>JAWWEU010000029.1:17511015-17733677 GCA_035583155.1 Acropternis orthonyx
CCCCGCCCCGTTTCTTGCCGGTTCTCCCCCGCCGTGCCCGGCAGCATGGGGCTGCCGGCGCTGGAGTTCAGCGAGTGCTGCCTGGACAGCCCGCAGTTCCGGGAGCGGCTGCGCTCCCACGAGGCCGAGCTGGACAAGACCAACAAGTTCATCAAGGAGCTCATCAAGGACGGGAAGTCCCTCGTCGCCGCGCTCAAAAGTAAGTGCGGGGCCGGGGGCGGCCCTGCGGGGACCCCGCGACCCCCCGCCGCCCCCCGGGCCCCGGCCCGGCTCCATCGGGGATCACCCGCGCCCACCCGCGTACCCCCTGCGCGCTGTGGTCCGGCTGGGCCACTGGGGTGTGCCTGATCCTGGTCCAGCAGGACGTGCGGGATCCGTCGGGATGTGCCTGGCCGGGGTTCCTGGGGACATGTGTGGTCCTGGTCCAAGCCCATCTGCATATGTGTGGTCCAACAGGATGGATCCTTCGGGATGTGCGTGGTTCTGGTCCTGGACCATCAGGATGCACGTGAGCATGGTCTGTTGGGACGTGTGTGATCCTGGTCCTGGCCCCCCAGAATGTGTGTGGCCATGGGACATGTGTGGTCCTTGTCTGTTGGGTCTGTTGGGTCCCAGTCTGTGGCCGTCAGGTGGTGCGTCCTTTGGGGGTGGTTTGCCTGCGTGATGGGTTGGTGCTGTGCTCCCCAGGCTGCCCTCTGTCCCCTCACTGTTCAGGATGGGAGGTGCCCAGTGCTCCCATTGTGACTCTGCCCAGGCTGACTCCGCCAGTGCTGTCCCCTCCATCCCCAATGGGGAAGTAGCAATGGCGTGTGGGGGCAAAGCTGCAAACCACTGTGGTGAGGTCTGGAACCACTGTGGTGGGGTCTGGGTGGGAGGGGGATGCAGCCATGCAGGCTGTGGCTCCGGGGCTGGGGAGACCCGTGCCTGTGGCTGGCAGTGTCCTGGTTACCCCTCGTGCCCAGGCTGGGCTTCCTCCTGTCCCCATGGATGGGGTTGGGGACACCTCTGCATGGCCACCCGCTGCCATGGTTGGGTGGGTTGTGCCCTCGGGGTGCTGTGGTGGGTTGGCTGCTCCCTGAAATGCATCTCTGTCCCTGCTATTTCCCCCACAGGCTTGTTTGGAGATGTTCCTTTTTTTAAGTTTTTTTGGCCCAAATCACAGGACGCTTCACCAGCCAGGGGGTTTCAGGCCGGCAGCGCACATGGTCACCTCGCTGGGGTCACCCTTCCCTGGTCAGTGCTCTAGGGTGACAGAGGGACACATCACACACACCTGTGCTATGGAGCCTCTGTGGCATCGTCTGAAATGCCCCAGTGTGGTCTTGGGGAAGTGGCAGAGTCATTGTGGGGGTTTTGGAGCAGGAGTGTCACCCTGGGATGTGCAGACAGGTGATGCTCCAGCCAAGCCCACCAGGCAAGGTTGAGGGTTTGTGGGGCAGGGCACTGCCTGGGAGGCTGGGGAGGGGTGTGCCCTTCCTGACTGGGTGTTCGACTGCTCTGTGCATCCTTCTCCTGCTGTAGGAGCAACTTCACTGGCTGAGAGACTGCTCTGAGCTGTGATGGCTCTGACTGCTCCAGCAGAGACCTGGCACTGGACAGGATCTGTCCCAGCTCTCCCCACAGGTGTTACCCTCGGTGTGTGACAGGTCTAAGGTCTGACGTGTTGCATGAGCCCTTATAGACCGTTTCGGTGTCTGTCATCAGGGATGGAGATATTCCAGAGGTGGTGACCTGATCTACTGCCTGTTGCTTGGTGTTGCTCTCATGTCTGGGGATGGGGATGTCACCCCTGTGAGTTGGTACAGGTAGTATCTGGGGCCATTCCTGGCCATGACAGGGTGCTTGCTTCTCTTACCCAGCTTTTATTTTTCTCTAGTGTCTCCAAGCTGTTCATCTCCTCATGGCTGGGCATGGTGGCCTTATCTCACTGTCACTGTCTCCGTGCTGCTCCTCAGCTTTCTTTGTGGCATGTGGGTGTGGAGCTAGACAGGCCCAGGGAGCAGCAGACCCTTGGCTCAGGGCATGTTACCCTTGGAGCGAGGGGCTTGGAGGGTGTCTGGGCCCTTGGCACGGCACGGCAGCCTGCAACCAGAATTACGTGAGGTCCTCGCTTATTTTCCTTCCTCTTGCCTTTGCTGAACGTTTCACATCCTCTTTGTTGTAAGATGGGCGTGAGGGGAATGTAACTCGTTGTGTATCAGTGAGGGGTGGCTTGGACAGGCTGTGGTGGGGAGGAAGGTGCAGGAGGGAGGAAGAGCGTTTGGCAGCACTGGGCAGGAGTGCTCTGTGGTTCCCTGCTCAGCCCCTCACAGCTCCCACACTGACACCGGTGTGCAGGGATGGTGAGACTGGATAAGGGCATGTAACAAAGTCTCTGCCAGGGTTTGGTGAAGGGGCTGCTCTGCCCTGCTTTTGCCCTTCGTGAGGTACAGAGGGCAATGGGACTGATTCACGGCATCGTCTCCTTCCCTTAGAGAAGGAATAAATTCAGAAGGTTGAAAATGATCCTCATTTGCTGAAGGGCTGGTCTTACTAAATATCTTCGGATGCCGAGGGCATCTCTGGAGTGTGTGTATGTATATGTATATGCATAAATGATGTTGGATTTTTTCTCCCCAGCGAGTTTCTCTGCCTGTTTCCATTGTCTCCCTTCGCTGCTTGGCTGGTATTTGGAGTGACCTGGTTTTCAGTAAAACGTGTCCCTCTTCCTCCCTGATCCACCATCCATAAATTATTCAGAAAGTTTTGCAGATGCAAAGACTTCAAGTGTGACATAAATAATGAACTCGAAGCCTGGATTCTGTGAAACTCATTGTCGAGTGAAGGAGCTGTGGTGACCATTGGGACCGGGGATGCTGAAGGATTTTGTCCCTTTGTGTGTCCCTGTGCTTGTGAAAGGGGCAGCCAGGGAGCTGTGTCCCAGCCAGTGCCTCATCCGGGTTCCTTTACTTCCATGGAAGGCAATATGAAGCCCAGGTGCCCAGATAGTGATGCAGAGATGTCTGCAGCTTGCTTTGAAAAACAAGCAGCACACGTAAGGATGGAGGATGTGGTGGGTGCAGGTGGTTGCCAGCCATCACTTCCCTCGCGCCGCGTTGTGGGGCTGAGCTGGGCACCCTCCTCCTCCTTCTCCTCCTCCTCCCTGTCTCCCTGTCCTGCCAGGCACTGTGTCCCCGTGGTGATGGGGGTATCATCCCCTTCAGGCTCTGGGCGCAGCCCAGTGCCCTGCCACGTTTCTGCTGGTTTGTTTTGCTTCTTCCAGCTCTCAGGCACTAATTTGAAGCCACCGAACCCGTCCACGCCCCGGCTGCTGCCACGCTCCTGTGGCACAGGCTGCAATTTCTGCAGTGGGACTGGGATGGGGCCAGCTGAGGCTCTGTGAACCCCCTTCCCCACGAGGGACACAAGGGCTGGACCCTGAGGGGCTGTACCGTGCCCTGGGCTTCCATGGGAAGGGTGGAAGTGCCCAAGCCCTGAAAGCCAAAGCTGGCTGCTTGGGTGTTTTGGATTGCTTTTCCTGGGCTGTTTTTTGTCTGGGTCACCACAGAGTTGTGGCTGGCGGTGAGGAGGGATGTGGGAAAGGGATGATGCTGGGGTGGATCTGGATCCTGCAGTGTCTGGAGGCTTCTCTGGTCCCACCAGCTTCCTGGGACTGATGCTGTGGTACCGTCTCACAGGTCGTCATCCCAGCTCTGCCTTCCACCAGCATGTCCCATGCTGGCTTCAGTGAGCAGCTGGGATTTGCCCCTGCTCCTGGCTGAGGTTTCCAGCTGGTGCATGTGGCTGTCGTAGAAGTGTGGTCGCCCTTCTGTCTGTGCCTGCAGGGTGTGATTTTAATGAGTTGCCCCCTGGGATGACCCCTGTGTGCCTGCATCACGCCAGGATGGCGGGGGTGGCCTGTGCTGCCCCCACGGGTGATGCCAGTAGTGCTTTTGCTGCAGCTGTGGGGTTTTCCCTGGGACAAATCCAGTTCTGTTGTTAAAACCTAAAGTGGGGTGGTGGAGAGGTTCCTGGTGGTGCTGTTGGTGTGCTGAGCTCTGGGATGTGCTTACACACCGTTTCTGTTCCACATCTCAGCAGCATCTTGGTGAAACCAACCCTTTATGAAATATCTGTGCCCGTGGTTGTGGGGTGGCAGTGCCATACCCAGAGCTGTGCCCATGACTGTGGGACAGCAGTAGGTGGAGCTGGCACTGACTCCCCAACAGCCTGGAAATGAAAATGAAACTTTTTGCCCAGTGTTTACTTAATTCATTTTTGACACAAACAAGGCTTAGGCAGGCGATAAGGAAATGTTTTGGTCTGACCAATACCTTCGGTTGCCCACTTTCCCACTGTCACTGCCTTTTCCTTCCTTCTCTGGACGCCCTCTGGCTCAGCACACTCAGTCTCCCTGGGGAGTAGGCCTGGGGGAATCTTGACTCAGGGGGGCAGAGGGCAGATAGACAGCACTGTGCTGTGCACTTGAAATGCCCTTTTATGCCTCTTCAGGGGCAAAGCACTTGGATGTATTGGAGGACAAGCCCTGTCTTGGGCTGCTTTGTGACCTGGTTCCCTCTGGGGTGATGAGTCCCTGTGCCCCAGGCACCCGCTGGTGCTAAGAGGAACCCAAAACCCGTCTTAGATGATTTTCATTCTTTTTTGCCCTTCTGGCCCCCAAAGCCCAAACCTTCACACCAACTTTGCAGAGAGGAGAGGAGTGATCAAGGTTCAGATGTTTAGTCTGACCTTCCCAGGAATGGCCCCTGTTTGTGCGGGTGCCAACAGGAGTGCTCAGAGCTGTGCTCCTGGCCAGGAGAGTGCTGGACTTTGCAGGCTTGTTTTTGGAGGAAAAGGAGTGTTGTGCAAAAGTAACCCCTCTCTGGGTTGCTGTGACCGCTGGCACTCGGTTCTGCTCCGATTGTGCCATGAGAAATGATGTTTGGCTGCTGCCGTTGAGCGCTTGGTGCCAAGCCATCCATGAGCAGGGTTGGGTGCGGGGTGGCCATGGTGAGTTACCTGCAGCATCTTCCCAGAGCTGGGGCATTGCTGCCTTGTGGCAGAGGAGGATTTTCCAGAGCAGCCATGGAGGAAGAGACTCCACTTCCTTCCCAGGTGATGGGAGCCAGGGTTGCCCGAGGAGCTTGCCCTGTGCTCAGAAGGGTTTGGACTCCCTGTCTGGACGCCCAGTGTGGTGGGGCACAGCCAGACCCTCCTGTGGGCTTTCCTCCCACCTTGGCCAGGCTGGCCCTGGAGGGAAGCACGTGGGTTTGGGATTTGGTTGGCAAAATTACTTGCTTCTGATTTTTCCTGCTTTGTTCATCCAGCCAAGGCGTAACGTGGCTCCCCTGTGTCAGGAGGTATTTTTCTCTTCTTCCTTCCTGTGGGAAACGTTTGGTGTAGGGAATGCTTTGGCACCATGGAGGAGGGATGTGATTACAGCCCAGTCAGTCCTGTGCCAGCAGGGCTGAAGGCACTGAGGACTGCTCCTCCTTTGCATGACCTGTGTGGCTTGTGCAGCCACATCTTTAATAGCCTGCCTGGAATTTTATTCAAACCAGGGGTAGCACAGGTGATAATACTCTCCTTCATCTTCAGCACAAGTTGTAAGCTCCTCCTCCAGTGGAAATTAGCAATAGGAATGTATTCCTGCTTGGGAGATGCTGTTTCTTTGTGATGGTGGGTCTGCACTGTGAGCCGTGGAGGGATTGTAGTGGCAGCAGCACTGGCTCCAGAGGGCTGCATGCTTATCCCACCTGGCTCTGCCTGCGAGTCAGAGGGAAACTTGCCCTGCCTGGATGCTGCAGTGGCTCACCCATGTGCTCTGCTGTGGTCGTGATCTGTGTGGGAGGTTCCTCACAGCATCCATTCGTGCATCTCCCAGAGGCATCCCCACCCCAGCCACATCCCCTCAGTGCTGGTGTGCTTGGGAACTGATGGTGGGAGCCAAGGCCCCAAGTGGGGTGGACTTCTCAAGTCCAGTGGTAGCCACCAAGCAGATGGCATGACCCACTGGGCTGGGCTGGAGCCAGATCCAGCCTCTCAGCAGCACTGGAGAGGGAAGCTGGTGAGCAGAAGCGCTTGTGCAGGAGAGTCTGTGTCGTGATTACATCTTTTAAATTATGCTGACAGAAGGCTCATTAGCAGGGCTGGGAGGTCCCCTTAATTGGGAGTGTGCCACGGAGCACCTCCAGGCACATGTCCCGATATGCTGGTGTGGTGATGGAGCCTGGAGAAGCCGTGGGCTCCATGTATGCTGCTGCCTGGCCATGGCACCTGCACCTAGTGCGTGTCCCATGCCAGGTTAAACCCAACCTTCTGGATTGGAAGGGGATGGACTGGGACAAACAGCAGCTCCAAGAGGCAGGGGCTGGGACTGCTGTGGTGCCAAGGCTGGTGTAGCCGTAGGTCACATGCCAATGTCCAGAGTGAATCTGAGCAGGAGGTGGATGGGCCCGGGGAGGGGCAGGTTGGATGTCCCAGTGTTCCTCCAGCGCTAGGAGCTGGGTACCTGCTGCATCCTGCTCGTACTTCCAGCATGGAACAGATTTGCCTAGTTTGGGTCAAGAGACTGTTTTTCCAAGGCTGCAGATGTGCTGTCACAGCTGCATCTTCTCTCTCCATTTGTTCCTGCAGTGCTGCCAGACTGAGAGGTGTATGCAGTGTGCATGGCATCATGTGTGGCATGCGTGGCATTGCCTGTGTGCCCTGGACATGGGCTGGAGGCAGTGAGCTCTTTACATTTCCTTTTTTTTTTTTTTTTCCTTTGCTTTGAGGGTAGCAGGTCACAGTGATGGGAATCTGTGTGAGGAAATGCCGTTCCCATGGTTGCTGCGGGGAGGGTGGGAGGCAGCAGCGATGCCAGCTCAGCCGTGTGTCCCTGTGCTTTCTGCAGGTTGGCACACGTGGTGCTTTCCTGGGTGATCCCAGCCCGCAGGAGCCCTTTACCTGGGGTGGGGTTGGGCGAGGAGATTCCACCCTTGCGGTGCTGCCAGCCCCCTCCCTGGCTGGCAGAGGGGAACGACCAACTTCTTTGATTGCACCCTCTCCACTCAGTCACCCGAAAATCATTGTGTGCTTCTCTCTTCTCCTTGAAACCCAGAAGCAATGCCATGTCCAGGGCAGCATCCCTGCACAAAACAGGGCAGGGACGCTCGTGGGTTGGCATCCCTCCACCTCAGTAGAGGGGCTTTGCAGCTGAACCCTTCCTGTGCTGTGGTTCTGGTTTGGGGTATTTTGTGCTCCTTCTGCACCATCCAGCAGTGGGACAGCAGGAAGGCCGGGCGTGGGACAGCAGGACAGTCTGTGCCAGGGATCCATCGCTGGGTTCAGGCTTTTTTTATCCATCACTTTTAAGGAGCTGGTTCGGCTGCGGTGTGATGAGTAGCTGTAGCGTGACCGCGGTGGGTGGGAGGGGAGGCGAAGTGAGGGGGAGCTTGTACCAAAACCTGCACAGCTTGTTCGCTTCAGCGTGAATCATCCTCGTCCTCCCCCGGGCACGCGAGCGGCTGTCACCGCGACCGGCGGGGACGAGGCTGTTTCTCCTGTTTTCCTGGCATGCTCCCTGCGCCAAAGGTGCTCCCACCTGCTCTGTGCAAGCAGCTGGTGGCCCTGGACTTGAGGGCTCCTGACAAGGCGGGATCTTTAGGGCATCGCCCAAGCTCTTAATAGCAAGTGTGGCTTGGAGAAACTGGGAATTGCGCTTCTCTGCCTCCACTCCCACCTGCTGAAGGGATCTGGGGGGTCATAGCATGTGTGGGGTGCAGGATGTGTGCTGGGGAGAGATAGTAGCCACAGGATGCTCCACAGTGTGGGGACTGTGGCGCTGAAGGGAGAAGGGGATGTCTTTATGGTGATGTCAAGACGGTTTCTAGCTGGAGTTTGTGGGAAGCACACCAGCCTCCGGACCATCTGGCTCCTGCACGTGGAGCGGCGGGCGCAGCCATGCCATGTGGGGGCCAGAGCTGCCTGTGCCAGTGCAGGAATGAGGGGCCAGCAAAGGTCCTGGGTCCTGCTTCCTCATCCTTCCCTGCAGTTTGGACCCTCAGGCAGGCCTTGGAGCAAGTGGAAGGTCTAGTTGGAAGGTGTCCCAGCCCATGGCAGGGGGGTGGAATGAGGTGAGCTTTCAGGTTCCTTCCAACTTGAACCGTTTTGCTGTTCCATGATCCACAACACGGGAAGTGTGAAGGGTTCTCTGCACCAGCCAAGTGACCTGTAAAATGAGCTGGCGTGTGCCTTTTCCATGACACTGTCTGGTATAGTGTCCCTTTGCTGTTTTTGTATTCTTTTTCTAGCTGAAACAGTGTCTGTCCAGACCAGTGCCCTCGTCGAGTACTGGTTGCTTAGCAATGTTTCACAAAAAATCCAACCATTGCAGAGGAGAGCATTGGATGTCTCTCCTGTGAATTCCAAGAGAAAGCCCGGGTTAAAGACAGTGATTCCTTCCCAGAAGGGGTGATCAGGCACTAGAACAGCCTGCACAGGGCAGTGGTAGAGTCACCATCCCTGGAAGCATTTAAAAGATATGTGAATGTGGCACTTGGGGACATGGTCAGTGGTGTCCTTGGCAGTGCTGGGGGGAATGATTGGATTTGAGGACTTAGAGGGCTTTTCCAGCCTAAAGTGTTCCATGATTCTGTGATGCGCCTTGGGCTGTGCATCCCTGTTCTCACTCTGCGTGCCTCTCTAGGCTCCACTGGAGGTTTTAATTTATTTTTTTTTTCCTGCCAGAGAAGGAAAAATTGACTCACTTGCCGGTGATGTTCCTGTGAGCACGGTGGGATTTTTCCTGTTCTTGCAGCTGACGTGGTGGAGCACTGGAGACAAAAGCATTTCCGCAGCCTCCTTGGGAGGAGAAGGAAGCAGGTTGTGTAGAATTGCTCCTGAAGGGGCTGGGAGCTGACCCCACTTCCCTGCCCTGGCTGTGGGCACAGCCCCTGGGATGGGGACCCGAGAGAGTGGGGACAGGGCAGGCACTGCCTCATGCTATGGGCCAACTGGAATGTTCTGGGAAAGCCTCCTGTCCTGCCTGCAGGGAGATGGTGTGGGTCCTCTCCCTGCCTGGACTATGGGGGTCCTTGGACCCAGCATCCCCTGAGGACCCTGATGCTTTGGTGCCTGTCACTTGAGAAATCAAGCTGGCTCCCTGCAGCCCACCTATTAACTAATTAGGTTTAATAACAAACTAATCCAAATGCGGGGCTGGTACCTGAGGCATCTGCTCCTGCCTGGCACAGTGGCTGGTGGGGGGGCTCTGCCAGAGCCCCCCCGTGCTGGGACCCCCCCTCCCAGCCAGACCCCTGCCTGGCCTTCTGCTCTGCTAATGGGCATTGCCTCGGTCAGGAGCAAATTTCTTCTGGATTAGTGTCCTCTAAATCGATTAGCTGTCTCAGGCAGGGCATTCTGTCCTAATGAAATGTGATTCCAGGCTCCAGTCGATGAAATATTGTGGCAATGAGGGTAAAGTCATCTGCAGCCTTCCTGTGAATTGTGCCAGGGTTAGGAGAGGAATCACAGAATGATTTAGGTTGTAAATGACCTCCAAGATCATCAAGTCCAACCTGCGACTGATCAGCACCTTGTCAACTAGACCAGAGCACTGAGTGCAAAATCCACTCATTTCTTGAACACCTCTGGGTTTGGTGACTCCATCTCCCTGGGCAGCCCCTTCCAATGTCTCACCACCCTTGCCATGAAGAATATTCTTCCTGATGTCCAACCTGAACCTCCCCTGGTGCAGTGAGGAAAATGCTTGGAGGAGCAATTACAATTATCAGGGCAGTGTTACGCTGATACGAACTCACCTGCCCTTCCCAGTGAGGGAATCAGGAGAAATGGGAAGCTCTGAGAAAAACATGGCATTTCCACCTGCTTTCGGATGCACTTTACTACAAGTGTAAGGGCTAGAGGCATTTACAGGAGCTGCCTGGAGCAGCAGCAGTGGGGCAACATGCAGGTGTAGAGTAAATGCTATATTCAAAATCCTTGTTTGGGAAATAGTGTTCAGGGATGGAGGTTTGCAGGTCAGGCAGCTCGGTGCAGTGGGACAGCCGTGCTCCTCGGGTCTGCTGTCTCTCTCTGTGAAACAAGGCTGTGCCTGAATCCCTGACCCTGCTCGGGACACAGGGATTTTCACTGCTGCTTCCTCACATTGTTCACTCGTGCAGTTGGCTGCCCATGGAAATGCCAGCCAGGGCAGTAATTTTCCACTTTATTGCCACGTCCCTGATGTTTTCCAGGCACTTAAGTTGTCGCCTATGTTTGCTGCTTGAATGCATCCCTTCTCTGTCTTGGAGTGGTGGATATTTACATTTGATTTTATTGGGAGACCTTGCCTGCTCCCACTTGAGCTCCTGTTGCTCTGACATTCAGCCACCTGCCTAGCAAACTCTGCTGGTTGGGATGGGCTGGGGGTTTCAGCCATAAAACAACACCAGGATGTGAACAAAAATAAGCACAGGGAAAAGTGCCAGAAATGGGAGTTGGTTAGGGAAGTGGAGAAATCCCGTTTTGTTTTGTTTTGCTGCTAAGTGCACGAAATGCTCCGTGTCCAGGGCCAGTGCAAGAGAGCAGGGGTGGCATCTGGGGGGTGCTACCCTGTCCCAGGGGGCAGATGGGCTGTGATTCACCAGGAGTTGTGGGCAGTGATGCTCTGGAGGCTCTGGGAGGACCGGGATATTGCCGTATTCATGCAGAGCACCAGGAAGGCCCCTGGGCAGGTGGCATGGAGGGCTCTGCTTGGTGCTGGGCATCAGAGGTTGGCTGTGCTGATCTGGTGTGCTGATTCCTGACAGTCTGAGAGCTGCCTCCTGGGGTGGTGGTATCTGGCTTCAGGCCTGTTACCTTCCAGGACCATCCTGGGGATCTTGTAACAGTTCCCAGTGCTGCTGGCAGGGTTCTGGCAGGCAGCTCGCCTGCATTTCTCCAAGTCTGGCTACTCCTTGCTGGGAGTGAGGACCTGCACCAGGCCATGCCTTCCTGCAGCTGCAGACATCTGTCTCCTCAGCCTCTCCAGGAATGGAAAGCCTTTCAGGGGGCCGTTTACATCGTTCATGGGTTTTATGTTCCTCTGCATCCTGACTGCAGGCAGGGCCAGCTCACAGTGCTGCCCCAACCCAGCACCTGTGCCGGGAGCTCTTGGGTCATTTTGTTTTCCATTGCTGTCCTTCATCCCCACTCGGCATCACCTCTGTCCACTCTCTCTCTGTGTCTCTGAGCTGAGAGCTGCTGCAGCTCATTAAAATAACCTGATTAATGCAGATCTGGGGCAGGGCCAGACTGTGCCAGGCACAAAACAGAGCACTTCACTTTGGAGTGGTTCCTGCTGAATAATCCTGTTTGGGCAAGTAGAGAAAATCATCCAGAGTTTCCATGCAGGACAGATGGGAGTCTTCCCAAGTCGTCCTTTCCTGGTGGGACAGAGAGGTCATTGTTTGATGGTTCACGGGCCCAGTGCTGAAGTGAGAGTCCCTTCAGGTGGGACCTTGGCAGTGGTCAGGGACACTTCATTAACTACCTAGGCCAGTTTATCTCCCACCAGTGTCACAGCTCTGGCAACACTGTGAGGAGGGAAAGGCAGAGCTGTTTGCATGAGCTAGGCTTCTGCAGCCTCTGTGCCACTGTGAGATAAGGATCTGAGTCATAAAAGTGGCTGCTGGGGCTTTTTTGCTATAGGAAGTGATGGACAAGGGCTAAGAAAAGCTGAACAGGAAGGATGGAGAGCGGTGGTGAGACCTTTGCTCGGGGTGTCTAAGGCAGAGCAGGATCTGCACCAGGCTCGGGGATCCAGAGCCCAAGGAAGTCCAGGGCTGGTGCAGGGTGGAGAAGTGGGGCAGAAGGGCAAGGGCTCTGACTGATTATCAGCTTCCTCAAACCAGGGGGAAAATGGAAACGTGGCTGTGGCACTGTGAGTCAACGGCAGCAGCTTCTCACCTCAGTTCTGCCACAGTCCTGGTCCCGCTGCAGGATGTCACAGTGGACTTGCAGGGCTGGCAGCTTGGGATGTGACAGTCCTTCTGGCTTAATTTCCCTTGGATTTTCAGTGCCTTTCATCAGGCATATCGGGAAGCTTTGCAAAAGCTTTTCTGGCCTGGCCGAACACCCAAGATAACTCCAAAAATCAATGATTTGGGGGTGGCATGATGATGTGGCTCGGTGCTGGGCTGGTGGGCAGTGGGGGATAATTTTAACTGTGCAGCCAGGCAGTCCTCCCAAGGGAGAGCTTTGTTTTTCATGAAGCACAGAACCTTTATCTCTTAAAATACCATGGAAATAATTCATGTCTTCAGCGTGTTACTCAAATCTGATCTGCTATTTGAGCCCGGTCAATGGTGCCATTCAGCCCACAAAGGGTTCTCTGTCCCTCTGGCAAACGTGTTGCCGTATGGAGCCACGTTGAGTTTGTGAAGGGAGGCATGGGGGGATGCCTTGGCTGGCAGCAGTGCCAGGTGCTCCCGTGGCAGCAGGGAAAGGCTGGGCAGGAGCTGTGGCACCTCCTTGATTTGCAATCTTGGGGCATCTTGGACAAGTCATTCAGTTTTTCATGCGCTTTCTTGCATCCGGGCAGTTCTGGGTTTTCCCTGGTTCGTAGGGTGTGTGTGTTTGTATACTTTCCATGGTAAAAATTAAGTTCTGGGATTTGGGAAAGTGGGGTTTGGCCTCCTTGTGTGTGCCATTGAGCTGAGGCGTGGTGCTGCACTTCAGCTAGAGGTTGTGTGTATGAAAAAGGTACTAAAATGGGGTCTGGGGATGCTGTGGGGCCATGGCAGAGATGCTATCCCCATCTTGAGAGTTCTGCCTGGGCTGACTGCAGGGACCAAGCCCACTGCACTGGTCATTGGGGTCACCTTACTGCCTTTGGCATCCTCAAACCTCCATCTCTGACATGTGCTGAGCCAGGGCAGCCTCTCCATGGACTTCTGTGTGGGAACATGACAGCAGAAGTTGCACCAGAGGTGGGGTAGGCTCTACCCATCTGGATTTATATATTTTCTCGATGATTATTCAGAGGGGGAACCTGCCAGCAGCTACCGTCCCATCCTAAATCACTGATTAACTCCAACTGCCTAGTGGAGTTGTTTAATAAACAAATCAGGGCTAATTTTCTGTGGAAGGGACTTGGGGATTGGGCTGGGTCCAGAGGACTGCAGTCTCGTGGGAGCAGGGCTTTGCTGATCTCGCTGGAAGTGTGGAGAGGGGATTTAAACCTTCTGGAGCAAATGAAGCATTTAACAATGCTGCCTGGATGCTTGGTGCTGACCCCTGCAGTGCACAGGCTGGGACCGGGGAGGGTAAAACTCGATGCTGGCAGCTGCAAATGCTGATTTTTAGGCACAAATTTCTTATTGCTGGATTGCTGCGTGAACTGCAGGGCCAGATTTGCACAGCGTCCCATGCAGAGTGTTCACATGCATCCATAGGTCAGGTCCAGTTGGCCGTTCCCAGCTCTGACCTTTCCCAGCGCCCCATCCCTGTGTATCCCTGAGCGCCAGGAGGTGTTGTGTGACCCCACAGTGGTTCACTCCAGTATTGTGCCAGCAGCCTCGGCTCACGGGGTGCTCGCTTTGGGATCAGACACCATATTGCTGCTTTCTAAGCACCCTTGGCGAGCCATAATCCGACTGTTTTGGCTGCCGATTAGAGCAGCTGTTCCCTGGATTACCGGTGCTGGCTGGCCCCTGCCTGCCATGGGAGCTGTGGGGCTGCAGAGGTGCTGCTGGAGGGGCCACGTGCTGTGTCCTGCTTTCTCTGCATCCAGGTCTGCTCTCTCTGCACTCCTGCATCTGGGCTGTTTCACAGGGCAGACCCACTTGGGGCATGGGATTGCCAGTGGGGACAGGCAACGTCAGTGCTGGCAGCTGAGCAGGGGACTGGGGACCCTCCTGTCCCTCTGTGGGGACTTGCAGGGGACATGCAACCTCAGCCTGCTGTTCCTGCTGTTCCCTGCCACGGGGGAAGGAAGGGCCAGGAGTCTTGGTTCCTGTTGTCCACTTGAACATTAAATATAGGCTATTAAGCAATTTTCTTTGCAGGAAGTGTAGAAATCCTGCTCTGTGTGAGCACAGCCTCTGTCAGAGCCCAGAGCCTGGAGCTTGCCTTGCAGCAGCATCCTCTGCTCCCCTTTTGCAGCAACATTAACCCTTCATGGTCAGACTCAGCAGCAGGTTTGTCTTTAACCAGAACCACCCACGGCATTGTGCTGTTCCTGCCCCTGTCCCAGGCCCAGCTGAGCGAGAGTTTTTTGCTTTTTCCAGCTTACATAGCAAACTGGCTGCAGAGTCAGCTGTGAGGAGAGCCCTGGCCTCTGAGCCAGCAGTTTCACTTTTCCCTGGCCAACCTGATCTTTCCAACACGGGACCAGGCATTTGTCTTCTCGACATCTCGTTTTGCTGTGTTGCAGTTCCCCTCTGTGTCCTGGGTCACGATTCCCAGCCATCCATCCAGAACATGCAGGTGGAGGAGTTCCAATCTCTTCTCTGCTCCTTATAAATTTTGATTTAAGGGAACTGCTCCTGCTGTTTGTCTGTTCAGACTCTCAACATGCATTACCTCTGTTCCCTTTGGAAAAGCCTGAAAATGTTTTAAACACTCAAATGTGTGACAGGGGTGCCCAGTTGGGAGAGAAGCTGGAAGCCAGTGACCAGGAGCAAGGAATTCAGCCAACAACTACCTGGCTCGCTGGCAGCAGCAATCTGGGGTGACCCTTGAGCTGGGTGTGAGAGGAGGGATGGGCAAAGGGGTTAACTGAGGCTGCTGCCCTCTGTCCTGCCATCCCCCTTCCTGCTGCTCCTGTGGTGGATGTCAAGGGTGCAGTGGATGGGGAGGATACATCACATATAAAAGGGCATTTTATTTAGATTCTTGGTTGCTGTAGCTGTGCAGCACACAGTGTGTGTGCCTGTTTCTTGTCAAGTGGACTTTCCTGAACGGATCATCCCATCCCCACCAGCCCTGATGGGAAGGAGGAGCCATAGGAGGTGATGATGATGATGATGATGAGAACTGTGACCCGAGCTGGTTGTGCTGCTCAGGCAGAAGGATTTTTCAGGCTTTTTGTGCTGGTTTTCACTGATGCTGTGGTTGACTGATCAAGCCAGCGGAGAACTTGGAAGGAGAACCTCCAGAGCCCTCAGCACAGCCCAGCTGTGACTTATGTGCAGTGTCCGGGTGGTTTTACCTGTGCACGAGAGGAAGCAGAAATTTCAGTCGAGCCTTTGTAGGATTTTGGGTGTGCTTGTTCACAGCCCTGGGGAAGAAGAACCCACAGGAGCTGAGCTGGCCTGTGTAGGGGTTGCCTTGCTCTCCCCATGTGTTCCTGCTTCCACTGGAGGATTTCTTTCCCTAAATGTAACTGAGAGGTTCCAGCTTTTAGGAAAAGGGGATGCTGGGGTGTGGGTGGGTCTGACGGTGTCCCAGGGAGGATGGCAGGGCCCCACAGGGTGAGCATGGGCAACCCTCTCTCCATTTCTGGCCGATTCTGCTGCTAATTTTATACTTTATCGCTGTTGCACCGGGAGTTATCTCCATCTCCCCCTGCCTCTCCCTTGCCTATTTATAAGCACCATGTGCCATTGCTGTCAGTGCTGCTGGCCCCGAAGACTTCTTGGCTTCACTCTGGCTCATACCTCGTCCCAAAGCCCAGATTGCCTCCTCAGTCTGAACAGGAGGGATGGCCCTGGTGAGGGTGACCCTGCCCTGGGCCATGGCAGCTTGGCTTCCTCTGTGTGTTCATCCCTGTGCTGGAGCAGCCTCCAGCTCTGGGGTCCTGCTCAGCCAGGAGCGGTCACAAGGGGTGTCGCATCCAGTCTGCATCGCGTGGGAGCGTGTCACACGTAACATGGCCAAGGGCTGAGAAAGGCCACAGTATGTGTGGGGAGAGTGTGGCTGGTGGCTGCCGGTCAGCACTGGGCTGGGGGAGAGGAAGTGGCTCCTTGAGTCATTAACGTCATCTTCGTTATTATTCCAGAGGAGGCAGGAGGTCACCCGGCTCTGGGACCGGGTGAAAGTCCCCAAGCCCTCCAGCACCAGCGTGGGCTGTGGAGGGGAGCGGGAAGAGCTGCCCAGGGCTGTCCTGGTGCCCTTGACTGAGCCCCAGAGCTGGAGCAAACCCTCCCACCCACTCGAATCCTGCTTTTCAACCCTGGCAGGAGCCCCTGGGATACTGCCCCAAAAAACACGTGGCTTGCTTCTTTAGGTGCTGGTGGAGACTCCTGGCAGTTCCAGGCATGGGCAGGGTGTAAGCTGTGCTCATTCCATCCTCCAGGGAGCAAAGTGCAAATCCTGTTATTCATGAACCTTCTCCTTGGAGAAGCCCCGTCTGTACTTTTCCACTGGGGAAGCTCCCTGTGCTTTCCCTCTCCCTGCCTGCTGTGGCTGGGTGGTTTTCTGCTGCCTTAGGAAGCAGTTGTACAAAGGCAGTCAGGACTGAACTGGGCAGGATTAGCCACAGGGATACTGGGAGAACAACTTTAATGCTTGCAGTAAGCTGCCAACTCCCTTATCCCATGGGAAAAGCAAAACACTTGGATTCTGATGCGGTTATCTCTTGGCTGGTGGTGTCTGAGAGGAGGAAACAGCCTTTGCGTGCAGGCACGTTTTCCACCGGTGCTTGGAAAGGGAAAAAACCACTGAATTCTGGGCTTTGAGTGCAGAAATGCACAGGGGACTGAGCACTGTGTCTTCCTAACGCCAGCAGTGCTGGCAGCCACAACTTCCCTTTGGATCCGGTGGCCTCGCGGTGCCCGGGGCTGTCTGTGTGTGCCGGGTTATGGGGCCGGTTCGAGCAGGCACTCCTGGGTCCACTCAGGTCACTGCAAGTAAGAACTTAATAGGATCCAGATCTCAGAGAGAATCTGCAGCTTGGGAAGAATGAACTCCTGCATTACTGCCTTTCCTCAACGGGACCGGGAGGTGCAGAGATGGCAGAGGTGACATCTCTTGAAGGGCAGTGTCACTGTGTGTCACCATTTGCCATTGCCCCATGGCTCTGGGCTTGGGCTCCAGTGTCGTTCTCATGGTGTTTTGAGGTTTCATCTGCTACAGAGTATTTTGGGGGCTGTTGACAGGGACGCTGCAGAGCCCCGTCCCTGGGGTGGGTGCAGAAGGGCAGTGCTCGGGGCTTCTCTGGTACTGGTGATCACGTTGGATGGGTCCCTCCATGTGCATTTGCCAGCTGGGATTACGTGTCTGCCTGTATCCTGCTGTTGGGGGCCTTTTCCATACCTAACAGGCCTGTTTTCCCTGCTCCTGCTCTCTCACAGACCTGTCAGCTGCCAAGCGCAAGTTCGCGGATTCCCTCAATGAGTTTAAATTCCGCTGCATCGGCGACGCCGAAACGGATGATGAGATCTGCATAGGTGAGTCCTGGTGCTCTGCACCGTGCTTCAGATCCCTGAGCAGGGCATGGTGGGGCAACACACATGAGGACACCAAGGAGCCCAGGAATCGGGTGCTTTCCTGCTCTCTGGAAATGGCATATTCCTCCTGGTTCAACACCAGCACAGGCTTCCCCAGGGAATCACTTGTTGCTTTTTGGCCTAAATCTGTCCCTGCAAGACAAGAAACAGACAAGATTGCCTGTGTCTGACACCATCTCGGTTATCTGAATGTTTTGCATTGGAGAGCAGGATCTGGATGTGTTTGTGGCTCAGTACACTGCAAGGGGCTATGATCTGAAGCAGAGGTGCAGCAGCCTCACTGCTGGCTTCAGGAGCACAGGACCCTGTGCTGCTGGGAACCAGCAGTGCTGACCATGGCAGTGCTCCCTGAACTGGGCCTGGCTCCACCACGGAGCTTCTCTTGGCACAGGGCAGCAGCTTCAGCTGCTTCCCTCCCTGTTATCCTACTCCTGCCCCAGCTGGACTTTTACAGCTTATTGTGCACATCGTCTGGAGCCAGGAGAGCAAAGGAGCTTTAGCCCTGATTTAACTTCCCTTGTTTATTTGTGCCTGGTCTCTCAGCAGAAATAGCTCCTCACCCAGGTCCTTGTGCTGTTGAGCACAGGGTGCTGGTGAGCTGCCCCTCGTGCACTGGCCATGGCTGAGGCCAGTGCTGGCCATGGTCAGTGGCCAGCTGTTGGCTAGGGCAGGTTTGAGGTGAGGATGTTGCTCTCTGGAGGTGGGAATATGGTCCTGGCGTTGCTCTGCTGCCAGTTGATTCCACAGACAGCTGAAACCTTTCTAGGGAGAGAGCAAACACGATAAAAAAAAACCCCAAACCACCAACCCCCAAAACACATGCAGTCAAAGCTCCCTCTGTTCAGTTTCTCTCTTTCTTTAAAAATTGAATGTTAAATGCTGACTGTGTCCCTTCCAGCCAAGTCTCTGCAGGAGTTTGCCACGGTGCTGCGGAACCTGGAGGACGAGCGGATGCGCATGGTATGGCCCCATCTGTCCCCAGGAGCAGGGGGTGGTGGCACTGCTGCTGTCACCTGTGGCTGTGCTCTGGCAGCCCAGGCACCAGGGTGACAGTGAATTCCACTCCAGTGCTCCTTCCTTTGCCCATGGCAGAGCCACAGGGGAGGACAGAGGGAGGGGAGGGTGGGCTTGGCAGGGGAATACTTGAAAAGTGTCAGGAATGGAGTCTTGCTGTTGGAAAATGGCCAGTGCTAGTGGTGGGGAGTCTCATAGGTTTGATGCAAACCCCTCAGCCAGGGCAGAGCTGGAGAGGTGAAGCCTGTGGGTGTCTGTGGGGTGTGGGAGGGTTTCTGTGGAAAGCCTGTTGAGCAGCACAGGTGAGCTGGGCAGAAGGCAGCAGGTGAGCTGTGCCTGTCTTTGCCTCAGATCGAGAATGCCAGTGAGGTGCTGATCACGCCGCTGGAGAAGTTCCGCAAGGAGCAGATTGGGGCTGCCAAGGTAACCGAGCCACTGTCCCCTCTGGGAGCTGCAGCTTGGGCAGAGGAGCAGAGCCCAGAGCTGCATGGTGATGGCCACAGAGGTGGCCAGGACCTGGCACACTGCAGGGATGGGCACCGGTGTGGGAGGAGGTGATGTGCTGCTGTGGGAGGGACATGGGGATGATCCAGCTCCTGGGAAGAGCCTCAGGGTTCTGAGTTCACCCACCACCAAGGAATGTGCCAAGGGCCAAAAATCACATTCCAGCTGAAGTGAACTTTTTCCTTACTCCAAGCAAGAATTAGGCTTTTCTTGGAGGGATTCCCAATCACCCAAACCCCCTGGTCTGCACTCCTCATCCCGGTGTGTCACTGGGCAGTTGTACGGGAACTTGGATGGCTTCTGGCAGGACAGGGAAGCGCCGGTGTGGCTGAGAGTGGCTGTGAGACAGCCTGGCCTCCCCCCCACTTTCTTTCCTGTCTTTGTTCTGAAATGAAAACCACTGTGTGCGGCTCCCCTGTTGTTATAACAACCTGCTGCTGCCTGCAAGAAGCTCATGCCAGTGCCTGGGGCGGTGTTTACATGGCAGCGGGGTGCCCAGCCTGGCCATGCTACCCTGCTTTATGCAGCTGAAAACAAAAGACAAAGAGGAGTCCTCCAGAAGGGAGCTGGTTATGAGCAGGTGCCAGTGTGGATTTGGTACTGTTTGGTACTGTTGGGGTGGCCCAACTGGGATGGGAGGTGCAAAGGAAAGTGAAGCTGACATGCTTTTTTAACACTCCTGCCACAGACAGCCAATTTACTGTGTCATCGTCCTGAGTGACACGAAGGAGAAGCTCTTGCAAGGATTGGCAGGGGTGGAATGTGAAATTGTGATGATATTCTGGTTAAAAAGCACTTTCCTCATTGTTGTCTTTGGACCACGCCTGGATCTGGATGTTTTACCAAGCATTGGGCCCCAGGAATAGAGGAGGGGTTCCGCCAAGCTTTGGGTTTTGGCAGTGTAGGCCACTTTCCTGTAGCTGCCTGAAGCTGATAGATAAAAGCAGCTTCCCCTGGGTCCAGCTGGTGCTGTAGTGTCTCATGTTAACTCCCACCTGGGATGTGCTGTCCTGCCCAGTGCTGTAGGGATGCCGTGGATCCTCATGGCTGAACCAGTGCTGTTGTGTTCAGCATCACACATTTTGTTCTGTTTTGTAGGATGCCAAAAAGAAATACGACAAGGAGACTGAGAAGTATTGTGGTGTCCTAGAAAAGCACTTGAACTTGTCTTCTAAGAAGAAAGAATCCCAGCTTCAGGAGGTGAGAGCAACCTCCGGATTTCCTTGTCTGTCTGTGACTGTGGAGAACTTTTTGAATGCCTGGCGCAGCATATAACAATGGTTCTCCTGACAGTAAACTCATTTTTTCCCCTCATGCTGGCTGCAAGTGCTGGGTTTCCCCCTCTTCCTTAATGAAAGGGCATGGAGCTGTTTTGGTGAGTAAATCAGAGAGATCCCAAAATGGATAGCAATCAAAAAGGAGAGAGGGTTTATAATTAAAGAGTGTAACAGAAGGAAACTGGTTCTGCTGCAGGCTGCCCATGTGCCAGCACAAGTCAGGGATGTCTGATCTTCTCTGCAAGTGACTGTGATGCTTTGGGCTTCAGGGGAGGAGGGATCAGACTTAGTACCTTAAACTTCTCTAGGAGCCATCACTGACTCGGGACGTGGTTTGCTGCGGTGCCAAATGCTCTTGCTGGGTAACTACACTGAGTTTTCAATCACTTCTTCCAAGTTTGAAATTCCCTGTGCTGCTGGTGTGCTGCTGATCCCTTACTGGGGACACTGGTGGGCACAGGGCTCCAGCACTGGGACAGCACAGGTGGTGGGACAGTGCCCAGCAGAGCTAGAGACTTGAGAACAGAAATACCTGGTAGTCATCTTCCGCCAAACTGGGGCTCAGGAGGGATCAGAATCCAGGGGGATATACCTGTAAGATAGCTTTGCCCTCTGGGCTTGTAAATAACTTCCCATGTGGAAGCACACCTGTGTCCCAGGGGATGATGGCTTTTCAATGATCCCCTGAACCCCTGGTTTAGTTTGTGTTTGAGATAGTGGTGTGGGGCATGGGAATGGAAGACATTCTGTCTGGGGAGGGAAGGATCCACTCATGGCTGTCAGGTGTGTGGCCCTGTACCACGGCCCTGCGGGGCTGCCTGGAGGTGCTGTATGGGATGCAGACGGGGTGCGGGTGGGGGCTGTGTGCAGGAAGAAGCAGTGCGGGTTGCAGGTGGTGTCCCTGTGTGAGATGCTGTGCAGGATGCTGTGCAAGTGCTTTGGAGCAGCGCTGGCTGCTGGTGCCATCTGGTGGCATCTCCCACTCCAAACACTGACTTGAGCTGTTGCTGGGAAGGCAGGAGGAGCTGGAGCCCGCTGGAACCAGCTCCCAGTTCAGACGCTGAGCCCTGTTCCCCCATGGCACTGGGAAATGTACATGTTTTTGGTGGTTCAGGCTCAACTGAGGACGGGATGCCTTTGAAAGGGCATCCAGCATGTAGTTGTGAAACATGGACGTGGCATCCGTGACATGTGGGAGTGCTGGCCCCATCTGGCACCTGCCTGGGGGTGTCTGCCCATCACTGTCCCTGCCAGCTGCAGGGCTCTCAGGGCAGGGGCTGCAGGTGTGTGCACAGGAGAGGTACTGGTGGATGTAGCATGTTGGGGAATTAACACCTCTTGTTTCTGAGAGTCTGGAGCTCCACTGGACCCCTGATGTCCTGAGACAAGAGTGTTTGTATGCGGGAGATTTGGTGGTTTCTGTTTCCTAACCTCTTGCTGTTCACGTCTGGAGGGTGATAGCAGCCACATGTGCAACTGCTGTGGCGAGGCGGGGAGAGGAGGAGACCAGAGGAATTCTCTGCTGCTTTGGCTGTTGACCAGTTAAACAACACACAGAGCCTAATCTGCCATTTAACTCCTGGCAGAGTTACGTGACTGCATCATGTTTTCTGCATTTCAGAACTCAGGGTGCTGATTCCCTCAGCCTGCATTTTGGGCACAAAAGCAGGTGGCAGGTCAGAGGGAAAACAGGACGTTTTGTGGGTGTGTCACACAGAAAAGCAGGAATGAGCTGCTGTTCACATCCCAGCGGGTGTTTGCCTGCCTGGTTTTGCAAGGGCAAAACCCCAGTGACACCCCAGGTTGCTCTATGCAAAGTGTCACTAGCAAAATGTCACCTCAGCAACCTGGTCTACTGGAAGGAATTCCTCCCCATAGCAGGGTGTTGGTACAAGATGGTTTTTAAGGTCCCTTCCAACCCAAACCATTCTGGGATTCTATGACACATGCCAGGCACACCTGTGTCCCTCACACTGCTTCCAGTGCAGCAGCTCCGCTCCATGTGTGTGACCAGCTTATTTTTAGGCACTGGGGTTGGGGCATATCCCTATTTTTGCTCATTTGGGCTTTCAAAGCAGAGGGGATTTGCTGTATTCTGATCTGCCAAAGTGACATGCTGGTGGTGGGTGCATGTGCCACCCGGCTTTACTCTGTGATGCTCTGGCAGATCCCATCGTGGTGCTTTCCATAAAGTGGAGAATTGCCTTTTCTTGTCAAGTATGCAGCGATTTTCCATTTTCCTCACCTCTACTGTGTGTTTTCTGCACAGCTGTTGGGGAGGTGAGAACATGAGTCATCAAAAACATTTTTCTCAGCCAAAGGAAGAGCGTGTTCATGTGAATCAGGTTTATATTTATCACTGTGCCATCTGTCCAGCCCAAGACTGGGGGCTGGAGCTGAATTTGTTCTGCACGGCCCCATTCCCGTCAGAACCAGGTGTGCTCTGGTCAGAAGGCCAAGTGTTTCCAGTTGGTACTGAGCTGGTCTTCGCTCTCCAATCCTTCTGCAGGCAGACAGCCAGGTGGACCAGGTTCGCCAGCATTTCTACGAAGTCTCCCTGGAGTATGTCTTCAAGGTGCAAGAGGTCCAGGAGAGGAAGATGTTTGAGTTTGTGGAACCTGTAAGTGAGTGCTCAAGCCCCCTCAGCCTGCAAAAAACCAGGGGATTGTGTGGTGAAATGGGGAGTCATGGGGAGCTGGGCTGTGCTGTGGGTTGTCCTGCAGCGGGGGGGCTGGAGGGGTTCAGCCTCACTCTGCAGCCCCTCTTGCAGAGGAAGGTTTGATGAGGGGAAACGCCATGGGAGCCTTGGAGCACAGAGCCATTGGCTCAGTGGCCACCTATGGCCTGGAAACATTTCAGCATTTAATTTTTCACTGTGGGGACACTCCATTGGGGTGGACTGGGCTGAGGGACCTGACCAATTAAAAAACACTTTCGATTGGGAAAAAAAAACCCCAAATGATAACTACTATTCACAAGGGAAAAAGAGTACAAAAGTGACAGAAATAAGGAAAAAAGCTGTTTTCTAAGGTGTACCTTTTCTCGGGTGTTAAGTCCTTTAAAGCTGCTTTGGGAGGGGTCAGACCTCCCAGCTCTTTGCAAAAGTGGTTCCTGCTGATTCAAGAGTACCTCGGAGCTGGGAGAGGCACAGTTCTGTGGGGTCCTGGAGGTGTGGTCTTGCCTTGACTCTGGGGAGAGGAAAACACAGCCTTGGCTTTGGGGTTCATTCAGAGGAGGTTTGAAAGTGAAATGAAGAGCAGGGCATTTCCCCCGGGCCCACCAGTGAGCCCCTCTGCCTCTGGGGGGCTGCAGGGCCCCTTCCCCTTGGCGGTGGCAGCTCTGAGGGTCTCAGCTGACCATCTCCATTCATTTTGCCCCGACACAGCTGCTGGCCTTTCTGCAGGGGCTTTTCACCTTCTACCACCATGGCTACGAGCTTGCAAAGGACTTCAGCGATTTCAAGACGGAGCTGACAATCAGCATCCAGAACGTGAGTGTGCCTGTGCCATGTGCCCATGGCCATCACTGTCAGGCCAAGCTAACTCTCCTTTGGATGTATTTCAGTCAGAATGGTTTGGGTTGGAAGGGACCTTAAAGCTCCTCTAGTCCCAACCCCCTGCCATGGGCAGGGTCACCTTCCATGGCCTTGAACACTTCCAGGGATGGGACAGCCACAGCTTGCCTGGGCAACTGTGCCAAGGCCTCCCCACCCTCACAGTGAAGAATTTCTTACTAACATCTCACCTAAATCTCTCCTCTTTTAATTTAAATCCATTTTTCCTTGAACTATCACTGTTAGCCTGTGTAAAAAGTCATTCTCCCTCTTTTTTATAAGCCCCCTTGAAGTACTGGAAGCCTTTGCTGGTTATGATAGTATTTTTCGTTTAGCTTAAATCCAGGCCCAGGAAGCCAACCTGTCCTTTTTTTGTCAGTGGTTTCCCCAGTCCCATTTCCCAGCTGGGGTCCCACCCCTCATGGTGCCTCCATGCTGCAGAGCCCATCCTGGGTCCATGCACTGGGGAAGACATTCCTGTTTTAATTTGCAGACAAGAAACCGTTTTGAAGGAACCAGGTCAGAGGTTGAAGCTTTGATGAAGAAGATGAAAGAGAATCCTCATGAGCACAAAAACATCAGCCCTTACACGATGGAGGGTTATCTCTACGTGCAGGAGAAGCGTAGGTGTTGGGATGGCAGACCTGCCTCATGGGGAATGCAGTGGGTGGGAGACTGGGAAAGGGGTTTAGGACATGAAGGCTGGTTCAGCAAGTACTGAATCCCTGAAAGAAAGGGATTGGCCCAATGGGAGGGATATTAAAGTGAGAGTGTGGGAGCCAGGTTCTCTCTGCTAGTGTCTCATAGAAGTCTTGCCCCTGGATAGGAGGGTAATAACATTTAATCCAAGAGGAAACTGTAGGTATGGGAATCTGTCATGTTAAATGATTGTTAAACACAGCAGTTTGTTAATGGAAGGGCATTGGTTCTGACAATAAAACCTGTATTTGCTCTGTAGGTCACTTTGGGACTTCCTGGGTGAAGCATTACTGCACATACCAGAGGGAATCGAAGCGGATCACGATGGTGCCGTTTGACCAGAAATCAGGAGGAAAAGGGGTGAGTGCTGGCAGGGAAACACATGGCACTGCTGGCTGCAGGCTGTCCCAGGACTCAAACTGTGTCACCTTTATGGCAAGATGACACAAATGCAGTGAAGTGGGGCACATTCCTTCCAGGCTGAGTGGATGCCACATGGGGAATTAACTTGGTACCTTGTTTGAGAAAGAAGAAAGAAAAAAAACAGGAAACCCTCCAAAGCCCACAGATCTTTGTATGCCGTGCACACCCACCACTCTGCAGCTCCATGGGTGCCTGCTCCCCAGTCTCTCATTCCTGCTCCAAGGCCTGGACAAGAGAACCTCTTCATTATTTTGCTCCTTTCTCAGTGCCTGTAACTTTTCCAAGGCCAGGTTGGACGGAGCTCTGAGCAGCCAGGTCTAGTGGAAGGTGTCCCTGCCTGTGGCAGGGGAGTGGAATGAGTTGAGCTCTCAAGTTCCTTTTCCACCCAAACAGTTCCGTGATTCTCTGATGATCCTGTGACTTGGCCAATGAAGTTGTTTTGTTTTGGACAGAGCCACAGGAGAGCCTGGAGCTCCCCTCAGCCCTGAGGGAATATGAGGCGCAGGAGGAGCAGTGGATGTGGGATGTGGGGGACCAGCAAACACCATGTGCCCTCTGCTTCTGGGACCGTATCCAGGGCTGGTTTTACTCCTCTATACCACAGGAACAATAGACCCCTCCAGAGTGTTCTCATCTGGGATGGTTTGCAAACACAATTCCTTTGCTGGAGAGCGCCTCGGGCAGCTGGACAGGCTCCCACACGACTTCCTGCTGGCACAGGGAGCCGGCTGTGGGGAGGGCAGCTTCTAAAATTAATTTCCTCTTGCCTTGGAACATCTTCATTAGAGCTCAGCATTAACATATCCCAGCCCTGCAATCGTCAGTGGCTGCACAGTGTTTCATCTGGTTTCTTCCCATTTCAGGGCTCCCACTGCACCTGGGGCAGGGGTGCTGCTGGCAGCACCCTGAGCACATCTCACAACCCGCAGGAGCCCCACTCCAGTGCTGTGCCAGCCCCACTCCAGTGATGTGCCAGCCCTGCACCAGTACCGTGCCAGCCATGCCGCTGCTCATGCAGCAACTTGTGACTTGTACCACCCTGGCATTTAATGCTGCCTGTGCCACAGCAGCCCTGGTTGGACTCCAGGGTCTGCTGGTGATGACTGGCGTGGGCATCCAAGTTTAGAGCAGCTCAGGGACTTAGGAGCCATACTGCTGGGAATTTCAAGGTCTGGCTGGAGCAGATGCCAGGGTGCTGCAGGAGGAGAGCCATCACTCCTGGGTCACAAGGGACACTGCACATGGTATCAGCCGCTTGTGGCTGTGCCTCGGGCTGTGGCTGGAGCTGGGATTGAAGCAGGAGCATTCCCTGAATACTGGACAGGGAGCTGGGCTGGGCTGGGGAGGACAGTGAGCAGGTGGTCTCTGTTGAACCTTGGGGAGATGCCCTGCAGGGAGCTCTCAGGTCTGTCTGTGTCAGTCTGGTCTGGGTCCCTCGTCAGGGACACAAGGGTTGTTGATGTGTTAGAAAACACAAGCACAGGAGAACAGTCTTGTAGGAGTTAGGGCTTCTTCCCCCAAGAGGTGGTGTGTCCTGCAACATGGGCAACAAGCAGGAGGTACTGGCAGCCATGGTGCAGCAGGAAAACTATGGCATGGTTGCCATCATGGAGTCGTGGTTGGATGACTGGCACAACAGGATGGCTACAAACTCTTCAGAAGGGATCAGCAAGGGAGAGGAGGTGGTGGGGCAGGACTGTGTGTTAAAGAGAGTTTTAGCTGTCTGGTGGTGAGGTGGAGTGTTTCTGCGTAAGAGTCAGAGGCAGTCACCATCCCTGGTGGGGTTTAACAGATGTGTAGTTGTGGCATGTGTGGACATGGGTTAGTGGAGGGCTTGGCTGTTCTTGAGGAACAGTTGGACTCAATCATCTTAGAGGTCTTTTCCAACCTAAACGATTCTGTGATTCTAAATATATTTCCTGGAAAAATGGGGATGTCAGGGAACAGGGTGGTCAGCCAAGGTGTCATCAGGAACAGCACAGAGCACAGAAAAGTGTCTGCCTCCAGGAACTCCTTCAGAATTCATTTTCTCTTGAGTCATCAGTGGAATTTAACAATTGCAGGAGAAATGTCTGTCCTGTCAGGGGCTGAGCCAGGATTTCCTCCAGCAGAGGACAGCAGTGCACACGGATCCTGCTGGATCGCTGCTCAGCCTGTGGAAATCCAGTACAACTTGGATGCAGAGAGGCATTCTCTGGATGAGAGAATGGTTTTGTCGTTGCTTTGTTATATAATAAACAAAATATTTTAAGACAGGTTTGCTCCTGTTAAGAGTCCTTGTGTTCAGAGTGCTGCCAAAAATGCAGCCTGGAGTGAAAACTGACAGCCAGGTCTATGGTGTGTCATTCAGCAATGGAAAATAAAGCTGATTTTGCCCAAAATTTGTGGTCCAGCACTCCCTGCCTGCCTGCCTGAAGCGTGGGTTGCGCAATACTTGATGCACAGGTTTGATGGTGGGCATCCTGAAGGGAAGGCTCCTCCTGAAAGGTTTTGGACTAAACAAGAATGAAAAGACTAGTCCGTATGTCAGAAGTATAAACAGCTATTTCTAGCAGGGTGATGTTCCCAAATCCCTTCCTGTTTGAACCTGTTCATTGACAGCGGTGGGTGCTCGGGACAGGCAGGTGTTCTTGGCCTCACCTGCGGTTTTGTCTCTTCTCAGGGAGAAGATGAAGCTGTTACCCTGAAATCCTGCACACGGCGGAAAACAGACTCGATCGAGAAGAGGTTTTGCTTTGATGTGGAAGCTGTGGATCGGTGAGTGCCGAGAGGACGCACCCGGGGTTACGGTGGCCGTGCGAAGGGAAGGGCTGTGCCCATCTGCACTTGGCTTTCCGGGTAGTTCCTGTGCTGTTTTCATGTTTCTCTTCTCCTTTAGTCATACTCTCTGTGAATGGAAAGCATTAGTCCATGGAATCACACCTCTCCCAACCAGGTGCTGTCTGTCTATTGAGTTGTTGCTTTCAGTTTACTCAAGTCTCTCTGAATTTAATGGTGTTTTAGCACTTTTGCAGGCTCTGGCCATACAAGGGAAATGGTCATCATTCTGGAAAGATGCTCTGTGGGTGTTTTGGCAGGGGTGTGATGCCTCTTTCCGGCTCTGGGTGTGTGTTGGTCAGTTTTTGTGCTGGAGTGTGGCTGTTGCTGGTCCACCAGATAATGGATGTCTGGTTCATGCCTCCAGGCACTCTGAATTCACTTCTTTTTGCTGAAGGAGTAAAACACTTCTGCTGTAAAACAGCAACACTTCTTCTCATGTAGCAGCCAAAGCAGAGATATGTGTGGATTCAATCTATAGCACCTAAAAGCATGAGCCTGCTACCATATCAATTAGCATCGTGTATGAGTTATGTGTATAAACAGGAAAGCCAGGCTGGTGTTGCTATTCCAAGTGGAATTAGTCACTGCCTTGGATCACCCTCGCTACAGGAAGTTCACACGCTTCACAAAAGCCCACTCCAAAGCCACTCAGTATCTGTGTCCTCCCAGTTTTGTGCCTGTCCATGGTCCAGCTGTCCTCCCCCATGCAGGAATGCCCAGGAGGTCTTGGAAAAACACCAGCTCATCAAAATCCGAGGTGTTGAATAACGCTGGAATAACCCACGATGCCTTTCCAGCGTGTGCTTCGGCAGCGTTTCGGTGCCAGCCTGTGGCAGGGAGGGCTTGGGGTGATGGAGCTGTGCCTGTGTTGGCTGAGGGATAAGATAACCCGGGGCTGCCTCCCACTCTCTGGAACTGTGCTTTCCTCCAGAAAGCTTCGGTATTTCTGCTGACACAGGCATATTTTTCCCTCTGCCCTGAGGATATTTTTTTTATAATGTGAAAATCAAACTAAAAGTGGGAAGAGGAGAACAGAACCACCACAGTAGTTTTCTTCTGCAGCATATTCAGAGGCAGCTGAACCTTCCCTTGATGTTTGGAGCCTGCCAGGCATGGGATGAAGAGCTGCTCCAGAAATGTGCCTGCTCCATGTAAATCATGGCAGGGAAGTGGCATAGGAAGGGAAAACCTGAGGAATTGCTGCTTAGTGTACATGTTCCTGCTGCAGGAATTTGCCCCTGTCCAAGAGGGCAAGGGAGCAGGATGCCTGAAAGACAAGGCTGTTTCTCCCAGCATACAGGCAGCTCTGCATACTTTTGTTTTCAGAATTTTTTATTAGATGTCAAAAATACTGATTATTCCCAAGAGAAACTAAGAGGAAGAGGAAACAACAGGTTTTCTCATGGCTAAAAGAGAGTGTGATGGGGTCAGCTTGTTTCCCTCTTCCTGGTATGAGTCTGGGCACCGTCAGGGCATTGGGTGATGCTGTCAGTGCCAGGGTTTGCTGGGCATCACCTTCACCTTCACCAGCCAGGCTCAAGCAGCCGGGAGATAATCCCCTCTGGAAGCATCACTTTCCATTTCATACTGGAGGAGATAAGCTCAGACATAAGGACCCAAACAGAGGCAAAAACTTCAGCTCACACTCTCCACCCCAGTGTGGGACCACAAATGATAGGGTGTCTCTGCCCAAGGACTGGCTGGAGCTGTGCTTGTGTCTGTGTTCACAGAACAGGGAAGGTTGATCTGTGTAGGGGCTTTTTGTCTCGAGCTGGGGTTTTTTGGGATACTTTGGAGCTCTTTTGGTGGTTTATTATTGTCTCTGCTAATTGAGAAGTTAGAAACTTGATGTCTTGTTCTTCAGCCCCATGCAGGAAGTCAGGATGCAATGAAGGCAAACATGCCCAAGGTACTTCTCTGTCTCCCATATGCTCTGGGTTTGACTTGCAGCACTTTTTCCCTGTCACAGGTCACCTGCACTCTGCTGCCCTGTGACTCTGTGGCTTTCAGTGAGTTGCTGCTGTGGGGGCAGTGTGAAGTCCCTTTCCTTCCCAGAGTCTCCTAAAAGCCTGTTCAGTCATGTTTTAAGCTCCCTGTGCACAGACTGGCTTAGTTCCAGTTTGTTTCACTATGGTCTGACAGGTTGTGTCTGTCTCACTGACTGTCCATGCCGGCTTGCAGAGTGCTGTAGGACACAGTGTGATCCCGGTGCTATGCTGACCCAGGCACAGGAGCTGGGAGCTGGAGCTCCTGGATCTCCATACAGCCTGGAGGTGGCAGCCTCGGCTGGTTCTTCTGGCATTGCACAGAAATGGGCTTGTCAGCGTTTCATTTTGGGAAGCTGGAACTCAGGCAACACGGGGTGCAGGGCTGGAGCTTATAAATAACACCCTAAATAGCAACAGCTAAGAGCTGTTCCATGTTGGTGGGGGGTGAGGGGGAGGAAATGTGTTTTTTTTCTCCTATAAAGATGATTCAGCACTGTTGAGATGAAAATCTGGAGCCTAATCTGTTATTACAGCATTGCTTCTTTGTCATAGCATCACAGAATCCCAGAGTGGCTTGGGTTGGAAGGGACCTTAAAGCCTGTCATGTTCCACCTCCCTGCCATGGACAGGGACACCTTTCACTAGACCAGGTTGTTCCAAGTGCCATCCAGCCTGGCCTTGGCATTTGCAAATAGTTCTGTTGTTCAATGTAACAAGTTTTTCATTGCTTTGTTATAGCAAAATTAGCCCCAGAATGGTGTTCTAGTGTCTGGCTGAAATACACCCCCAGTGTAATGGATATTGTGTTTTACTGTTAATGTTCTTTTTTCATTAACTAAACTTACTTGCAGTCTCTGCACATTAAATCAGGTTTGTAAACAAGGTAAACAGGGATGACAGCCGGTGTCTTACAAAATGAGCCTGAGGAGGGGGAGTATCTCATTTGACTGATGACAAAGCCTTTGTCATTTAGGATAATGTAGGTCATTGCTCTGGGCCAGAAGCAAAGTGCTTCTACATGCCAGCTGGCTTTTTTGGGAGCAGCAGGTTTTGAAAATGGGGAGTTTGGTCTCTTGGTCATTCACGAAGGCAGTGAGCTCTGCAGGTACCACTGTTCCCCTGGGCTGCTCCCGAGGTGGCTTAGCACTGTGTTTGGTGGGCAGTGTGATTTGTAGAATAGAATCCCAGAAACACTGAGGTTGGAAAAGACCTCCAAGATCACTTAGTCCAACTTGGGACCGATCCCCACCTTGTCAACCAGACCAGAGCACTGAGTGCCATGTCCAGTTTTTCCTTGAACACCCAGGGATGGGGACTCCACCACCTCCCTGGGCAGCCCCTTCCAATGCCTGACAACCCTTTCCAAGAAGAAATTCTTCCTGAAGGAAGAATTGGCAAGGCAATGGCTTGATGGCTGCACTGGGGGGAGTAAGCTGCCAGGCACCTGCTGAGCATTACCCTGACCAGATGGTTTTCCCTAGGAATGCTGTTGGCCTTGCTCTTGGTAAGCACTTGACAGATCTGCATGTCTCTGAGTGCCACCCAGACTGTGGCAGGACCTGCTCCCCACTTCCCTGTGCTGGGACTGGGTGGCTGGCAGAGATGCCACCTCTGCTGGTGTCCGTGGCTCTGGCGGTGGCTCTCGCTGGTGCTCTGGACAGCACGTGCAGTTCAACTTGTGCCTGTTCCTCTGCTGGTGTCGCCTTTCCAGTGACCTTTAAAACAAAGCACTGGAGGGTTGTCACAGGTGGGCTGATGACGAGGCATGAGGCTCCCTCCCTGTCGGCAGCCACGGGGACCCACAGAACATGCTGGTGGTGTTTTAGGCTCTACATGGACACCGAGACTTTCTGAGTTTAGAAACACAGTCTCCCCCTTGTTTCCATCTTTCCTCATCTATGATTTGAGGCCTCATCTGGCTGCTGGTGCCCTGACCCACTGCAGTGGGGACCTGTCTGGGGTCCTTGCTCTGCTCAGATTGGTACTGTGAACATCTCCACTCAGCCTTCAGCCCCTCTTATTAATCCACTCTTACATGTTTTCATCCAGCAGTTTAGATTGTCTCGCTGTGATAAGCTGCTATAAGAGTTGGAAGTTCTTATCTGTTTCTATTGCTTTCCTTATTTGTTTTTCTGGAAGAAGGAAAAGCTATTGGACTTTCTCATTTTCTTGGTGCGCTTAGTCACAGCTCCTTAAGGCCAGGCTGTTTGTCACAAAAGCTGAGATATTAGAAAATTCAAATTTCCTGTGTGGTCTCACATGGAAAAATCTTCCGTTTTTAGATTGCAGCATATTGAAAATATGCTTTCTTGTGAAGTGTTTGCCGTGTTCTACTCTAGTCTTACACTCCTGCACCCACTTCATTTAGAAATGGGTTCTTTCTGATCCCAAATGTTGCTTTCTCCACCTTGCATCCCAGAAGAAGGCAAAGGGGTTTGGTGCCCAGAGGTGGAAATGCAGGATGCAGGTCAGGAATGAATCAGCAGGTCCCTGATCTTGTTTGACAGAACAACTCCTGTTTGTGCATCTTGGATGACACATCCAAGAGGGCATCCTGCTGTCCCAGTGCCATGGTTGTGGACTGGCTGGGGTGGGCAGGCTCCTCTCTGTGGGTCTGGGTGCATCCCATGTCAGGCTTTGGGAGGGGATGGGAGCTGACCCCACAGCAGAATCTTTATTTGCTGTATATCACCTGTATAAATAATTATCTATAGAAGTGACCCCAGTACTCTGGGTGATTTGTTGGGTGAGGGGACAAGGGCGGATCTGTTTTGTTTATCATTTGGGAATGGAAGTCAGAGCAGGATCTTCCCCGTTGCTGGATAACTGAGATATCCCTAATCTAACAAGCACACTTTGGGAAGTGGTTGATCTTCCAGGAGGCTCCATGAGGACTCCATGAGGATGAGGCTGGCTGCAGGCAGTATTTCAAGCAGGGCTGCTGCTGATGGTGTCGGCAGGAGACTGATCCTGTGCCAGCCATCAGACCTGGCTGTAAGCACAGGGTACCCCGTGGGCATCTGCCACATCAATAATGAATGAGGCGTAATGTGTGGGTGCATTTTAGATTTGTCACAGCCAGGAAGATGGTTCTGCTCAGGAAAGTGATGCAATGGGTGCCCTGGCAAATAAACACTGGGGGAGGAAATGCAGAGCTATTTGCAATGGAAATTTGGTTTAATTCAGTTTCGAAACCCCTCCCCTCATGCTGTTAAAGAAGTTTGACTTTGAAGTGAAGCCTGAGGAGTTGTTTGTTATCTGCTTAAAGGCAGAACAAACAATTTCTGGTTATCACCTCTTTGCCCTGTGCTGAGGGAACCTGGCATGTCAGATAGCAGCACTGCCACACCAGGACTGAACTCTGCTGGGAGTCCAGTGCCCAGTGTACCTTAATTGGAGGGTTTAAAGTTCTTTGTTTTAATGTCTTGGCTAAAGAGACAGAAATCCCAATACTTCCTTTTGCTGCATCTCCCTAGCTGAGCTAGAGCCCTTCCAGGGCTTTCTGCCTAGGATATCTGTGCCTTCAGCAGCAGCTTGGCTTAAATTCAGACTTAAGCCCTGGCTTAAGTGACCACTCAACTCCCAAAGTACCAGAGACTGCTTTCCAGTTGCTTTGTACCTGCACAACAAGGAGCTTTGTGCAGTGTTTTGAACATATTTGCTGTTGGATGTGAAGCATTTTCCCTCTCAGATGGGGTGATGGTTAAGTGGTTTCCTCTTCCCTTCAAAGTGAGTAAACTTCCAAACCACTAAGCTGGTGAGTATTGACTGACTCACCAATGGGATTAGCAGAGATCAAGCACATTATGTCTGGTTTTCTTGGACCTGGGCTTGGTGCAAGGCTGAGCACACGGCATCCACTGGTGGGACGGTGCTGAGCTGCCGTGTATGCCAACAGCCAGTGGCTGGGTGGGTTGGATGGGGAGCAGAGTTAGGGAGAAGGGTTAATCCTCTGTTCCTTGCCTGTACTTTACACAAAGCAACAGAAGACAGGCCAAGCCCACAGCTTGACAGCCCCCATTAATGTTTACTCTTCTAACAGAGGACTGGCTCTTATCAAGGACCAAAGGGCTTCTGCAGCGTGTTGGTGCTGCTCACGTTCTCCCACTGAATCACCCTTGGGAAGTGCAAGTTACAAATCACCTCTCTTACAAGGCTTTATCAGTTTTTAAGGACTTAAGACAGAACAGAGCCTACGTGCTCTGTGGAACACTCTGCAGAACACTCTCCACAGGCTGTTGGCAGCTCTCAAGGTTTAATCGCTCTTCCCACCTTGTGCTCCGGCATCCTGGTACCCCAGAGCAGTGATCCTGACTTCTCTGCCATTCTGGAGCACTGTGTTTTGCCGTGGGTGGGAAGAGCGGTGTCAGAGGTTCTACACTGTCATAGGATGAAACCCCATGAGCAGAGAAGCACCAGCAGCCCCCCCGAGCCTGCTGAGCTCCCCGTTGCCAGGGATTCTGCCCGCTCTCCTCGGTCCGGAATAGCTGCTGCACTCTACTAATGCATCTGAAAATAGCCTGGGAGGAAGCAGCAGGACTAGAGCAGACACAGAACAGATCTCCCTTTCTGACTGAGCCCGGGGGCTCTGCCCAGCTGTGCTATCAGAGCAGTGGTGGGGTGGGATGTGGCCACCCCTTTGGAGCTGGAGACCTGGCCTAAAGGCACAAGGCTGAGGAGGTACAGGGGTAGCCAGGCTGCACGTGTTTGGGTCAGCTGGCTGTGGGATGAGCCAGGATGCAGAGATGGAAATCCTGACAGCTTGCAGCCAAGCGAGATGCAGTGAGTTGCCAGCCCATGGTGTGGGAGCACAGCACTTCGCTGCATTGCCCTTGTGCAAACACACGCCTGAGGTTGTGCGAACACTATCCAGCATGTTAAAGCCATCCTGACCTTGCTGGTCATGTTTATCAGAGAAGGTAACTGAGGTTTAACTCCTTGTATGGAAAGGATGTAGTGTCCACTCAGGAGTGTGGAGGTAGCGTTCGCCCTTGGGTGAGGGCGGGGCCAGTGCTGTCCCCTGACTCCTGTGCTGTGTGTGCAGCGCTCGGGCCTTTCCCCTTCTCATTACAATAAATGAGCCATCACAGGGTTATTTTTTGGAGGCTGGATTTACAGGGCAGCTCAGGGTTGTTTGTGTGTGATGGCAGGGGCAGGACCAGCACCCTGGGGCACCCGGGACTCCTGCAGTGCTCCCCAGCTGCTGGAGGGGTGCACAGACCAGGACAGCAGGGTATGAACAGGGTCAGGGCACTGGCACAGCCATGCTGGCATGAATGTTCTGGGGATGAAATGCTTCACACAGCAGAAGGTCCCCTTCATGAGCCGGTGCTTGGGGTGATGGTGGGACATGGAGGGCTGGGATGTGTTGGGCTCCTCCTTGCTTGGTTGTCTTCCTTGCCTTCTCCTCCTGTTGCATGGTCTTGCATAGCCCAGGACAGGTGAATTGTCTGGCTGAGGGCCAGAAGAGGAATTTGGCATCCAGCTCTTACACTAACCCCACTGGAAAGGTGTGTTGATCACTGGAGATGTCCTCTACTTGCTTGCTGATCCTGGTCAGAACCTGCAGGGATGTCCATGGAGAGGTCAGGCGGGACTCAGCCTGATAGGCTGGGACTTGGCTAGAAAGAAGCTTATCCCCTTTTCCTCTTGTTGTCACGGGAAATTTACCTTTGCCATTTTGTTTTCTGTCCCGCAGTCTATTCACAGTGTCCCCTTCCTCTCTGCAGGCCGGGTGTCATCACCATGCAGGCGCTTTCGGAAGAAGACCGGAGGCTGTGGATGGAGGCGATGGATGGCCGGGAACCGGTGAGCAGAAATATTACCCAAAAAGCAGAGAAAATTGTGGAGAGCTTTTGGTAGCCCAGGGCAGATTGTTTGCTGCAGAGCCAGCTGTCACGCAGCGCCTGCCAGCCGGTGTGAGAGCTATATCCGTGGGGCAGCTCCTGCCTCCTGCCAAGAGAATAGTTTAATCCTTTGGTTAAATATTTGAGGTAATACTGTATCTCCTGTGCTTGGATTGCTTGAAGGTGCAGTGAAGAGGAGGAGGGTAGGCTTGGCCAGCACAAACACGCTGCTCTGCTGTGCTGAAAGGAAAACATGGCAAAAAGAGCAGTGGAAGAAAATATGCTGTAGATTTCCAGGGCTTTCTGAGTCCTGCGACTCCTTGGCAGCCGTTTCTGGGTCTGGTAGGGAATTGCACATTTCGTGTGAGCGGAGGAGTGTGGCCCCTGTTCCTCGTGTTTTCTCCCGCCCTGCCAAAGGCTTCCTCACCTCTGGAAAGGATTCTGGAAGTTTGCAGAAAACTCGTCGTTGCTAGTTTTTATTTTTAAATGCGTTTTCAAACCTTCCTGCCAGCTCAAAGAGTTGGCGTGTTCCGGGTGGGTCCCTCGGAGGGTGCCCATCCCGGTTTGGCGGGGGGCTCTCCCACGGCACACATGGCACCACCGAGCAGCCAACACCAGTCTGTGGTCTCCATGCCTTGGCGTGGCCAAAAGCGTATCAGGATACAAAAAGAAACTGTTAACAGAGCCAGGGCAGCCCCGGCTGTTCCATGACAGCTTGTGTGGTTTGGAGTTGGGTGGCTGTGCTCCGGGCTCGAGTCAGACTCTGGCAGTCAGAGCAGAGTCCATCTGGTGAGCAGGGTGTCCTATCCCAGCACAGCCCAATGCCACAGGCTGGTACTGATTTGAGCAGATCCCCCCCAAATCCATGGGAAGATTCTTGTTTACCAGGAAAAATGTTCTTTGAAGCCAGGTGAGGTGTGGATACACAGGGCTGTTCCGTGAGCACTGGAAAGCACGTGCTGGGCTTAGTCGAGTGCTTGCTTTTAGAACATGCAGTGGTTTGGAGATTGGGGGGCTGGGTGTGGGAGGCTGCTGCCCGGCATTTCAGGGAAAGGATTGTGTTGTGGATTATAGCCAGGTCCCAGCCTGGGATCATAAGTCCATCAGGTAATTCAGGTAGGACAGGAGCTCAGGAGTTTTCTAGTCCAACCTCCTGCTCAGAGCAGGTTGCTCGGGGTGTTACCTGGTTGGGAGCTGAGAGAATTTGAGGGAGGAGAAGGGCACAGCTTGCCTGGGCTCCAGCCTGGCTGCTTCCCTGGCTTCCTGATCCCCAGACTGAACCTCTTGTGTTTCAGTTTATGCTGTCCAGAGAAGCTGTGGCTGCCCCAACCCTGGAAGTGTTCAAGGCCAGGTTGGACGGGGCTCAGAGCAACCTAGTCTAGTGGAAGGTGTCCCTGTTGAGACTGGATGAGCTTTAAGGCCCCTTCCAATCCAAACCATGCCATGATTCTGTCACAGCCTCTGCTGCCTTTTTCTATCACTTGTTGAAACCCTTGCTTGAAAAAACCAACCAGCTCTTCCACTTTGGCTCTTGAGCCCTGGGAAACCTGTACTGATACAACCCTCTCCAGCTCCAGGTGCCAGCTGTCTTCATCCCTCTTAAACAAACTCTTGCCTTGATTCTGGTTGCACCTGGAGACAGGATATTTTCCATTTCTTCAGAAGCAAAATGTGCATCGTTGCTCCCAGTCCGAGTGGTGGCTTGTCCTCCTACGTCCTTCTCACCTGCTTCCCATTGCCCACCTCTGCTGGGAGCTGCTGTTGCAAGGATGGGAAACCCAGCAACCTGCAACAGGAGCTGCCAGAATACGGTCAGCCAGTTGTGTGTTGACTTGCTGACGTTATCAGGATGTGGCACAAGAGCAGAGCCACTCTGCAGAGGTGCAGACAGAGATTTTGGGTGCTTGCAAAGCGCTGTGCATGCAAAAGGTGCTGTGGAGCAACCAGCACAGGACTACCTGGATTATCCTGTTCCAGAATGTGTTTATGAGAACTCCTTCAAAACCACACAGGTCTTCGTGCTGTCTGCGTGTTGCTGTTCCTCCCTATCATGCCCATCAGCTGAGGGCAGCCTGCTCATCCGGCATGTCAGGGGTTGTGGTTGTGCATTAATGCAACACTTCATGGCACTTAAATGCTAATGGCTTAAAGTGGCCTTCCAGGTGTGGAGTGGGAGCCATGGGAATGCAGCCCATATGGAAACGGATCCAAGAGGCACTTTACTGACGAAGGTGGTGCGTGTTGACAGATGAGGCAGCTCCTTGTCCTCAGTTATCCTCCTCCATCCATCAAAAATGGAGTTGTGGGCTGTTCTGTTTGGGTTCTTATCTTGCAACACCAGGGTGAGGCATGTTACCTTCTCCACAGAGATTTCCTTGAAAAAGAGACAAGGATTTAACCTTTGAACTCCTAGAAATATCCATCTATGCTTTGACTGTGTTTCTGTAACCTAAGAACCCTACTGGAAAGAATGTCTGGTTTTCCTTTGATTTTACGGTTGAGTGTGGGGAAGGCTTGGCATGCTGGGGGCAGTAATTCTGTGTGCAAATTCAGGCTGTGGAGAGATTAACGTGGACTGGAGTTTGTTTCTTAATTATAATGAAGAAAGTAAACCCAAATGTGAAATTACATCTTAGTGAGATCTAAACATAGAATGTGGCTGCATTAGCCAAGACATTTGTCACAACTTGAAAAGATTTATGCTGTATCTCACAGTCGTAGCAGCCTCCAGACAGCTCTCATTGCGCCGTTAACTCTTACCACTTGTTACTCATTTGGATAAACCCCCAGTGTTCTTTGGGTTTTCTTTGGTATTACAGAGGCTGGAAATAGGAGAAACTGCTAAGTCTGTGACGGGGCAGTGGTGTTTTGTTTTGTTAAGATACTCAGGTCAGTTTCCTATGGATTTGCTCCTCTGGTGATGAAGTTTGCAGATGTATATGGTGGAGGCCAGAGCGATTCTGAAACTTCCTTGGAACCCAAGTCAGGAAAAAAGGCTGTATTGGCTGATGGCGGCTATGGTGGGCTGCAAGATTAGGAGAGGCACAAATTAGACAGTGTGCTTTGTGGCAAAGAGCAAGGTAAGCATTTTGGTAAGGTCGTGGCTTTCTTGCCAAGCCTGTAGCTAGAGTGGAGGAGGAGGAGGTTCAAGAGAGACTTTATCCCTCTCTCCAATTCCTTGACAGCAGGGTGGAGCCAGGTGGGGGGTCGGGCTCTGCTCCCAGGGAAAAAAGCGCAGGACAAGAGGAAATGGCCTCAAGCTGTGCCAGAGGAGGTTCAGGTTGGACATCAGGAGGAATTTCTTTACAGAAGGGGTTGTCAGGCGTTGGAAGGGGCTGCCCAGGGAGGTGGTGGAGTCCCCATCCCTGGAGGTGTTCAAGGAATGACAGGATGTGGCACTCTGTGCTCTGGTCTGGGTGACAAGATGGGGATCGATCACAGGTTGGACTCGATGACCTTGGAGGTCTTTTCCAGCCTCAATGACTGTGTGACTGTGCCAGCCCGGAGAGATGCCGGTGCCCTGCGGCCACTCCCCACTAGATGGCAGCTGAGACCGGCCACTCATGGCACTGAGAGCTCTGTGGGGTCTCTGGGGCTGCCCTTACCCCTGTCCTGGGGGCTGGGGGCCTGGGGGAGGGACGTGCCCCCCGAGCCTGCACACCCTTCCCACGTTTGGGCTGCTCGGAGTGGGATCAGTGCTCACTTCTCAGCTTTGTCCCCAAAACCCTGCACAACCCCAAATCAGAGCCACTTCTCTCCTCTGTTCCTGTCTCCCTCCTGCCCCTACATGAGCAGCCAATAGTTTTGGGATGGCAGTGTTTAATCTGGGTGCACTGAGGGAAGGAGAGTGCAGACCTTCAGAACCTGCCAGGTCTCTGGACTTCTCTCTCCACAGCCATGGGAGTCTTTCCCCCTCTCCCTGCCCCTCCATGTCTCCCTGGCCTGAGGCTGGGCGCTTCCAGAGGATGGTGCACCTCTGCCACCATCCTGTGAGCCATCCTGTGGTGGGGGGGGACGGTTTGGCTTGGTGAGAGGAGCAGAGGTGAAACAGCAGCAGTGTGGTCGCATCTCTCCACCCATCACCAGCCTGGGATCAGGGGGCAGGACTCCCTTCCCTGTGGTCTCCACTGACTCCTCCACATGGGCTGGCTGCAGTGGCCCTCCAGCAGCTCTGGCCACGCGCAGAGGCTGGTGGTGATGGGTGGGATGATGCCTTTGGAGCTCCCCATGCCGTGGTCCTCTTCCCAGCCCTGCTGCTGTGCTCCTGGTGGGACAGCTGGTCGGTGGTCCAGGAGCTCCTTCAGCCCTGCTGCTCCAAAGATGCTGCTTGGTGTTTGTGTGGCAAACAGTGACAGCAGAGCCCAGCCCCACATTCCTGCCCAACGCACCTCCCGCCTCCTCCTTTGCATATTGCTGCTGGGAATTCTTTCTGAAGTTGTTTTTCATTTTCCATGTCTAATTATACAAAATGCTGAGAGATTTATTTCCCAGTGGAAATAATGTCTTTTGAACTTACTCCAGTGCTTTCAACCTCGGCATTCCTGTCATTTTGGCTCATTCAAAAAAAGTAAATTGACTTGAAGGACTTCAGTCCCAGTACCCGTGTGGCTGGTGGGGAACAGCCAGGTACCCACTGCACCCCTTCCCAACACCCTTACACTGGGCTGGGACTCACTGGAGCTGCAGATCTGCTTTACCCTTTTAATTCATTCCTTCTCAGTTATCAGAGATGGTAGAAAAATCCTCACCCAGAGCATCTTTGCATATGGACAGTATCTTTGGCTGTGTTCTCTTTACACGGAGAGCCCGTGGATGAGTGTCAGAGTGATCACCATGTTCTTGCCCCTCCTCTCCTCAGGGTTGGGTCCGTGTCTGTCTCCCCATCTTGCTTCTTCACAGCCTTTTCCATGCTGATCTTTGAATGCTCCTGATCCCACAGATGCGTGTTTTTGTCGGCTTTCTGAAAAAGATGTTTCTCCTGTGTGCGCTTTATCTTGCAGGTTTTCATGGCCTTCATCCTGCCTGAGTTTGTTTGCTTATAGCAAATTTTTTTGTAGTTGTTCTCCATGACCTGAGTCATTCCTGTTGCTGCTTCTCCATCTCCCTGTCTCTCTCTCTTTTCTGAACAGAACATTTTTTTCCTGCTCTGCCTGCTCTTAATCTCCAAGTTCACCCAGTGAACTCTCCCTGAACTGGAGCTCAGTCTCTCCATGCTCTGGATGCATCCCCGCTGCCTCTGTGGAGCTGCAGTGCTGGTGAATCCCACTGGGCTCCAACCTGGCCCAGGGAGCTCCCGCTTGGCTTTTTTTTTTTTTGCATCCCACAGTTCAAGATTATTGCCCAAAAAAATTCTTTGTCTTTTTGTGAGGGCAAGGTGGTAGCAGGAGATTCTTAGAGAATCAGCTGGAGCTTTCAGACCAAATGGTGCATCACTTCCATGTTAGTTCTTGTATCATGTGCTCTTCCCGCTGTTCCCTCCCTCTCCCTCCCCTGTTTGGTAACTCGTTTAAGCCTGTAATAGCAGTAACTTTACATGGAGTTTGTAAGCTTTTATTTTGCTTCTGAAGCACTTAAGCCAGTGAGGTCTTAAGCCTTGACTTCAGGGTTTTATTCCTGGTTCCAGCAACTGCTGCTTCACTGGCTGTCTCACCCAGCCACAGTCACTGCTGCCTGCGGGCTGGAAAGGTTTGTCCTTTGCTTAAGAAGCTGCTTGGGTGATAGCAAGAAGAAGACCAAGAGATCATTTTTAAAAGAGGAAAAGAGCCCTCTGGATTGCTTTTGCACACCTAAAAGTGCTGTCCCACCCTGTTTTGGCAAGTTTGTGACCTCTTTTTCCAGCTGGGTTGGGGATGTGCAGGAGCAGAGCAGTAGCTCTCATGTGAATACCTCATCATTTCTTTAATGCATTCCTTGCTCTTCCGTGGACTCTGTGCTGCAGAAATTGACTATGCATGTTTGGCTTTGCCTGGAGACCGGGTTGGTTGGTCCCAGGAGACCAGCTGGGTTTTGCTCTCCCTTTTGCAGATGATGTTGGCTCTGCTGGGGACATGCTGGCAGCTGCGTGTCTCCTCCTGTGCTGTGTCACTGCTGATACCCCCCAAGGGAAACTCGCAGAGGGGTGAGGGTTGGGAATGTGGGTGTAGGTCCTGTCACTGATCCACAGGATGTCAAACAACACACATCTCGTGTGTGGGACACCCACCAGCTCTGCTGTAGCACAGTGTTTTGGGTTTTTTGGGTTCAGGCCAGAGGTGAGCGTGGTGATGAGAGGTGGGTTGGGTTTGCAGAGTCCCTGGGGAATGGTGGTTCATCGAACCTGAATTGCAGCATGGTGTGTGGAACAGGACAGATCAGCTGCGTGTGGCAACTTGTTTGTGAGTCTGGGCCTGGAGAGGTGAACCAGCCTAAGGGAGGGGTGCAGAGGGGTTGCATCCAGGGATTTCACTGCACAGTTTGGTGGGAACTTGCTGTCCACCCTTTGGCTGTGCTGGCACCTCTGCAGGGAGGCACAGAGCCTTGGCTTGAATGACAGACCAAAGAGAATATGCTTGATTTCCTTTCCTCTCTGCTCTTCATCACCTCTGCTTAGAATTATTTGATCAGGCAATTAAAGAAACATGTAGAAATTCAGGGAATAGCTCCGTGTTAGGAGAACAAACTCCCCTGCCAATTTGAATGGACTATTAGAGTATTGTTTCCTACATTAAATTAAAAATTAAAGTGAACGGTTCATTGTACAATGAGTTGCAAAACTACCCTCTTCCTTTATTTCCTCCTTTATTGGTCCTTACATTTGGTTTTAAGCAGTGATTTCCTGTCCTGCCACAGCCCCACCAGTGTCCCCGACTCAGGAGTTTTCCTTCTCCCAGCTGAAACCTCAGGAGACGGTCTGTTCTTTGAAACCCTGTTTTAATCATCTTATTTCTGTCCTTCTGGTCTGTCTCCTGTTCCACCTTCAGTTTGCCATTCCTGGCAGATCCCTGTGTGGAGCTGGGAAGGAGGGCTCTGACAGGAGCAGGAGCAGCACTGGGATCAGGAGCAGGAGCAGGCAGGCTGCGGGCTGAGGCTGTGGCAGTGTGCAGGTGGACGTGTCCCATGCTGTCCCTCAGCCAGCGTTTGTTGGATGCCACAGGGTAGAAATGCTGCTGGTGAGTGCTGTGCAGCTGCAGGTGCTGGGTATGTGCTGGGGTGAGTGATTTCCCAAGGAGGTTATTAGTTTCGTGGAATTTCAGCCTTTGTCTGGAAGGTGGTAAACGTCCTGCTGCAGTTTTGGAGAAGGACACCAGCACCATTTAAGTCTCCATCAGGCTGGCTTCTATCTCCAGGGAGAAGCCCTGTGTTGCATCCCAGGACTGCTTTGAGAAACCTCTGCAGTCACCCTGGGCTCACAGGGGTGTCCCTGCAAGCAGAAGGATGTGTTTGTGTCCCCTTTCTGCTCCTTTCCCAGAGCCTCAGCCCCATGGCTGGCCCAGGTGTCCCCCACCAACAGCTGTGCAAACGGGGGATTGGAAGTGGTCTCAGCTCCAGAATTTCACAGTCTTTAAACCACCAGCCAGTGGTAGTTTAGCCAGTGTTGGCACTGAGCCACCAGCGTTGTTCGGAACACCCGGGCAGTGTCAAAACTCTTTCATAGAGAAGCGCCAGGCATGGCTGTGTTACAGTCATTTTAAAAATAAAGATGACACTGTCATTTAAAATTAGGCTGGTTTTGATGTGTTGAGAGCCCGTGTTCATCAGCAGACATTGAGAGGAGGAAGGGCGTGTGTGCTGGCTGGGGCTGGCTGGGCTCCAGGGCAGAGCTGCTGGAGGAGGATGTGCAAGTTGTTGCTCAAGCATCCTAGAAAACTTAGGGGAAGCTTAGACTAATACAAGTTTTCACTTTTAATCAGTCATTTGAGTGATCCCAACATATCTACTCTGCTGGACTTGCCTGGAAATGCTGCTCTGGGAAACTTTAAGCGCTTTAGTTATTCCAAAAATGTATTTTACTGAAGCGGTTGACCTTTAGCTGCGTTATTCCGAGGCTGCCACAGATCTGACACGCTCTGCTCCCCGTCGCTTCCACATAACCCCCAAAGTAGCTGCTCTTGGATTCCCTGACGGCAGTTACACGTGGGAACCTGACAGTTTGACCCAGGTAATTTTTTCCCGTAGTTTGACCCAGGTAATTGTTTCCTTGGGTGACAAACACGGTGGGTTATATAACTGAGCTGAGCTAAGCAGCCCAGCTGGCTGGCAGGGAGCCCGGCCGGCCTCAACTCCGGAGGCCCTTGGGAATGCCTGCACTTGTAATAAAACGTGGGCTTGTTTTTAATTAGAACCATCCTTTAGTTCAGCTCTGAGAGACAGAAGAACAAGACCCGTGTAGAGGATTTGAGCCCCCAGATGCTTCACTTCTGATAGACTTCTTTTTTTTTGGTCTTCTAATCAGGTCCAGGGTGTAAGTTCTGAGCTGAAATTTATGTTGGAAGGAATGAGGAGGAGAGAGAAAGGGGGACACGAGGTGAGAGATGACTCCGACAGTGATGAACAGTAGGTTGGGAGGAAAGGAAGGAAGGAAGGAAGGAAGGAGTTGCCAGGGTCCCTGGCCACCCTCTTCCAAATGAACAGCCTCGTCTGAATGACATAAACCAGCATTTCACAGTGGGTTTCTGCTGCCCTGCCAAGTTCTCCACTTGGGAAGCAAGGCGTATTTTTTCCTCCCCTCCCGCTGCAGGGAGGTTTGCAGGGATGTGGGCTGGGAGAGATCGTACTCCTATCTGTACCCTTCTGGCTCGCAGAGCAAGGAAGGTTATTTCTAACCACAACACAGTGTAGTCTAGCTCTGAAAATCCTGCTTGTGCTACAAAAACCTGGCTGTCAGACAAAAATAGAACAGGGTTGATAAGGGAGAGCCAGAAACAAGGGCTGATTTCATCAAGGTTGCCAGGTGTCCTGCTTTTAATAAGGAAATAGGCTTTTTGTACATGATCCGCCCTGCTCCGTTTTGCTGGGATCCTGCTGCTGGGCTGTGTCCCAACGCAACGGCTCTGCAGTGCTGTGCCAAGCTCGGGTGTCAGGTGCAGAGGATCCTGGCGTGGCACATACCTGTGCCATCTCACTCTTCTTCTTTCTGCCTTTCCATCCTTCCTCTTTCCCCTTCCCTGTTGCTGCAGGGACAGGATATAGGGTGTCCTCCCCTCCCCACGCATGTTTATGCCATCTCTGAAAGGCTCCCTGGGTGGTCAGAGGCTCTGGCCCCACTTTGGGTGTCCCTGCGTGCACCGTGGATACAGCTCTCCATGGGATACGCTCTGGACTGGGGGGACATGATCAGGTGCATCACTGGTGTCCAAGCGAGGGAAACGTTAGGACGAAAGCCTTGTTCCAAGTGGTTCTTCTGTTGGAGGGCAATTAATGGGTGGGAAAAGGGATGTGTAAGAGTTCCAGCCTGCGTTTCCCACTGCTGGGCTGAGCAAGGCCTCGTGCAGAGAGTTTGTTGGAGCTCCAGGGTGCTCCGCTGGTGCTGCAGACACCCCCCTGCACCAGCTGAGTCAGTCAGAATGGCTGGACTCCAGCCTTCATGCTGGTTTTCAGCCCATTTTCCCTTTTCCTTCAAAAAAGGGTTGCAAAACACCCACGTGGAATGACTATGCTCCTCCTGCCCATGTCTTCCCAGCCTGTTCCTGGGTGGCTGGGAAGCCACTTGGGCTACCAATTCTGAGAAAACTTTTGTTTATATCGTTTTGGATTTGTGCATCTTCTGAGCTAAAAGTTGAAAGACTTGTTCCTGGTTGTTTTGAGGATTTCTGAATATGAATCACAAGGAAATTGCATAATACTGCAGCATTTCCTCCCATTGCTCTGGGCCTTGCAAACACTGTGCTCCTCTAGGGAGACCAGGGAATTCTGGCAGGACTGGCCCCTTCTGACAGTCCAAATGGAAGGTCTGGGTTGAAGGGAAAGTCCCGGCACAAGTGAAAGAAGTGTGAGGTGGAATCTTCCACTTCAGAGCATGGTGGCTGAAATCCTTCTCAGATGGAGATTCTGCTCACTCCAAACCACGTCTGCTGGCCTCTTGGTCTCCAAGGCTTTCCTTAAATCCTTGTTCCCTCTGAGAAACTAGGCAATTCTTTTTAGCCATTGGGCAGAACTTCACGCTGATGTTGGAACCTGAAGGATTTTGGGAACTGTGCTGAACACTGTGCATCCTCCAAGGGATGCAGCTTAGGTTGTGGCATTTTGGATTTTAAATTTTAAATTTTAAATGAGAAGTTGGTTTTTGTATGACATGTGTGTTCACAGAAAGTTCATGGCACACATACAAGTGCCATATGAGAGCACAGTCCATGTCTTGTGGAGGTTAATGAACACCATGGGCAGCAGTGTGAGCCCTGAAATGAGGAAATAAACATTAAACTACTCAACATCATCTTTTTGTAGTTCCCCTTTCAACCCTCAGCTACTTCCTTTTGCTTTTCTTTTCCCACAGTCCAGTCTCATCTCAAACCACCCACATACCAGTTTTCTCTTTGCATGCCTATACGTGCAATTTATTTGGGATCAGGTTGGAAAACTGATGGGCTGGGTTCTTCCTGGTTTATCTGTGCACAAGGAGAAAGTTGCATCAGATGATGAATAGTGGCTGTAGGACTATTTTAGGCTCTGGATGGTGTCTCTAGAAGTGTTTTAGCCTCCTGATGGTGGCTGTCAGTGGCTGTAGGGGTGTTCTAGGCTCTGAATGACGGCTCTCTGAGCACTTCTGATTAGGAAAATCCACAGTTGATGTTTGCGTTACCCACAGCTCATCCCACCAGCTCCAAGGGAGCAGGATGGCTGGTGGTGTTTCCTGGGCTGTGTGTTCCTCTAGCACACCCTTGAACATTGCAGACCTCTTAATCATCTCTATAAAACCATTTCCTCTGCAAAACAAAGTGTGTATTTGGTGAAATATCTCGCCAAAGGAAATAACTTGTTCTTTGATGGATTATCTTAAATATCAAGTTCATAATGGAGGACGGTGCAAGTGTCAGAGCAGTCATGAGTTGCAAATTCTGTTGTGCTATTGTAAAATTTATCCTTCTGGATTACTTAGAGATGCATCTTGGAATTTTTCAATAATAACGCATAAAGGCCCTGTTTAAACCTCCAAACAGCAGTGATCCTGCAGAAATGAAGCAGCAGTAACTTCTGCTGAAAAAAGAATGCGGTCTGGTTTTGTTCAGGGTATTTGAGCATCTACAGTATGAGTTTAGAAAGCTAAATTCAAGGCAACAAGGTCTGCAGATTTTGGACTAGGTTAATACGTATTTTTTCTATGCACGTCACTTCTGAAACTACCTAGTGAAGATCTTTTGGCTCTGAAGTACACTCAAAAAGGACTAATTAGTGAGAGGGTGATGTTAAAGCATTGCAGTGCTGCAGGGCAGGGATTTGTCTCCACGTTAGTCACTACCCCCCATTCTGAGTTTTATAACCCAGCCTGTTCCCACACGTGTCTGTGGGACACGGGCCCTTCACCTCTGAGTGATGTTCCTTCCCTCATATTTCCCACCCTTTGTCAGTGACTAATACTGCAAAGTGAAAGAAGCTTTTTATTTCACTGGAAGCTTTCAGGGTTTAGGTCTGTTTTCTCTAGAGTGTGTTAACAGCAGGAAAACAGTGTGTGGCTATAAAAATACACATATTTAATGGTATTTTATTGCCTGGCCCGGTGCTGAGTGATGTGTGTGTCTGCAAAGCTCCTGCCTTGGCCTTTCCTGTCCTCAGCAGCCCTCTCATGTGGTGTCTGTTGGGTGCTGTCACCCTGTGAGGTGTCCCTGTGCCATCCCTTTGCGCTTACCTGGCACAAGCGTTGGAGCCCCGTGTCCCAGCGCTGTATCCTGTGTGAGGCAGCCCACAGCCAACATGAGCATGGGAATTGTGTGCAGGCATGCAAGAGAGAGGATGTTGGGTGGGAAAAAAATCAAATCCGGCCCTTGGCAGTTGTTTGGAAGAGGGCCATGTGTTCCCAGCCCTGTGCCCATCTCGCCTGGGACAGAGGTGCCGCAGGCCCAGGCTCGGTGCCATGTGTGTAGTGTTGGGAATAGCAAGAACCTCTTTATAAATCCACACCCTTTCACAGGGGGAGGTTGGTCCACCAACTGATTGACTTGTATGTGAGGCTTAACTTTCAAAAGCATCCTTGTGCTTTTAAGCCCTGCATGTAATCAGAGCTATTTTGGAAAGAATGGAATACTAACATTCATAGAGCCAAGCTGGGCAGGAGTGACCTTTGCTGTGCCAGGAGCCTGAGGGTTTGTCAGTGGGGCAGAAGTGACCCTTGGGCACTGGAGGAGCCTCACTCTTGGACTTCTTGGATCTCAAACTTGGAAACTTTCTCTTATCCTGAAAAATCTCTCTCCAAAAGATTTGAGGCGGTATAGGAAAAGTATTTCTTTTAAAAAGTAATGCTTCTCTTGGAAAACAAAAGAACTGGGGCTTGGTTAAAACCCTGATGGTGTAGAGTGGTGTTAATGGATTAACACAGACAATGGATTAAAGGTTTGTCCTCAATAAGATGTATGTAGGATCACAGTATCTCCTTATTTTATGGTTGCAGTTTACCTCTGCATGAAACTTTCTTCTCGTTGTGTGCACACTTTGCAATTAATGGCATAAGCTTATTGTTTCCTTGCCTGCCCTTTTCCCTTGTTTTAAGACCAGTCTCTAGTGATTAACAGCCTCTATTGTTTTGTGGATCCAAACTGGAAGAGTGAATGCACAGGCAGATGATCTCCCTGTAGCTGATGTGCTGTGCACCATGACTCAAGCAGGATGGTTTGAGTTGGAAGGCACCTTAAAGCTCATCTCACTTCACCCCCTGCCATGAGCAGGGACACCTTCCACTAGACCAGACTGCTCCAAGCCCTGTCCTTAACTGTATATAGTGTTACCTGTATGCTTGGGGTGAGCCAGGGCATGAAGTGTGTGATCCCAAGGAAGGGCCATGTGTCTCCAAACCTATGAGTAGGAATTACCTCAGGCTGTGTCCCTGATCCTTTCAATGAGCCCTCCAACAGAGGCTGGAGAGAAAAATTTCCATAGGGAAGGCTGACACCATAGCTGGGACTGCTGGGTAGCACCACTGGTGGGGGAAACCATGCATGATTTCCTTCCTTCTTTTCACTTATTTTATTTTCTTGATATAAACACTGTTTCTAGAGGAAAACTCACTTGCTGACTGCAGCTGGTTTTGCTGCTGAATCATCCCCCACTTGCCAGATGTGGCCTGATATATTCTCTCCTGAAAACAATGATCTCTACTTGGTCTTGGCTTGCATAGCCAAGTGCCCTGGGAGAGAGTGGGAAGGTGCTCCTTGGAAACTATTCCAGGAATTATGTGTTATGGGGTCACTCTCTGCCCAAATCCCCAATTTTGAGCTATTCCATGAGATTTGTGCTTCCCCAAGCATGTCCTGGGTGGCGGAGCTGGTCCGAGGTCTCCTGCTGCCCTCTGGCTGGTGCCCAAACAGGCAGGAGAGTGCAGGAATAGCCTGTGTTTGGGTGACCTGCAAGGAACAATCTGTTTGTGTGCCCTAATGGAGACGTGCTACGTGACACACAGCCTTTTTGGGGTGTTTCTGGTTTGGGTGATGGAGGTGTTGGGCTGGTTTTGGGGCACACAGGGTGAGCACCTCTGCTGATCCTGTGAGGACATCACAGCCAGCTTCCCACCCTTATCCTCCCGCTGGAGCTCCTGGGGGAGCTCCTGGCAGCAGGGACCCTGCTGGAAGCACAGACCCTCCCACCTTCAGTGTCGATATCAGGGATTGGGATCCCGGAGGGGGGAAAGCTGTGCCTGCAGCCGGGAGCCTCTCCCGTCCCCACTCCCGCGGCCGTTGCTGCCTGGGTGTTGCTATCAACACAGCCTTTGGAAATGTTCCTTCCCCACTGGCTATTTTCAGAGGAAGCATGTGATGCAGGCAGCTCCCTGTGCCCAGCTCCCTGTGGAAGGGGGCTCCCAGCCCTGTTCCCAGCAGAGGAAGGGTGTGAGCAGCATGGCTCCAACAGCCTGCACTGGCCTTTTGTCCTGTCTGATGGACTGTGCAGTGCTCAGCTCCAGCTGGGATGCTGCTGGAGTGCTGGGATGTGCGTGTGTGTTCCTGTAGGGATTCGGAATACTGAAGGATTATTTTAAACCATTCTACTCAGTTGAGCTGGAGAAATACAACCTGTCTAAAGGCTGATCTTCTTACAGCTGCTGTTGGCATTATGCTGGGCTTTTAAACAGCCCTCATACCATGTTTAAAACCTTCTGCCTGTGTTTTTCCCTTTAAATTTTATCCACTGAAACATCACTTTCATCTCAAGCAGTCAAGCTGTAGTGGTGATTGGGGTGGGAGAAGTAGCACTGATATTTGGAGGCTGGAGAGGGTTGGGATGGAGTCCCAGCAGTGGCTCTGCTGTGGACAGTGCTAAATGCATTGCCTCATCCTGCTGCACTTCGTGTCCTCTCTAAGTTAATGACATTTCTTTTCCTTTCTTTGCCGGACTTGTTTGCTCAGGCTGTAAGTACCTGAGGAGGGTGGCTGCCTGCTCTGTGTCTGAGCTGCACCTACCAGAGGTTCCTGTAATACTCGTAAGGGAGTTGCTTCCTTTCCTCTAAGTATATATCCTTGATGTGTGTCTTTCAGAAGAGGAGTCATAGGATCATGGAATAGTTTGGCTTGGACGGGATCTTTAAAGGTCCTCTAGTCCAACCCCACCTTCATTTTGTTTAAAAAGCTCTGTAGTTCTGGTTTTACCTGGTCCATCCCGTTTGGATTCTCTTGTTGTAAGCTCTATCCTAGTTTTTGTTCTAATACAGTTCCAGAGCTGCAGCAACCTGATCTCTGGGTGCAGAAGGTCATGGTGGTCTTTGGGGACCTTGCTGCTGGGGGAGATGGAGGCAGGTCCTGGCAGCAGACACCATGAGGGTGACCAGGAGTGTCAGCAGTCCCTTCCCAGTTGGAGCACAGGTTCTCATAAGACTTTCTTCTTGTGTTTTCCAGGTGTACAACTCAAACAAGGACAACCAGAGTGAAGGCAGTAAGTATTTCTTCTCAAGCCCGACCACTGAGAGGTGGCTGAGCTGTGTGGTGGGTCAGCAGGAGATGCTGGTGACACTGGGGTGTGCTGATCTCCCTTGGGCTGGGGGCCGACAGGAGCTGGCATGGGCACCTCAGGGTGGCCCAGGCAGAGCTGTGTCTGGCACCCAGCAGGGACCCGAGGCAGAAACCTGATGGTGGGACCTGGGACCACAGAGAGCAGTGCCAGGCAATTCCCTCCACCCCTTGGGGTGTGTCCCCTCCTGCCCCAAACCTTGATGTCGCCAGGGTGGTGCAGGGGTGCTGGTGGCCTTGGGACCTGCTCCTGACACTCAGCAGAGGGTTTGGGTGGCACCTGGGACAAACCAGCTTTCCCTTCTGAGCCAGAGTGCGCAGTGTGAACGTGCCTTTCCAAAAGGGAACTGCAGCAGAAATACAGGAATGAGGAGGTCCTGTCTCATCGGGATTTTTCAACAAGAGACCTTAAAAATAAAAAAGCTGTTTTTATTGTAGTTCAGTCGATCAAAGCCTTGAGTCAAGAAAGCACTTGTTTTTCTTCCTAGAGGAGCAGTTGCACCTGGTCCTGTCTCTTATGTTCTGTGTTTTAAAACCCTTAATTGAGCCATTTCCCAGTAGGTTTGATTTGCCATAATTGCAATCCTCCAACCCCTGATCCCTTCCCTCCTTCTCTCAAAGCCACTGGTCATGCGGGAGCCCGGCCCGGGCTGACAGTCAGTACATGGTTCATTTTTGTGCTGCCTCAGACATGGCATTTTCATCTTGAGCCAAAGCATTTTTCTCACAATAATTGGTATAATTTGCAGCTAATGTTCCTCACACCCATTTCAGCCCTTGCACAAAGCAGTCCCTTCCCCCTCTCTGTTCTCTCTGTCATGGTTTTTCCTCCCCCCTGGTCCTCCCTGGCAGCAGCTGTGCATCCATCTTTTCCTGTATGTATTCCTTCTGGCTCTGTGCATCCCAGGTGATCCTTATGCTAGGGAAGGGCAGCATGGCCAATGCCCTGTGGGGTAGGAACTCTGCTAGAACAGCTCATCTTGACTCAGTTTTCCAGAGGAGCAAAAGGAGATTTTGAGGCACAGAGACCAGGACTGGCTCAGCTCCATCTTACCCAGCTGTGAGCTGTCACCGCTCTGTGTTCCCTGCACACAGCCCCTGGCTCTACCAGTACTGTACCTGGTGATTTGGTTAAGAGACCATATTGATGGTCTGTCTTAAAAATGAGAGTGATTCTTCCTGTCTGCTCCACAGACTATTCTTCCTGGCTCTGGAGGAGGGTTGGAACCCTTGGCTGTGTGTGTAGCAACACTTCCAAACCCTCCAGCTGGGCTGGGGCTGCCACTGGTGTGGTCAGGGATCTGACTGCCTCAGCCCTCATTAAATCCACATCTTAGAGCTCTGCTTGCCTCACCAGCCACTCTAAAATTGATTCAGGGACTGGCTTTCTGTCAACAGCCCTTGATACAGGAGCTTCCTATAGGGACTAGAAATGAGTGCGGTGATTGAGTGGGTCCGGATGCAATTCCTGACCCTGGAAACCTCTATACCTCTGCTTCCTGCTTGCTCTTATGGGAGCCTGAAAGCACCTCGCAGTGCTGTAGTGACACTTTTTGGCCGCTATCTAATTTTATATAGCTTTTGAGTTTTACATCCTGCTGCGTGGCCAGATGGCCATTGGCCCATCGGTGATTTATCTTCATGTGCTTTGGGAGGGGGGGCGAAACCATGCCGAGGGGGTGAGTGGGTGTCACTGAACCGTGCGGGCCAGGACAATTTAGATGCACTAGTTGGCAAACCAGAAGGACTTGCTCTGCTCTGTGGAAACAAGTCCTCCAGGCCATTTGTGCTTATTGCATAGAATAGCACAGAAGAACTTTTCCTTCCCTCCCCATTTCCCTCTTCTTTTTCTATATGTGCTTGCTTCCCCATTAGATGAGGACCACATCAAAAGTTATCTTTATTTGCAGAAGTTCCTCATATACCTTGAGACTCTTGGCTGCCCTGTCTGCTGTGCCCTTATCTCTGTGGATCTGGCTGTCCCCATCAGGCACAGTCATGGAATCACGGAGTGGTTTGGATTGGAAGGGAGGTCTGTAAAAGGTCATTTAGTCCAACCCCTTTGCTATGGGCAGGGTCACCTTCCACTGGATCAGGTTGCTCCAAGACCTGTCCAACCTGACCTTGAACACTTCCAGGGATGAGGCAGCCACAGCTTCTCTGGGCAACCTGTGCCAGGGCCTGCCCACCCTCATTGTAAAAAACTTCTTTTTATCTAACGTAAATTAACCCTCAATCTTCCTTTCCCAGTCATGGTAGCTCACTGGTAATTTGAGACTTGAAAACTCATTTCTGGTAAGACTTAAAGCTCGTTTCTCTCTAGTCTCTGCTCCTTGGTTTCTCCCCTTCTCTGTGGCTCTTATTTCCATGAAGTCTTTGAAAGAATTCAAACCAGTGATTATTGCATGGCACGAAAATGTGTGGTGGGGAGGCAGAAAAGCTGCTTTGACCTTGCACTGCCACGATCGACACACAGCTGGAGCCAGCCAAGCTGCACAGAGCTGATTCAGTCTTGCCCCCTTCCTGATGCTCTGATATGCCACATCAGCGCAAAGTAAAGGAATTAATGGATTAAATAATCTGCTAGGCAAAAATAGAATGGAATGAGACCAACTCACTAGCACTAGAGATGTGATGCTACTTAAAGGTCAGATGAGTGTCGGGGGTGTGTGGGCAGCAGCTGCAGTACAGGTGATGTGTATCACCTTTGCCAATGTGAAATGTTTCTCTGGTAGATTAATTACAGCCTGGATTGCACAGCTCCTTGGCACTGGAATGCTACTGCTGTAGGAAGAGCCTGTGACACTCCTGGAGCTGCCTCACATCCTTCCCTGGGGAAGGAGGGCCTCAAGGGGGGCTCTTTCACTTGCCCTCAAACATGCAGGGACAGTTTAGACTGGAAATTAGGGCTCTCCAGCTCTGGCACAGACTACCCTGGGCAGTGATGGAGTCCCCATCCATGGAGGCATTTAACAGGTGTATGGATGTGGCACCTGGGGACATGGGTTAGTAGTGGCCTTGGCAGTGCTAGGGGAACAGTTGGACTCAATGACCTTAGAGGACTTTTCCAACCCAGATGATTCCATGATTCTGTGATCTGGACAGCAGTAGATCCAAATCTGCCTTTGATGTGGGCTGTTGCTGAATTGAATCATTGGGTAAATGACTGAGATAAAGAGCTGCTGCTCTGTCAGAGGAGAAATCATGCTTTTACAATGCTTGTTAAAAGTTGAATTTAAGGATGAATAAAGGCCCTTTGGATATTTAATCAGATATTATTTCTGGATGTATCTACTGCAAATAAATCCCCGACCTTTCCTGATCCAGAGCTCGGCAATGAGTGGAAGGACTTATTCATCTGCTTAGGGGGATTATGCCGGGTCACTTCCATCCAGAGGGACTGCTGGATTTCCTACCCCTGTTCTTGCTGCAGGGAGGTGGCATCCCAGCCCTGCTTGGCCATGAGACAGTTGGCTCTCTGGGATTATAGAATTATGGAATCTCAGAATGGTTTGGTTTGGAAGAGACCTTAAAGCGAATCTCATTCCAGCCCCTGCCATGGGCAGGGGCACCTTCCACTAGACCAGGTTGCTCTAAGCCCTCCCCAACCTGACCTTGGGGATTGTAGGTGTCTTCTGCTCAAGTCCAAACATGTGAGGCACTAAAGGAAAACTGTTGGTTTATGGAATGGTTTGGCAATTCCAGTGCATGGCTGAGAGCCTGAAACAGTGATCCGTGTTGGGTCGACAGCACCACACAGGGATCCCCAAAGGTCAGGGTCATACCAGTGCCAAGCCAAGGCTGATCAGACCTGCTGAACCAGGTTAGCTGGTACGAGTTTCCACACTGTCGTTTTGTGCTTCTCAGGTACCCCTGTGTTTATCAGTGACCTGGGGTATGGCAGCTGTGCCACACTGATGGATGGCATGTGGGTTTTATGCTGCATCTGTGTTTGGAGAGCGGTGCTGGGAGCCCGCTGGGTGCCCAGCAAAGGGCCCTGCAGCTTCTGGATATCCACACATCCTGTGGCACAGGCATCCTGTAACTCGTGTGCTTATGTTGGCTCAACACTAAAGCCTGCTTGCCCAGAAAAACATAATAGAGCTGCTTTACTTTGCACTGTTTTGGGTCCTTGTGCCATTCATCAGACAAAGAACACCCCCAGCAGAGAACTCAAAGCAAGGGATTAGGAAGGGACCGCTCCATGTGACTGTGAGCTGGCAGCTGGTCATGGAGCAGCAGTGGATCCATGTGTGAATAAACGATGTGAGCAGGGGGAATGCAAAGGAGGCCAGTTTGCACGTGCCTTGCTGTGAGGGCACTGCCAGCCCTGGGCTCTGGTCCCTTCCTACCCTGCTCTCCATAGAATGAGTTGTGTCTCTCACAACACGTCATTCCCTGGAGTCTGAAGCCCGGGGTGACTTTGCACACTATTCTCTGTGGGGCTCCTGCCCTATGGAAGGTTTCCCAAACCCTTCTGTCTGGAGGAAGTAATTTTCCATGATAAATAGCTGTCTGTGGGCAGTGTTTTCCAGGCAATGCTGGAAAGCTGTCTGTGGGATTAATTTTTCCAGCAGGTGTTTGGATCCACGTACAAGTAAGTCTTTGAAATTAAAAGTGAAAACCTGTGTTGGCAGGAGTGACTTGAATTGTCCATCCCATTAACTCTAATGTTTTAGCTCTCAGGCAGAGTCAGCTGCTTTTGGGACACCCTAACTTTCACCAAATAAATATTTAATTTGTGCTAATAGAAGAACCTGAACCGTGCACATCTGTGCTGGGTGAGGCAGAGTGGGATGGCGTGTGATGGCTCATGGGACAATATTGTTCAGCTGGACTTTCGCCTTGCTGGGGGCAGGAGTGGTTGCCTGGGGTCAGTGCTGATGGGCACCCCAGGGGCAGTGCCCCTCCCACTGGGCATAGGAGGTGTTTTGGACAGAGATTTGACCCAAAATTTCTTCCCATCTCCCAGTTTCTGTTGTTCTACGACTGCCACATGCTGTCAGCTCTCTCTTTGTCACGTGATGTTTTTACCTCCACCCTTTCATAGAATCACAGAACCGTTTGCTTTGGATTTCTCTCCAGCATATGGATGGCTTGGTTAGCTGGGTGCAGAGCAGAAAGGATTTATAGGAATTCCCTGGGACTTATCAAGAGAGCTGCCTTGTGTGCCATTTTCAAGGATTTGTTGTGTCAAAAATGTATTATTTCCTTTTTTCCAAGCAATCTGTTATCAACTAGTTCGGGTTATCTCACCTTGATCCTAAATTAACTTTTGACCATCTGCAGAGGTAGATGCCTGGCAGAGCCCAGGGCTCTGCTGCTTAGCGGGCACAGAGGGGCTGGTTCCGACGGCTGCGGAGGCTGGAATGACCATCAGCGTCTGTGCTTGCCTAGGTTACACCTGGCACAAGCTGCTGTACTCAGGTTCTTCTGCCCTGAACATCTTGTTTATCTCCTCTTCCTCCTCCTCCCCACCTTGTCTGGGCAGTGATGCAGCATTGCTGGGGATGGCAGGGATTCAGGAGGAGTGCTGTGCCCTGTCCCTCTGCCAGGTGTTCATCACTTCTCTCTTCCCCTGCAGCTGCCCAGCTGGACAGTATCGGCTTCAGCATCATCAAGAAGTGTATCCATGCTGTGGAAACAAGAGGTAGGGCAGCTTTGTGGCAGCCCTGCAGCTGTTGGTAGTGGAGTGGTTGCTTTACTGCTGTTTTCATGGACAACAATGACTCATTAACCCTCAGACCCACATCAGATGAAACCAGTAACGTGCTCAGGCCGATGCTGTTGCTGAGACACGTGTTTGCCCTGTGGCTGGAGTCAGCAGGGACTCAGCAAACATTGGGGCAAAATTGAAAAGTAACACACTGGGTGTGCAAAAGGGGAGATGGGACCAAAGCCAGGGGTTCATTTGAGCATCCTTCCTTCAGGAATGCTGCAAAGCCCATCCTCTCATGTGGGATAACAGAGATGGGCACGGCAGCCCTTCCCCAAAGTCTCTTGTGGAGTCTCCTTGCATACAGATAGGATTCTTGTGAGCACCCTGGCCCCACATGGGGGAGTGAAGAAATGCAGAAGGCTCAGACCTCAACCCGAAGAATGTGGCACTGTTAAATTTTTCCAAACTGCCCTTGTTAAGTGCAGATCCTTCATGGGGCAGCTGTGGCTCCCCTGATGGCTGTGGGGAGGAGGAAAGGTGTCCTTAGATCCTTATTCCTGAGCTAATTGGTGGTAGCACTTCTAATACATGAAAGCCTTGATATCAAACCCAAGTTTTACCCCCTTCTATAACTTTGTATGTAGTTGGTGAGGTTTCAGTGGCTTTGCTTATTTGGGAAATAAAAGAAATATTAGCAGCTCTTGTGACCTTCTCCTAATAAGCTCCTTGTTTTTCCTAGGGATCAATGAGCAGGGTCTCTACCGGATCGTTGGAGTAAACTCCAGAGTTCAAAAGCTGCTCAGTATATTAATGGGTAAGTATCCGGTATTATGTTAAAGGCAAGCTGACTGTGCTGCTTTGAAGTCTTGCCAGCTGAGAGCAGAGGCTCTTCTTGGGGTCCCTAATTGTGGTGAATGTGCCCTCAGGACCATGTGCTGATAGAGGCCGGGAGGTCCCCGGGCACCGCTGGCAGGTCAGAAGGTAGGACTCATGCAGGACACTGCTTTGTGAGGTCTCTGGTGCAGTCACTGGTGTCCTGCTCACATGCACTCCGAGTTCTGGCAGCCTTTGCAAATGCAAACCAAAATCTTCAAAGCAATAGCTGAAAGCTTTGGGTTTTCATCTCCTACCTGCCCCCCTGTTCCCAGCACACTTTGAAATTATTTTCCCCTGTGTGTTGCATGCTGCCTGCGGCTCTTCTTGCTTTCCCCATGGACCTTCTTGTGCCTGTTTATCACGGTCTTGCCTAGACCTTTCCAGCACGTGTTTCGCTCATGCCTGAGGCATTGGATCCTGCAGTTCTGGATGCTCGGGAGAGAAAAGCTGTTGGATCACGCTGTGACTGAGATTGGTGTTGACATTTTGGGGCTCTCGATGTGCAGCCCCCTGTTCTGCCCACCACCCTCAGAGCCTGTCACCTCTGACATGGTGTGATGGCAGGAGAGAGGCCGTGTTTGCTTCCAGTGCCTTTGTGCAGCGAACCAGCATTTCCATGGGCTGGATCTGAGCACTGGCATGTGTAGGAGCAAATGGGTCTTGTGTCAGAGAGCTGGTTGTTGTTCCTTGTGCAGGTCTGGGGCACCGTGGCTGACTTGCCTGGAGTCGTTCCTTTTGGAAATGTTGTTTCCATCACCCACCACGGTGCAGAGCCCTGGGCTGGGTCACATTTGTTGGGCTGCACTGGAGAATCGCTATCCTGATTCCCAACCCACCTTTCATGTCAGCTACAGCTTGGGGATTATACTTTACCCAAAGAGGAACTCAGCCCTTCCTCTCACTGCTCTGTTTGCTGCCTCTCCAGCAGCACTTCCCCTGCTCCCTGTGCCCTTCCTGTGGTCCAGGCTGGTGCTGAAGTTGGCTCAGGCTGTGTGGGACAAAACCAGTTCAGCGCCTGACCTTGCAGGCAGCATTTCCATCTCGCATAGCTGCAGCCTAGGCAGTCTGCCTGTCCGTCCAGGCATGTCATGGACACACAGCTGAAGAGAGAACACACCTGGGCTGGAGCAGGGCAGCTGCTCTCAGGCAGTCCTGTGTGGCACTGCTCAGACTTGGCAAAACCACCTGTGAAATTTTTGTGGCAATGGGAAAACAAATGCTTAATAATATTTTAGTGCCCTGATGAATGTTTGTTACTTTTTGAGGGAAATAAGTGACATTTCTGATCTTTTTCCACTTTCCCTTCACTTATTATCATTCCTTTACGACAAGACTTGATTTTCCTTGCCCTCACAGAACTCCAGTTCTCCTTTCTCTGCATATTTCTCCTTGCAGAAAGTTTTAATCTGTTATGTTTCACTTCAAACATATTTTCCTTCTCCTTTTCCAGTTCCCTCTTCTTTTCCCACCATTAAAGTGTTCAGTGATCCAAGCCCGTGATGGCTGTTACAGCTATCAGTGTCAGCGTGTGGAAAATTGATAATCCAGGGGTGCTTGGAGCAGAAGGGCACGGCTCTAAATCTGGGTTCAGGGGACCTCTGTGTGCCAGCTTTGCTCTGGCATTTGGAAAGTTTGCTGCAGTCACGAGAGCTGGTGACTGGTGCTTTTATTAGAGAATTTTGCCCCAGGCTGTGGGACATGTGAAAGTGCCCTGTGGCCCCCCAGGGCCAGCAGGGGAGCCAGCGCTCTCCCGTGGCACATGTTGGGCATGGTTGCTTTAGAGCATGAGATGAAGAGCACTGCTGGTAAAAATAGGCTGGGGTGGGTGCCTGAGGGAGGGTGCAGCAGGTCCACAGCCAGGTCCTCTGGTGATGCTTGTCATGCTGCTGGACCTCATCCTGTGGGCTGGCAGAGTGATCAACCCCAAACTCTTCTCTAAGGGTGGTCTTGGTCTTGGTGAGTTCTGTGGCTGTGACAGATGGCAAAACTCGCTTGGGTGAAGAGCTCTCTGGAGCTGGGAGGGATTCAGTTTTGGACACCATCCAGCATCCATTATCTCCTCAGCGACTGAAGCCACTCAGCTGTCGACCTCGCGTCTCATAATGCAGTGATATATTGCTGGTGGTTTTCCTTTGTCCTGGCATGTCCTTGTTAGTTGTTGATGCTGGAAGGCCCGTTACAGGCGAGTGGGGGCTGGAAGCAAGACCCTCTTCGGGGATCCCCCGTGCTTTGTTGGGTTGCTTTGCAAACCCATGACTCCGTATCTTTCTTCAAATTGTGGGTGTTTAAATCTTCATCAGCCCCAGTGTTTGGGCTGTCTGTGGAGTCAGTGTCACACAGAAACATGTCCCTTGTCCAACCCCATCTGTTCTCGCTGCCCTCAGGGCTCCGAATCCTGCTGGCAGCCACACTGCTCTGCTCGGACACTCCCGTCCGGATCCAACCCTCGTGAACAGAGGAGCCAAATTGTGCTTGCAACATCAGATTTCCCTTATATTTAGAAGTGAATGTGGGCAGCGTTACTGCTTCACATACAGTTTAAATGGCAAAAAGATCAAGTTTCCCTGGGCTGGTGTCAGTGACACTGCTGGGAAGGGCTCTGGTATGAGGTATCCCTGCAGGAGGTCGGTGCGGTGACTGCGGAGCGCCAGCTCCCCGTGGGCAGCAGCTGGATCAGGGACAGCCCCAGCCCGTGGGTTTCAGGCTAGGGCAGAACAGCTTGTCAGGATCTGAACCAGCGTGAAGCAGTGGGGGGGTGCTTCCAGAGCTGGTGGGGGAAAAGGTCATCTCTCCAGCCTTCACTGGCACCAGGCACTATCAAAATGAGGGCAAAACCCAAAAAATAACCAAACTTTTACCAGTGGGAGTTCCCATGAAAGGCTTTATTGTGGCAGTGTGTCAGAGGGCAGTGGGGACACCAGCAGGTCTGAACTCAGCACTGAGATGAGTTACAGCATCTGATATGCTCTTGCTCCTTCCCCACGTGGGCCATAAGTGTTGGGAGTGGGACTTCTGGCCCCTCACTGCTGGGATGAAACATCCCTGTGGCTGTTTCGGAAGTGTCTTGGTGAGAATTACATCTGGGTGATGAGGTAGTGCCCCAGGTAGTTCCCCTTGCCCTGCAGAAGTTCATGAGAGAAATCAGCTCAGTGACTGGCAGCAAAAAACAGCTCCAGGGTTAGCACTGACTTTGGGCTGTGGGTGCTTTTCCAGCCCCTATCCCACACTGACCCCAGTCGCTGTGGAAGTGTGTCCTTGTGGGAGGCAGAGCTGCGGCTCTGGCTGCGGCATCGCTGCCTGGGGAGACAGATGCTGCAGCTGGAACCCACGGCGCTCACTTTTTGCAGACTCATAAATTTGAAGGTCAAGGGGAACTGATTAGTTGCTCTGAGCCTTTTCATGGGACCGACCGTGGAATTTCACCTCGTGTTCCCTGATCCTGCCTAGGAACTGCTGGGTGAGGTTTTGCAAAGACACACAGTCTGGAGATGTTTGTTCTGTTTTGGTTAAAAAGTGGTTTTTTTTCAAAAATGTGGAACTTTATGGGAGTTTTGTTTGTTTGTTTGTTTGTTTTTACTATGCTAAGCTTATTGTAACTTTATTTAAATTTTCTCCTTATAAAGTCAGTGCAGTAGGAAGTTTCCTCAGCATTGATGCAGGAGAATGGAGTTAATTTGTGTGATTGCTGAGGCACACATGATCTTTGTGTGAATATACATTTCTTACGTTTACTTTTCCAGGTGTACCTCTTGATTATTTTTTTTAAAATTAAAATAAAGCCATTGTTCCAAGAGAAAGCCAAACTCTATTCAGGTCATTCTTCTAAGTAGGTTGAAAATTGCCTAATGCTTACCTGGGGCTTTAAAATTCAGAAGTGCATTATTTGTGACTGTGAAAAGGCAAAAATACCCCCTGAGCCGAGCCTGTGGGAGCAGATGGTGTCAGCAGCTGTGGCTGTGCCAGCCTTGCCCTTGGGCACAGTGGGAGCCCCCGCGCCTGCGCCGCTCCCCAGGGCTGCTTGGCACTGATGGGATCCGGGGGTTCCCGCAGAGGCTTCCCTGGGATTTCAGTGGGAGCGGGATCTTGGCTGTGCTTCCAGGACTGAGTTAACAAGGAGTGTGGAGGAGCATCCACGCCGGAGAGATCAGCCCATGGGGCACATCCATGCCCTGCCTCCCCAGCACGGGGCTCCTCGCCTCGGCACGGAGCTGCTGCCGTGTTGGCACTCGGTGCTGTGCCCGAGGTATCCCTGGCCGGGCCACCTCCCGCTGGCCTGATGGTGGCTGTGCAGGTGACAGGCTGTAACTGCCTCAGCAGGGAGGTACATACAGGGTGATGTTTGACATCAGCAGGAAGCGCCCTGGGTTCGTGTTGTGTCACTGCTCTCACGGAGCACCACAGACTGCTGCACCCTGTGTCCTGTCACCCTTGGAGCCAAACTGCCCAAGTCCTTGCTTGGGAGGGATGATTCCCTTTTCATTCTCTCATCCTATGCCATTGAACGTGGCCCATCCCGGGTGTTGAGCCCCACTCCCCTGCAGATGTGTCTGTGGAGGTTGGCTCTGGTCCCTGGGCTGGGAACAGTAAATAAAATGGGCCATGATGGTCTTCACACACAGCAGAGCTGGCATGAACTGGAGTTGTCTTCACTTTGCTTCGCTTTTGTCTTTTTTGTCTTTTTTGTTAGATCCCAAAACAGCCACAGAGACAGACACAGAGATATGTGCAGAGTGGGAGATCAAGACCATCACTAGTGCACTGAAAACCTACCTGAGGTAAGGAGAAAACCCTCACCCAGCTTCAGGAGGGGTTTGGTGATGGTCTGGGATGTTACTGCCCATTATTGCAGGCCCTTAGCAACAGCACTTTGATAGAATCATAGCAGAAACTGCTCTTAGGGAGTTTATTCTGGCTTTTCCTGACCTTCCAGCATGTTTGAGTATGATCTGGGGAACACACTCAGCTCTGACAGATGCACATATCATACAAACACGATTTAAAAAGCTCATTCTTGCATCTCCTGCCTTGATTTAAGCTTTTCTCTGAGCTTTTCCCAATGGACTTTCACCTTCTGAACACGTGGCAGACGGTGAGGGTAGTGCTGTATGAGGGTGGTGACTGTAGAGCTTTTCCAGACCCGGTGCTGAGCTTTATTGTAGTAATAATTTCTGTGTGTAAGTCAATGCCATTATCATCCTGGGTATCTTCCCAACGGGTTTGGGTGTTGGCAGCCGGCAGCATCTCATTATCCACAACATGCTTCTACCTGTTGTGACCGCAGCCTCTTGCTCTCCGTGGCTGTTGTGTGTGTTGGGTACTGTTTGAGAGAGTGAGGGAGCGCAAGAGAGAGGCTAAATCCAATTAGGGTGATGAGTGTAATTAGCTTGGTGGATCTCAGCCTAGAAAATCACAGAACCCTACAGAATTTTGCATGATTGGCAACCTTTGCTCCAGAGTCTGAACTGTTGGCAAAGAAAAGAGGAATGTGGGCAGCATCAATGTGTCCCTCTGAAGGGATTCAGCAGTGAGAGGGGACAAGAGGAATTGAATGGGAATGGGGATTGTGCAAGTTTTACAACTAGGCTTGTTTCTGTTTTTAATTTATTTTTAAACTTACTTGAAAATCATGGGCTCAGTAATGCACTGAAATTCTGTTTTACTGAAGGAATGCTAAACTTAAAGATTAATTTAGTGACATATAAATCAATGGTACTTGTATAGATCTTATTCCTTCTGACGAGGGGAATTAATTAGAGTTGCTGTTGCTTAATTCTGCACTTTTCAAAATTGAGCTGAATTTCTGGTAGAGGCAAAGCTTTCTCTGTGTGGATTGTGTTCCTCAGATGTGTTTTGTGCCTGTTCCCTTTTCATCTTCCAGAATGCTCCCAGGGCCCCTCATGATGTACCAGTTTCAAAGGAGCTTCATCAAAGCAGCGAGTGAGTTTGTTGATGTTTATGGCCCTGCTCCCAAAGTGGAGCTTCATTTGCAAGTTACTGAGATTCCCTCTGCCCTGCTGCCTCCCCACCGACCTCCCGGGCTCCCATCCCAGAAAGTGGAATAAGAATGGAGAGCCACGGGGCAGGTTGTTGCTTGGGAGGTGACCAGATGAAGAGGAAGCACAGATGGTGCCGGGAGCCCCCGCTTGTTGTGGCCATCAGCTGCCAAGGAGAGGGAGGCTGTTGTTCAAACAACACCCACAGTGTTTGATGGGGCCAGTGGTGGTTCAGATGCCTGTGCTGTGTTCCTTTCACTGGCCTGGGAGAAGGGGCTTTGCTGGGAGCAGGTAACTCTCCCTTGGCAGCTGTGCAGGGAGCCAGAGCCAGGAGGCCATGGCGGTGGTGGCCTCTGTCAGCGGCTCCCACTTTGCACCCGTGGATCCAGCCAGTCTGCTGAGCACCAGGTTCTCCAGCCTGGCTTTTGCTGGGCACGCTGAACCTGCAGAAAGGGAACGTGCTGATAATTCCCACTGCTGGAATCACTCTGGTTACAGCCAGCCCTGCCCTGCTCACCACTGGCTGTTCACATGGCATCTGTTTTTGGCTCACTTTTTCAGCCCATTAAGTGCCTTCCTTTGGGAAAAAACTGCTTGGAGTTGGTAGGAAGGAGCAGTGCCATGGAGAGTATCCACAGCGTGCCTGAGTACGAGCAGGTTCTTGGGATGTCTGTCAGGGTTAGTGTTATGCGTCTTCCCATAACAGCCTGCTGATGCAGAGATAAATCATCCTCTATTCCCCATGCAGAACTGGAGAATCAGGAGTCCAGGGTGTCGGAGATCCACAGCCTCGTTCATCGGCTCCCGGAGAAAAACAGGCAGATGCTGCACTTGCTCATGAACCACTTGGCAAAGTATGTTTATGACTGATGTGTTTTTCTCTCTTTTTTCCACTTCCTCTGAAAGTTAATAGTGGTGGAAAAGTTTCCTTGTGTGTGTGTGTGTGTGTGTGTGTGTGTGTGTGTGGTGTTGAGTCATATCTGGTTGGCGAGAAACTGAAAACCCGTGTGTGAGTGAACCGGGGCCTGAGCGACAGAGTTGGGTGGGAGGGAGGAATGAGGAAGAGAGGGATGCGGGAGGCAGGGATGAGGGAGGGGGGCTTCCCAGCCAGCCCCCACCCCTGCATTGGCACCAGGAACCCATAAGCTACTGGGAACCTTGTGTTGCTTTTAATGGCCTGGAGTGGGGTTTGGCTGCCTGTGAGGCAGAGGGGAGGTGAAGCTCCTCATGGGGTTTCAGATCAAACCTGGCATTAAAGGACTAAAAGTGATTTTTTCGCTCAATGGACAACTTCTCTGGAGTGTAATTTCTGCCTTTATGCACCCTGATGAATCAGTATTTCTGGGTCACCTTGAAACTTTGCGAGGGCAAAGGAATGGAATAATTTTTTTCTTTTAGTGATAGAGCTGACCTATAATTTCCCATCTTCTTCCTGCTCCTGCAGGTTCCCATGGAAACCTTTGATTAGTGTTTTAAAAGTGAAAGCGTCATCAGATGTTTGTGGCAGCCTCAAGGCTGCGGGGTCGGACCTGCTTTTGCCATTTGCACTAGTGCTGTGGGAGCAACAGGAATGAGGCAGGACTGGGAAACCTGGGGAATGAGTTAATAGGGATAACTGCTTAGGAGAAGGTCTGAGAGAACCCAAGCTTAAGGGATAAAAATAACAAATTATGCTTGAAATAGGCTTACAACCAACTCCAGATGTTTTCTTGTGACATGGGTTTCTGTCTCCATGGACTTCCTGTCAAGGCTGTTAAAAACCAAAGGGCTGGTTTAGGTGTTGGTTTCAAACCTTCTTTATTTACAGCCTGAAGCCAGGGCTGTGTGGTTCCAGGGGCTCCTGTTGGACAGACGGGATCGCCCAGAAAAGTTGTGTCTGCCCTGTCCCTGGAAGTGTTCAAGATCAGGTTGGACAGGGCTTGGAGCAGCCTGGCCTAGTGGAAGATGTCCCTACGCATGGCAGAGGGGTGGAAAGAGATCAGGTTTAAGGTCCTTTCCAACCCAAACCATTCTGGGATTCTATATGTGTGATGAATCCTAAATTGTTAAAGTGCTTTCCATTTAAAGGAAACCCTGATGATGGAGTGAGACATGGAGAGGGGAGGCAGGTATACAGTGGGGGTTGTGCTGCTTTAGCGGGGAAGGAACTAAAGCAAAACAAACAGCAAATGTGGTGACGTTGCTATTTTAGGAAGAGAAACAGCTCATAGTGTTGTTTAATAGGAAAAGAATTATCTCAGAGAAAGGCAGAAAGCCGAGGAGCGAGAGCCTGCTCTGCTGAGCTCTCCCAGCCATGGTGCCATTCCTGGGGGATCCTGGGCTGTGGAGGGAGAGGCACAGCCAGCCCCAGGTGTGGGTTCACAGTATCCTTCAGTGTCGCTCCGGCCGCCCCTGCTTCAGGAGCATCACCCTGATCTGAGAGCATCACCCTGCTCAAGGAGCACCTGGGGGACAGCTGGGGACAGGGCTTGTTGCCACAGCTCTTCTAAACGAGTGGTTTGAAGTTGCAGTGCTGTAAAGTCTTTTTAAAGACATGAGTGGAGATAAATCTGCACATCTGCAGCAGATGTTTGGAGGGAGGGGCCGTGCTGCAGCAGGGATGGAGCCTGGCTGTCTGGGGGGGATGCTCTGGGGGGTGGCACCAGCCAGGGTCTGGGTGCTGCCGAGAGCAATGCACCCACAGGAGACGTGGGCAAAGCCAAGGGCCCTTGTCTGGCCCTGCCAAGCTGGACTGCAGGGATTGGAGGAGATTGTCTCATCTGTTTCTGTTTGGGTTTTTTATTTTAAGTAACATATGAATAATCAAGATTTGCGTGTTTATCAGATGAGCTAAAAAATTATTTCTCACAATCTTGCTGCGGAGATCTCTGACACTAAAAACAGAACTCTGTCTCTGTCAGTTGAATAGAGAAAGAGCCTGTCCTGGGTGTTTTATGGATTCTGGGTTTTTGGGGTGTACATGCACTGCTGCACTGCTGCGCTGCTGAGGGACGTGGGGCTCCTCATGTGATGGGGCTACAGTCATTAACAGTAATAAAACTGTGCTAAGCAAGCTGATACGTTCAAAAATGGCAATTATTAGCACAATATCAGACAGGATAAGTACCTGCAAGGTAGTTCAGCAGTGCCCTTCCTCCTGCACAGTAGAGAAACTGCAGTGATTCCCTGTGGCAGCTGGGTGCCCCTCAGAATTGGGGTGCAGTGAGAGGAACTCACAGAGATGGGAGAGGACAAATCTCAAGAACAGGAACAGGCAGGATGAAGGGAAAAGAGCATATCAATAGAAAGTCAACTTGATTTCTGCTTCTTACTGTATTTCCAAGCCTTTTTTACACTATCTCATGTCTGTGTGTCCAGGCAGTTATCCACTGGGGCACACAGAGCAGAAGTGATTCCTGTCTGTGCTCCATCAGGAATGCAACACTGCAATTCCCTCCCCTGCTCTGCAGACCCTAGTTCCAGTGAAACTTGCTATTATAATTTTATTCCTTGACCCATGAGTAGGTAAAACCTTTCATTTTCTTTCCTGGGACATGTTCACACTGTCAGGACCCCTGTGATAAACCCAGCTGTGATTTGCTGTTCCCAACAGTGAGATCCCTTTGTTCTGATGTTTTTCTGAGGGGATCTCAGCAGGAAAACCCGAGCACCTGCAGCCTGGCCCATGCCCTGGGCCTGTGCCTGCATCCTGATGGCAGTCAGTGAGACTGGATGACACTGGCACAGGTTGCCCAGAGCAGCTGTGGTTACCCCATCCCTGGAAGTGTTCAAGGCCAGGTTGGATAGGGCTTGGAGCAACCTGGTCTAATGGAAGCTGCCCCTGCCCATGGCAGGGGATGGATCAAGATGAACTTTAAGGTATCTTCCAACCCCAACCATTCTGACATTCTATGATTAAACCAGTTGTTTTTTCTGCCAAGTAAGTCAAAGCTAAGAGAGGCTCACACGGTGCTGCTGGGCTGGCAATGGCTGTGCTGGAAGTGCTGCCAGAGTGGAGCTGGTTGCAGAAAATTGCCATTTTTCTTTGTGGAGCTGCCTCATCATCCCTGTCTCTTGCTTCTTTTTTAATGTACTTTCTCATCCAGGAGTCAATGCTGTGGGGGTGCAGAGCAGGAGGATTTCACTCTTGATTATATTCCAAGTGTTTTGGCAACTACTTTTTGTGCATGACCATAATTTGACACCTGAGCTTTGCTTTGTTCTCGTGGCAGTGAGTCCAGCTCTCCAACACAGATGGTGCCAGGCTCATGGACCTACCACAAGGCTCCCAGACCCTCCTGTGGGTTGGCATCACCCTGGCATCCCTGCCACTGTCCCCTGTGTCCCCTGACCTGCACAGCCACTGGTGTCCTGGACGAGGTCAGGACCTCGGAGGAGGCTGCAGCGAGCTGTGTGTACGTGTACTTAGCAGAATTAATTATCTCTAATCACTCCAAGCCGCAGCCTGGCCAACACGGACTGGTTCCCTTTGGTTTTGCTGTAGTGGTGTTTTCTAGTTTACGTTTTTTAACCAAGAAGGTGCTGATTGTTATCTCTAGCACAAATTGTTTGCTGCTTATCAGCACGATGGTTTCCGTGGGCTCTGCAGGGCGGCTGCTGTTGGGGATCCAGCAAAAACCCACATCGGTGCCATGGGGCAGGGACCGGACACGGAGCGCGGCGCGTTCCGGAGGGCTCGCTGCTGAACAAGGGATTGTTGGCAAAGGAGAAGAAGAAAAAATTCCTCCAGGTCTTCTGCCTAAAAACACAACCACTGCTTGTTTTCCTCGTTGTGGAGCAGTCCCGGCCTTGGCAGCCTAGTGCCGCGCTCCCGGCCGTGCTGCTCTGCAGAGCCCCCCGGGAGCTGGTCCCTGGTGCTCACCACAGTGGGCTCTGTGCCCACACCTTCAGGAACCCACCAAGGCATCTGTGCAGGACCAGGCATGGCAGATACCCCAGAAGTGTGCTTTTCCCCGGGTTGTTTTCCTGGTTTCCCCCGAAGGTGCAGCCGGCGAGGAGGCTGACGCCTCTTGGCACGGCAGGTCTGATTTCATCCCCGTGGCAGCTGTTTATGCTGCTGTCTGGTAACTATTCATTTGCTTGATTTATGTATTGCTTCCAGTAAGTCATTCTTGTCCTGGACGTTCTGGAAATTTCCACTAGCCACTGAGGCCTCTGAGATGCTCCACTTCCATATGCTCCTTACCTGATTTGGCTGCCAAAAGCAAACAGGGAGCTCTCTCTGAGCTGGTGTGGCCGGACCAGGCAGTGATACTCCTTGCTGGCTTTGGGAATGCCATTTTTTTGCCCAGGGTCTGTTTTTTTCTCCCTTTGGATCACAGCACTGCTGAACCCTGGGCAAAGCCCCAGGAGTTTGAGTGACCCAAAGGATCTGGGTGCTCCTGTAGGTAGCAAAAGACAGGTCACATGGAAAGTATACCTATAGGCACGTACTGCCTTGTTGGAGCTGAGAGAATCCTGCCTGGGGCTCAGCTGTTCTGGTTCAGGCTCGTGCCATGTTTTTTTGCCCTTTTTCTTTTTCCCCAGTTGGAAATAGATGGGCTTTAAGGTCCCTTCGAACCCAACCCGTTCTGTGGTTCCATGATTCTGTTATTTGTGCTTTGGAGCCAGAGGTGTCAGAGCCTTGCAGGGCACAGCAACACTTTTGGTTTTCCCTTGGCACTCCTCTACCTCACATGTTTTGGTGGAGGAGCTGGTGATGCTTCCACAGAGCTCAGACAGCACTGTGTGCCCTGCAGCACTCTGTGTCTGCCCTCTCCTTGTCTGTTCTGCCTCCCTCTTACTCCTCTGGTTTTGTTTTTAATAAGATATTCTGCAGAATTAAAAACCACCACAAAAAGCCCTGTAGGTGTTCTCTGGGTTTTTTGGGCTTGGCTTCCTGTAATGTGTAAATTAGCAAAAGGTTTTGTTCTGCTTCTGCAAGTGAACTTTTAACCCCCTCAGCCTGGATTGTCCATGGAGCAGCTGTCTGTGTGCTGGTAGCTTTTCCTTCCAAGCTTCTCCAAAAGGTCCTTATATTTTCTGCAGGCTCCCCAGTTTTTAGCTGGAGAGGAATGAGCTCTGGAGCCTACAGCATCTCTCATTAGGTTCTTCCCACACAAGTCTCATGTCTGTAGATATGATAACGGGGATCTTGGACTAAAGCTGATGTCACCAACCTGGCGTGATGATTTAGCAGCTCATAATGCAGCATATGGTGGGTTTGCTGTGGAGTTGCTGTGGGTGAACATCTCTGCCAGACACCCGGGATCTCTGGGAGCAGCACCAGGCATTTTGAATTCCTCAGTGTGAATTTTTGTGGGCTTGTGTTTGAACTTGGTGTTGTTGGACAGAGGGTGTTGATGGCATATAATTACCTAGATTCTTTTTAATTGTTTTTCACAGTGAAACTGAAACTGTATATGGAAACAGATTGAATTGAGAGTGAGCGAAAGATTTCCAATAACTGGCTGGTCTCTCCCTGGTGGTGTCTGTGCTGTCCCCGCAGACTGAGTGGGATGGAGACGTCTTAATGAGCACATCCCTTGATTGCTCTGTATGAATAGACCCAGCACTGAGCCAAACTCAGTTATAGAGATTTTAGTCCAGTCTTTGTTCAACAGAAGAAAGGAGACCATAAATCACCAGTGCCAAACTGTCTTTGAGATGCAGCTCTCCCTGGGATCTCTAGCTCACAGAATCACAGAAAGGTTTGGGTTGGGAGGGACCTTTAAAGCCATCTTGTTCCAATTCATGGGTGTGTGGCAGGGCACACAGAACTGGGGGAGTGAGGGGTGTTTCCAGTCATTGGGCAAAACACTGGCAAAGGCAGGACAAGTGTTTTTCTTGCTGTTGTTTGCTCTCAGTTTATTGTGCAAAACTGGTTATTCCTGCATTCCCTTTGTTCCAACACTGTCTTTTAGGAATTCAGTATTTTGGAGGAGTGGGCATTAACCTTACATTTGTGAAGTGAACGTGCTCCAAAACACCTCTAAGGGAAAGAAAAAAAGTCAAAGTCCCTCCTTTGTTCCCCTTCCTGGTGGCCACTGCACTTGTGTGAATGTACAAGTGTGCACCAGGCACCTCCTGCTTGTGGCCCCACAACCTGACTCCATCTGGGAATGGTTCCCTGCAGGGTGGTGGGAGCTGCACTTGCTCTCCCCAGTGCCAGTTCCCGCCAGGAGGCTCCCTGGGAGCCCGTTTACTTTGGCTGTTTTCCACGCAGCAGGTTGTAAGGCTTCGGCACGGTGCTTACCGAGGCGGCAGATCTCTCAAAGGATTGTTTGTAACTTATCCCTCTCCTTTGGGCTTTCATTGCCCCGCTGGCCCAGTGGGTTGGTTATTGCACTGGGACAGCACCAGCGAGTTCTGTTTTTGAAGGAAAACCTGCCTGTTCAGCGGGGCAGTGCCAGGGCACTGGGGCTGGGGATGGCAGTGGCACAGGGGATGGTGTTTGCATCTGTGGCAGTCCCCGTTCCACCCTGTTTGAGGGTGAGGCCCCTTTGGCTGCTGTATTTGTGCAGGTGGAAACCACAGTGACATTTCACATGAAGTGGCTGTACCTGTGGCTTTCACCAAGGTGTCAGTGGAAACCCACAGTGCTGCCAGTGCCGTGATGAGGTGCAGGGAGTGTTCCAGCCCGGCGCCACTCTGCCCTGGGCTGAGGGTTGGTGAGCAAGTCCAGGATCCCTCTGAGATCCCTCATCAAGCTCACCTTGCCCAAAGCCAGAGAGGACAGAGAGGATGGCTTTGGAAACCACCTTGGCTTGGTCTGGGAAGCCTGAACCAGAGCAGTGTTGCAGCTCCCTACGTGTTTTCCTTGCAAGTTGCAGCACGTTTGGAATTCGCACTGATCGGACTCGCTGATACCTCACATTTGGCCTCGGCATCTTCTCACTGCAACATGAACCCTTTTTTTTTTTTCTCTGGGAGTGAACCCAAGCATACAGCTGTGGCCAGATTCACCCGGGAGAAAAAAAGTCTTGTTGGAGCAAGTCAAAGCGCCCAGAACTGGTGCAGGCACAGGGTTGGTCCCAGCTGTGCAGGGAACCCGAGAGCAGCCCTGCCGCTCACTGAGACCCCTTTAGTTCTCAATGCTGCATCTGAAGGTTTTTGCATTCGGCAAGTTTCCCCTTGTCATTCCCTGGTGATCTGTCCTCCTCCTAGATCCGCTGGCCTCCATCTGCATTCCTCAGTCTTGGCTCTCCTCGCCGGAGTGGCGGGGCTGGGAAGGCTGCAGAGCTGTGAGCCTGTAGCCTGCAGAGCCTGGGCTGCAGACAGTGGGGTTTGTCCATATTCCGGATGTTCCCAATTCCTGCAGAGTAGCTGAGTGAGCCCGGTGAGCTCCTGCCACTCCACACTCCTCTGGCCCATGCAGAGCTCCTTGCATCCAAGAGCAGCATGAAGATTGCGGGCATGTCCAGAGCCTCAATAAACACAGCAGGATAAAAGGATGGTTGTGCAATTTGGAAGTGCTTAAGTGCTCCAGCTTGGGAATCATTAAGGTTGAAAAAACCCTCTGAGATCATTCACTCCAACTGTTACCCCAGCACTGCCAAGGCCACCACTAACCCATGTCCCTGGTGCCTTTTGAACACGAGATGAAGCAGAGCTCATCATGCTCCCTGGTTCTCCACTGCCACCTCACAGCAGCCTCTGCAGGCCGGTGTCCCCTGTCACCTCCTCTGATGCACCTGGGCCTTTTAGGAATGGCTTAGGAATGTGCGATTGACCAATTTAGCTGCCTGGAACACCAGTGGGTGCTCCTGCAGGTGGAATTGCACTGGTGGTTTCACCAGTTCTGCGCTGGGCACTGCGGTCGCAAATGCCTGCAATAAACACCTGCCGTGTTCCCGGCCATCAGACGTGTTCCTAAGGCTGGGAAACAAACCCACCATGGGTTTGTGCGAGGAGCGAGTCATCCCCAGGGAGCTGCAGGACCACCATCTCCTGGGACACAGCTCTGCCAGCCCCTTTAGAGAGGGGTGAAGCCGAGCGGTGGCCAGCCCAGCCCCTCACCCGCTCCCCACCTACACACTCATACGCTGCAGCCCAATTAAACTCAATAACGTGCAGAGATGAGTTAAATGCACCCAGGAACATTTCCCAGAACTCATTAGATTGCATCCGATAAATACCAGCAATTGTGTGCGCTTGCAGCCGCCTGCGTCCGTCCGTCCATTCCTGGGTGAGATCCAGAGTAAAGGGCTGGAAGTGGGGGCAGCTGGGAGCAGGGAGCTGTGGGGTTCCACCTGGACAAAGCCTGGCTGTGCAGAGCCTCCCCGAGCAGGGGCTGTGCTGCCACAGAGGGGATTTCTGCAACATGTCTAGAGATAAGACATCGAAGCTGGTGAAAGGTCTGGAGCATGAGGAGCAGCTGAGTGAGCTGGGGGAGTGCTCAGCCTGCAGAAAAGGAGGGTCAGGCCTCGAGGACCTTCACATGCTCTACAGCTCACTGACAGGAGGATGGAGCCAAGTGGAGCTTGGGTCTTCTCCCAGACAAGTGACAGGACAAGAGGAAACGGCCTCAAGGTGTGCCAGGAGTTTTGGGTTCAATATTGGGGAAAATTCCTTCATGGAAAGGGTTGTCCAGCCCTGGCACAGGCTGCCCAGAGCAGTGGTGGGGTCACCATCCCTGGAGGGATTTAAAAGCTGTGTAGACATGGCGCTTGGGGACGTGGGTTTGTGGTGTCCTTGGCAGTGCTGGGGGAGTGGTTGGGCTTGATGATCTTGAAGGGCTTTTCCCACCTAAATGATTCTATGATACTATGATTCTTTGGATGAGCTTGGTGGGAACTCAGCTGCAGCCCTGGTGGGCTCTCCCCAGCATGGGGGTAAGTGCAGCTCTGCACACCCCAACACCCCACCCAGGATGGTGGATCCACAGGTCCCATTTTGAGCCCAGTGTGCTGCCTGCACTCCCTCTGCTTTTTACCTCTCTATGCACGTCCCAAGTCAGAGGTGTTTAATTTCTATCAAACTACCCAGAGCAGCCTAAATAATTTTGGGGATTGCTGTCCTCCATGTGATTGGCTTTTCACATTAGACAGCTCTTCTGGTGATGGCAGACAGGAGATGGATTTTTACCTGTAGCAATAGGAATTAACTGCATTATTTTCCATCCTCTAAGGACTTGCTAGGCGAGCCACAACAAGCATTTTGTTTTCAAAGGTTTGTCCCGGGCACGGAAATAGAAACACTCCAGACTTTGCCTTTGTTCCCTTCAGATGGTTGTTTGCTCAGAGATTTTGTTCTGAATCAGGGAAGATATTTGAACCAATAATGGCACTTTTGGCTGAGACTCAGAAGTCCAGAAGTTTCGTGTTGGTCCGTTTTTTGTTGTCCTGGGCCGTGTGCATGATGCTGAGCTGTGGTGCTGGCAGTGGCTGCATGGCCCTAGCACTGGGCTGGTGCTAGATCTTGGCACTTACTGGGTGCTAGATCTTGGCACTTACTGGGAGGACTAGAAACTCTGGTGCTGGCAACAGCTGTGTGGCACCAGCGCTGGACTGGTGCCGGGTCTTGTCCGTCTTACTGGGAGGACTGGGCAGCTCCCACAGGCTGTGCCCTAGCCTTCCATACCGCTCCCACTGTACAGGTTTCTGTAAGTTGCTGGAGAAGCGAATTAATTCTTTAACTGGATCTCAGTGAAAACGAGTCTGAGCCACTGAGCAGGCTGGAAAGACCAAATTCATTAATCTTGGTAAGAGGAGCGCCGTGTTGCCCGCCCTCGGCAGCCGCTGCCGTTCTCCTCCCCTGCGCGGTGCCGACCCCGAGCCAGCGCAGCAAGGGAATATTTACTGTTCCTGTGCTTTCCCTGTGCTGAACCTTGGCTACCAATTACCCCGTATTAAATTGTGTTTGGTCATGGTGGTGATTATACAGTATCCAGGCAACCTGGGCATAATCTAATTTAACACACAACACAGATTTCCTCTGCTCCCCTTCTCCTTTGTTTTGCTGAAAGTGAATGTAAAGTGAGCGGCGTCCACGGACACCCTGGGGAATGACCTGCAGGGACAGAGCTCCCACAGGAGCGCTGGGCTCCCGGCCCGGGGTGTCCCAGGCTGTCCCAGGCTCTGTCTCGGCGCTGTTGGCTGGGTGCTGGCAGCAGCCAGCACGGCTCCTGGGTCGGCACCAAGTGGGTCAGGTCTTTGTGGAGCTGCTCGCTGGTGAGGCACTGCTGAGCGCAGGTATTCCCCTGGCCACGGAGCTCCAGCGTGTCCCACGCTGCCAGGCTGATCTCCCCCTGGTCCTGGAGGGAGGCACGTGGGAACCATCATGTGCTGAGAGGAGGAGGCACAACCCAGAATCCAAAAGCCAGTGACAGCTCAGCCTGTTGTGAGCCCCAAGCAGGAGTTAAGAGGTTCTGCTCATTCCCCCATTAGTTGTTGCTTCTTCCTTATGCTGGAAGTGAATCCTCCAAAGTGGGGATGGAGAGGGAGTGGAAAAAGGACCCATCAAAATTAATGTTAGTGCAGTTCTTTGTGAATGCACCAAGGGCCGGAAAGAAATGGCAGGTTAAAAGGAAAATACAGTGAATGCTTGGAAACCTTCTAAAGGGCAGCTTAGGAATGGCACTGACGGTTCCTGCTGAACAGCCCCAGCATTAAGCCCACTTTGGGCTGAGAACACCCCATCTTTAGAAACCATGGCATTATTTCCTAGTACAAAAGATGATGAAGAGGTATAATTTAGAGTAAATTACCCTGTGGGTAATGGATGTGGAATTTGAAGGATGTGAAAGGTGAATCACGTTTTGGAGCACGGCTGTGGGTGACCCAGTGCGGGGAAGGCTATTGCTGGAAAAGTACCCTGGATGCAGATCAGGAGTTCATGTGCCACTAAGATTTATTCCAGAAGGGAGCCAGATTGCACAGCTGCAGAATGGCTTCCATGCTTCCAGAGGCAAAACGAAACACTGTGAGGAGGAGTTTGGTGATGGAGGCAAGGGCCATCCATGTGGGTGTGTGGACATTCCTGAGGCAAGTCCGTGGCTGGTGCTGCAGGACCATGTCCTGCCTGGGAAGCCATTAATAGCTCAGTCTGAAATAATTACCAGGACCATGCACAGCTGCGTCGCCGTAATGAGCCGGTGACAGTGCAATTTATCAGAGTGATGTAGGACATGGTAACGGTAATGAGAAATGGAGGGACCTAATTTTGTACGACTTAGATCAATTTCGTTGTTTTTTTAATAAATGAACGTTGTTTTACTAACCACAGAAGATCACTAAAATTACTGCTTTATTAGTACTTTTCAAAGCTATTTGAATTGCAGCTGTGTTTTTGCAAATCCAGTTAGGAGCACGTGAATGTGGTCTGAAATGTAGATGCTGCAATGCAAAAATATCTTTGGGGTTTGTAAGTGTCCTGGTGAGGAGATGGGTGGAAGGGAGGGGAAAGCTGGAATCCTCATGTAAGTACTATATAGTATATAATGGTTCTTATTGGAGTTCTGCTTTTCTTGCTGCTCCATGAGGTTGTGACTCTGTAAGGAAAGTTTGCTTCCCCTCTCCCAGCCCTGCAGGTCAGGTGGTGCTGGCGTCACTGTGCACTTGGCTGTGGTTAGGATGGGGATGGGGATGGGGAGAGGCTCTCTGCCTGCCCAGGGATGGGAGTGTCCAGCCTGACTGGGGTGGCAGCAACCCTATGGGCAGCAGGGCACCTGGGCCCTGGCCTCTCTGTGCTGGAGCCCGTCTCCAGGGCAGCCCGTCTCCCACAGTGTTTACTGACACCGGAGATTTCCCACACGTTTGTGATAAAATATTCAGAGCTTTCTGACAGTGGGGGGAGTTACGGGTAAGAGGGAGGTCCTGCCAGATCCTGAGGGACTTTGGCCAGGACCTCCCACCTTTGAAGTTGGATCCCAAGCGCAAACTCGGTGGAGGTGATACCTCTGCCTGTTCTCCAGGGGTGTAATATGAACTGGGGTGAGGCTTCTTGCCTGGGCAGTAAGTAGGGCTGTCACTGCTGTTGGGAGAAGCTATACCAGCAGCCCTGAGCCCCCCTCAGCGATGAGGTCTCCATCTGCTGCCTGAGGAGCTGTATATAGAGATGAAGAATGAGTTCTTTGCTAGTTCAAGTGCCATTTGGATGCAAAAGGATGAAAAGCATCTTTTCTTTTTAGCCAACCTGTGCTTACAGTGTGCTGAAATATGCTGAGTGTGCACGCAAATGTCTCGGCCCCAAGATCAATAGTGAAAGCTCAGGGCAATAAATTTTTGGGGCAGTTGAGCAAGTGAGTGTCAGCCCCACTCTGTGCTGTTCCCCTGCATTTGTCCAGGGAAACAGGTGAGAAAGAGCAAAGGGAAAAGACACTAAAATCCCCTTAGGCTAGAACTGTGTGAGCACACAGCCTGAAGCCACCGCATTTCCTGGTTGAAGAGGTCAGGAGAAAACCACAAGACAGACTCGGGGAGCCGGGGCTGTGCCGCAGGTGCCGGCTGTGCCGCCCGCACACGTGTCCCTGTCTGACTCAGCACAGTCCACAGTACCCGGCGCCTCAACCTGGTGTTTGCCACGGAGCAGCCAAGCACCTGCTCCCTGGCATCTGACAGGGACTGCTGGGCTGCCTCCTGCATGCGGTGTGTCCTCAGTGCACAGCAGCATGTCCTCGGGGTGAGACAGAGCAGAGGATGTGCCCCATTAGGGCTGACGGGGCTTTGCTCCACTACGACCAGGGAGCAACTGGAGCTGCTCCAACGTAACCCCTCAAACGCACTGTGGCCAAGTTGCCACGTCCTCAGCATGAGCTGCTTCGCTTTTCTGAACTGGTCTGTGCCCTCTTGTGATGATAAAAAGAGAGGGAGGTGGCAGGGAGGAAGCTTGAGTGTCGGTGGATCCCTGCGTGAGTGGGTGTCCGTCTCAGGTGGGTTCCTCAGTAGCACGGGGAAGGGCACACGTGGGGCACAAGGTTCTGGGGGTAAAGCCCCATCATCACCTCCCAACCAGTCTGAATGGCCTGGATGGGGCTGACCTACGGTGCAGCCCAGTGCTGGAATGGCTGAGAAGGAATTGGCCTGTGGAACATATGAGGTCACTCACTGAGTTGGAGAGCAGCGTGTGTCAGAGGTCCAACAATTTGTTTTCAGAAGAGTTTTAGGCATTAATGATTCAAGATGTTTTCCTGGGAGTGGTTTGCAGCATGAGGCTCGGTGGCTGGCACGGGGTTGGGGCTTTATGGGATTGGTCAATTCATGGAGGCTGAAAGGTCTCCAGGAGTACAACAGTTAAATTTGTACTTTTCCACATGGCTGAGCCTTCAAGGAGCTCACCAGGAGCGTAAAAAATGTAAACAGCGTTGTAAGCCTTGTGCCAGCCACAAGGCAGGGAGAGCAGAGAGGGGCTTCCCTGTGGCTTAGTTCCATCACCTCCTTCATTTTCTTTCTCTTTTTCTTTTTCTCCAGAGTTGCAGATAATCACAAGCAGAACCTGATGACTGTTGCTAATCTGGGTGTGGTGTTTGGGCCAACACTGCTTCGACCTCAAGAGGAAACAGTCGCTGCCATTATGGACATCAAATTCCAGAACATCGTGATTGAAATTTTAATAGAAAACCATGAGAAGGTAACGGCTTCCCTGGCTTCTTTCAGTGTCATTAATTTATGGAAAGAAGTTGGTCTCTCTTTCCCAATGGCAACCCTCTCTCCCAGGGCCTCCCTCACTCCCGATAACCAGTGGCACCAGTGGCTTTGCTGTAGGCATTGGGGCTGTGACAGGGAAGGGACAATTGACACCTCTGTGGCACTGTCACCGGTGAAGGACATAGCCTGGGAGAGGGCACAGAGGTGCCAGAATTGCCTGTTCCTGGGCTGTAGTTGTGTAACCAGCTCTACTGGTAGCCAGCCTTGTTTATAGTTATCCCGATGTGAGTCAGCATGTTTGTGTCTCCATCACAGAAATCCTCTTTCTCCCCCCTTTCCACTGTTTAATAGGAATTTGTTCTTGATTTCAAGAGTGACGAGCACTAAAGGACGCCAGTGCAAGATGTACACCTTGGCTGGCTCCTGTTTTGCTGACTAAATCCAAGTTTATCCAAGTACTGGCTTTATCCACAGCATTGATCTCCTGAATCCTGTTGCATTTGTGTTTGTGGGCCATGAGGATGTTGTCTGTCAGTGGAGCAATGGTGGCTTCGTGGGGCCATGGTGCTGTCTGTCCCTCCCAGCTGGCTGCATGGTGTGGCTGCATGTGCTAAAATAATACCATTTTCTTCTAAATTCCATTTCTCTGCTTGTGATCTTTTGTTACTCTGGTTTTGGTTAGAAAGAAGTAACTAATTTGTACATTTGGTCTGCAAAGGCAGAAGTAGAGACCAGCTTGCCCTGACCAAGGTGGTGGTACAGGGTGTCATCACGGCTCTCATGTGGGGCTTTGCTTGTAGATATCTTGGGAAACATCTTGGGCAGGTTTGTTGTGTGTTCAAGTGCAAGGCTGAGCCTTTGCTCTGTGTGGTGTGGGCAGCAGTCCCAGGGCACAGCCGCATGGGGCTGCAACAGGGCATCAAATGTGCAGCCAGTGCGGACAGGAAAATGGGATCTGTGGTTCTTGGAGACATCGTTTCCACTGGCACAGAAAGGCTGTGGTATTCATTTGGGATGCAGGAGCTCGGGCACATTCTCCTCGGGAAGGTCTCTGTGCATCAAGGTGTTGCAGCCCTTGCATTTGGCCTTAAATTACAGCTGCCATTGGGAACTGCTGCCCTTTGGGCCATCTCCCATGGGTCTGACACCAGGTCCTCTGGAAATGTGAAATAACCTTGGGATAGGAGTAGGATCAGGGCCTGAGGAGGAGGGGATGATGTCTCTTTGTGCCTGCCAGGTGTTGCAAAGGTGCAAACAGCCTGAGGAAGCTGAGCAGGAGCCACATGCCTTGCTCTGCTGCACAGTGCTGCCCTACAAATCCCAGTGTCACTTTGCTTAACAGGGTTTGTCCATGAGCAATTCTCAGCCTTTTCTGTGTGTGTTTGTGACTGTAATACATTAATGTGTTATAAAAGATATCCTGATTCTCTATAATGCCTCCTGCACTGCCCACACCTCTCCCTGCCTCCACAAGAGCAGCTGGAGAGCCTGTGCTGAGGGTGCAGTGCAAGCCATCAGATATTTGGGCTGACTGGGGGCTTTTAACAGAAATACAAAGTTATGGTAAGATCTTGGTGCTGAAGGTTTTAGCAAAATAGTTACATAATGACGTTCCAGCTGCATTTGAAATGAGGCTGCTTTTAGTCACTGAGTTCCTCATTGAAGAGCATTTGTATCTTCTCTTATTATAAAAGACACAACAAAAAAGGAAACAGAAACCTGGAAGTTTATCTTCAAGTGTGCTGTGGAAATTGTTGTATGAAATGCAATTCATAAATCAATACTTTTATCTTGCTTGGTTTATGTATTTCATTATGTTTCTCAAGTAGAATTTATTACTGAAAAGCAGTTTGAATGCAAGGGCACATTAAAACAGGCAGTGGCTGTGCTGGGTGGGAGGAACAGAGCCCAGGGTGGGCAGGGTGCCCTGGGACTGATTTTGGCCCCTGTGCTGAGGATCCTGCCCCCCCAGGAGCTGTATTTAGCCTGCAGAGCACAGGGCTCATGGTGGGGTCCCAGAGCCAGGGAAGGCACCTGAAGCATGTGCAGCTGTGTCGGGGTTTGACGTGGGAAGCAATGAGCCACGAATAGCCCGGCTTACTGGGACTGTGGGGTGTGCGAGCGTGGGCTGGTGAGCTGGTGGGTGCTGGGGAGGACTGGTGGGGCGCTGGGAAGGGTTGGTGGGGTGCAGAGACTGTGGTGCATCAGCCATGTGGGAGGCTGGGGAGACTGGGAACCAGCCATGGCAGAGGTGGGAACGGCTGCGGGCAGGCGCGCGGGGTGACAGCCTGCGGTGCTTCTTGCAGAGAGCGTGGCTGGGGCTGCCTCTCCCTCTGCTAATCCCTGAGCCCAGGAGGAATGTGTGAATGAGCACAGCGGAGCTCCCAGCAAGGGCTCTGTGATCCCTCTGTCTGTCCCACTGTGCAGTCAGATCCAAGCGCTCACCAGGCCAGGGCTGTCTTGCTGCGTTCAGGAGCCGGACATGAGGATTCAGCTCCAATTCCTGTGCCTCACTCTGGCTGCTGGCTCCAGAGCTGATCTCGAGCCCAGACAGCGAGTCCCTGTGGACAGAGAGGCTGGGAGCAATGTCCTCAGAAAGGCTGGGGTGGGATGTCCTCAGCCATGTGGTGCTCAATCCACTGGGAGCGGGTCATCAGCCCCTCTCGAGGGCGAAGAGCTGCCCTTCCCGCCTGCCCCTGCACTCTTTTGGGAGAGGCAGGACATTGATATTTTTGGCTGAGGCATCCTGGATCTGTAGGAATCATCATAGAGGGTTGGGGGGTGTGTGTGAAGATGATGTTGTTGTTCCATGAACTGCTGGCAGCAGCTCTGCTCACTGGTGGCGTGTGATGGTCTGACAGTGACCATGGCAATGGCCATGTGCTCCAGAGTCATCCGGAGCACTGAGCTGTGCTAAAATGCAGATATCCTGTAGGGAACCTTTGGCCATGGTGGTTAACTGTCTGGCAGGGGCAGGTAGAGCAGGAAAGGCAGAGGGATGGTGTTTATTGGGCTCTAGCGTAAGGTGAGACCTTGAGAGTGCAGGTCTGGAGGCAAGCGCTGCTGTTGTCTGAGCCTGGGGATCCGGAAAAGGAACAGTAAATAACCAAATATCAGCAACCAACAAAACTGCTGCTCTTTGGGTTCATGCAGTTTTAAAATTCCATCCCCTTGAGAAAAATGTGATTACTCAGTTTTCTGACAGCTGTGACTGGAAGTTGCAAAGACTTTCCCAAGCTGGTCCACAGGCGTGGGAGCGTGGGCGCCGAGGCTGCACCGCAGGGGGCACGGGGGGGATGATGATTGGTCTGTCTGGGACACTCGCCAGCACCTGCATCCCAAAAAATTCAGTAGAGTGCCAGAGTGTCAGGGTTTTTCCCATCCTGCAATGTGCATCTTGGGTGAAAAGTAGAGAAGAGGAGTTCAAACAGAGTGGGAGTGTGGAATCTAGGAAACTGTACCCAAAATATTGCCCTGTTGCTGCACTGTGGAGCGGTTGCAGAGCGGTGCAGCCCAGGCAGGTGGGCAGCTGTCCTGCTCGACGGATGATGCCAAAGAACAACTTGTTTATTATTTTTAACAGATATTTAACACGGTGCCAGAGACTCTGGCGTCGAACTCACAGCTGCTGTTATCCCGCAAGAAGAGCACGGACTCGAAGCCTCCCTCCTGCAGCGAGCGGCCGCTGACACTCTTCCACACGCCCCAGCCCAACGAGAAGCGTAAGTGGCCAGCTGCCCTCCCAGCCCTCCATTTTTGCCCTAATCATGCCTAACAGATTGTCATTCCCATGCCATTCCCATGCAGTTTTACTGCTGTCAGTGGAAGAGATGATTCCATAACAGGGTCAGGCTTCGGTTTCCTCCGCTGTCGCGTTGGTGGGGAGCGTGAAGCTCTCCTGGCATCCGAGCCCTTAACCAGGGCTCGACACGAGGCTGCCTTAGCATGGGATAGAGTGTTGCTGTCCCTTCCCCACCTGACAGGCCCCTGCGTGCTCCCCTTCTCATGTTCCTCGCCCCCATCATCGCCGCCATCAGCTGCCGGGACGCGGGTGCCACACCTGTGCCAAGGGTGGCCACCCGCCGACATCCCCACAGGGCAGCCCTTTTGGGATGCCCTCAGGCGCTTTGCCTTTTACAGACAGGAAAACTTGGCCAGGAGGTTTGGCATTTTCCTGAGGATTATGTACCACAGCAGTTTAAAAGTGTTGGAGCTCATCTTTCCATTTCTGTCACTAATTGGTGCTCCAGATACTTGGGTGAAAGAGCCAAGGCCCCATCCCTGCTCATGGGGTGGCAGAAATGTGTCTGCTCAGGCTGTTGCTTTGTGTTACAGCATAAACCCAATTCCCAACTCTCTGGTTCATCCAGGCCATGTGCTCCTGGAACCAACTGGGAGCTCTCCCAGTTTGGTCAAAAAGCAAGAGAGAGTCCTGGTAAGCAGGACACATGGAGCAAGGAGCAGGGGAGGGCTGGAGATGACCCAGCTCCCCAGGGTGGACAGAGCCGTGGACTTTGCTGACTCTCAAAACATTTGGGTTTGCCTGATTGAGTTACTGTTAATTACCAGGCACTCTTATTTCAGAGGGTGCCAGAACGATCTGTGTGGGTTTGAGGAAGCAGTGGTAGCACCAGAACGTGCTCTGGGAATGGCAACTGTTGGTGGAGCCTCAAATACCAAAACCTTGTCTTTGAAAAATTCAGCCCCAGTAATTTATTTGATGCTAACTAAGCAGTTCCTTGTCACACTCCAGGGGCTTCTGGAGCCTTTGTGTGCCATCTTCCCCCCATGCCTGGAAGAGGAACTGAACTCATGTATTTATTTCTGCATTTATTTATTCCCAGATGAAACAATGTTTTCTCAGTTTTCTTTCTGATAGTCTATAACCTCCTGTGTCACTACCATTTTATTCAGTGTTTGCCATCCCTGCTACACATGTCACTTGAGGAATAATGTGAGGTTTCTTTCATCTTCATTTCTACTTCCTTTCTTCTTCCTCCTTTCCTCTTCCTTTTCTTTCTTACTGGTCCAGAGGTAGGTCAAGGCTCAAAGTCAGGCTGAAGTACAAGGGCTTGGGCAGCCGCTCAAGCCCAGCTGAAAGCTGAACATTGAAGCTAGAAATGTTCAAAATGGGAACAAGGTGCACATTTTTTTAAGACTGAAAGTGATTTAAACATTGAAGTGGGACCGTGGATTTTCCATTACTTGAAATCTGTTTATTGAAGTTCAGTATCTTTGTGAAATTGTCACTAGAATTCATCATACAAAGCTGTGTGTAAGTTAAAAATTATCATTTCAGCAGACAGGGTCATGCAAGAGTGCAGATTAGATCATTATGATTAATCTATGATTATAGTTACTATTTGGTTGCTAAATATTCCCATTTTTGTGCACAACTGACCCAGGGGCATCTCAGAGAGAAGATGCAAGTTTGGTTTATTAACAGGAGCTCTTGCTCTGCCACGTCATGGTTTGCAAGGTGGCTCTTCTGCCTGCTGGAAATGCTCTTTAGCTGAAAGGCAGTTCTGCTCTTGTAGCTGTAAGACAGAATTCAACCTCCCAGCGAAGAATCCTTCACATAAGCTTTTAAAAACATGAAGCAAAACACAGTTTCAGCCCTTTAAAACAGAGGAAATAAAGCAGGAGTTTCAGATTCTGCCATTCATTTCCCTTCCCCTTGAGCTGAAACGCTTCCAGTTCTGTCGCTGACGGGGACTCTAATTCTATATTGGCTGGTGGCGGGTGTGGAGATTAGGCAGACAATCCACATTGATCTGTCAGGCTTACAGAGCTTATTCCTGGACCTCAGTCTTGGGTAGAAAATGTTTGGAAATAATAAGCTGTAGTAGTCCACACTCCGGGGACTCAGGTCAGCCCTGAGTCCGTCTGGGCTCAGCGTGAGCAATCCCTGGGCTTAGTCACCTGTGTACAGGTGCTCTGTCCCAGGCTGCCCAAAGTCTGCTCTAGCAGACACAAAAATAGAGGGATTTGAGGTTTTTAGGTCCTTAGGCAGCTTGATTTCTCTCTCATTTCATCTACTGACTCCCACTTCTGCATGTCAGAGGTCAGTGCTCTGCTTTCCTTTGCTTTTCCCTCTTTGTCTTCTGCATGGATAATCTTTTTCATCACAAGGTGCTGGTGCCCTCTGAGCCCAGAGGGTTCAACTTTCTCAGAGCAGGGGACAGAGAGGTGGCTGTGCTGCTTGTCCCCATGGTGGCTCATTGCAGATCAGGATTAATGAAACTCAGTTTCAGGAATGCGTTGATGTGTATCAACATAATTAACACATCCTTGGCTTTGGCTCATCTCTGGAAGATAGGCTCAACATCAGATAAAACAAGTTTTAGCTCTGTCCTGCTGCCACATAGGTGCTGATTTTGCTTTGAAATTCATCAGCTCCAACAAAGGAGCAGGTCAAGGAGTGTTGTATTCTGCTCTGGGCATCCACAAACCTGTGGCTGGTGTGGCTTTTCCCTTTGGAGCAGTGGCAGAGCTGCCCCAAGACCCTGAGGCAACACTCCTGCCAGGCTGTTTTACAGGCAGTTCCTTTCTGCTGTGTGCTCAGGATTAACATTTCACATATTTCAGGAGTTCCTCTTGAACTCTTATCCCTCTTTAAATGTGCACAGGATACAGATGTATATTCTTCTTGCACAAGCAGAGATGACGATTAAAAGGAACTGAGAACAAGGATTTCCATATTTCTATGTGCTTTTTGGTTATCATTTGACTATGTTACTGTGCACTGGAAAAATAATTTGGGAAAGATGCATCCTTGAAATAGGACTCTGTTTTCTGGCAGGTGCCTGTCTTTCAGGAAAGTGTCATCCCAGCAGCAGCAGTTGTCTGCCTGGGGCTGCTCTCATGCCATCAGTGTTGCTAATTGCTTCTCACAATTACAATTACTGCTTGTATGGAAAAAGCGTCTCCTGGAAATGAGTTAATGGGATTTGAGGTGATCAGGGGCAGAACTGAGGAGGGGCCCGTGCTGTGGTGTCAGCTTGAGATGCACAATACTGTCAGTGCTCACTGCTGAAGTTACACAAATAATGGGGTAATCTCTTAATGTGATCAAGAGGAACAGGAATCTCTGAGAAGCTCTGGACTGGCAGCAGAGCAATGCCAGCACTTCTCCGGCACCGGGGTTGCCCAGCACATCCCATTCCAGATCAGATCCAAAGTTGGGTCTTTGCCCTGCCATGGCTCTGCATTTTGGGAGAGCTGAGCTGAAATGGGGCAGACCCCATTCCCTTTCCCCCTTAGACCTGGCCAGGAAAGAGCAACAGTAGTCATGTAGTCATTTCAAGCATTTTTCCTGAGCTAAGCTTTAACTGGTTGTCTGTCCTGTTCTTGATCTAAAGTGTTGTCCTGCTCTGTTATCCAAACGCTCCATCCCTTGGGAGATGATTTCAGTCACACAAATCCATTCCTGTTTACATTCCAATTTCTTTCAGGTTGGGACATTTTGGACATCTTTGGGAATTTCAAATATTAATGTGTTGAGAAAAGTGTGTATTTTCTTACTAAAAATGGTGCTTATCTAAATGTATCTGCGTCTTAAAACCAGAAGAACCAAAGAGTACCAGGTATTTCTTGTGGTTTAGTGTATAATATCTCTGTAACTAACTCTGAGATGCTCCCAGTTTGCATTGGGGCAGAGTTTGCTGGGAATGCTTGATACCTTCACAGCCATTTGCTCTTTACTTTGGTTGCAGTGGCAGCTGATGATTCTTGGGTTTTGGTGTTTTTTAGAGGAGAACAGGAACAGTATCATCAACTCCAGCCTGGAATCCGTCATCTCTTCAAACGTAAACAGCTTCCTCAACTCCAACAGCGCTCCACAGCCCAGCCTGAACTCGAGTGATCTTGAACTAGAAGTAATTAAACCCAACAGGCCAAATTCCCTGTAAGTACAGTGGTAATTAGTGTTTTATAGACTCTCCATCCTTAATCTTTAATCAGGGCTGTTTCTTACTCTAAATCCCAGCAGTTTGCTGAAGAATACAATTTAAGATTTTAATTTTTAATGGGCACCAGGCATGTGCCCTGCATTTTTAACTTGGTCTAAGCAGTGGAATTAGTTACTCTGGCTTACATCTGCCAGCGAGTTGCAGCTCTGATAGTTTTGCCCATGTGGAATATTTTTTGAACAGAACTCCCCAGTGCTGCCTGGCCCATCTGGTGATAACTCCAACACACACAAAGGACTTTTCTTCTGAGTTCAATTCTGTGACTGTTGTCAGTACAGTTGATCTCCGGCCAAATCTGTGCTGTTGCCTCTGCTATTGCTTCCTTCATCTGGAAAGTTCAAGGGAAAAAACAGCGACCTTAGCAATGCCTCCCTGGGGACGGCCGAGTTATTTATGAAGTCCCTGAACTTGCCACAGCGGAGCCCTCGCGCGATGGTGGCTCCGCTGGGGGAATTTCCTTCCTGCTGCGGCTCGGCCGAGCCCGAGAGCATTTTCCCACAGAACCTCCCCTCCCTGTCATGTGAAGGTCTGCTCAGATCTTCAGGAGCTGAGCCCAGTTCCCTGCTGGTGCTCCTCGGCACGCCCCTGCACATCCCTGCGGGTCGGCCGGCGGGAATGCTGCTCCCACCACGGCAGCTCGTGGCCTCGCTGTGGGCAGCAACCCTCCCAGTTCAGGGAGACCTTCCTTCTCGCTCCTGCAGTCCTCCCACAGGCCTCAAACACTTCCAATTCCCATTCATCCATAGCAGCCCCAATCCCCCTGGGAGCAGACAGGGACATTCCTGGTTTAGCCGGGTACCACTGGAAGGCTTGGCATGGCCAAATGCCAGGGAGGTGCTGCAGAAATGGTGAATCTCATTGCTGTTGGCTTGGCTGGCTGCAGGGTTGGGTTTGGGGGTCTGGAGTCCAGCTCTCACTCCAGCATGTGGGGTGGCTCTGGGTCCTGCCTGCCCTGGTTCTCCCAGCGGGAAGGTAAGTGTGGAGCAGCCAAGACAGGCTTCATCCAGCTTCATCATCTGCTCTGCCTCCCTCCTCATCATCACTGCCACTAAACCCTGAGATGCATAAGCAGCACACCAACCTCTCCTCAGCATTCCCGGGAGCAGGATTGTGAGGCCCAGCCCCCCACACTGTGCCTGCTTCCTGTGGATTTTCCCACTGTGGGAGAGCTGCCTTCCAGGAGCGTTGTGGGGGCAGGACAGAGCATCCAAAGGTAGGACACCTCCAAATCAAGGTAGTGCATTACATATGCTATATACAGAATAAACATGAGTGTCTAATGCCTGGTGGAAGTTCTGGAGTCAGTCACAGCCCATTCCCCCAGCAGGATGGTTTTAGTTTATTTATCCTTCCAGGGGAAAAAAGTGATGTGGCTAATGACAGAGCAAGGTTTGTCAGCCCCAGTCTTGCTGGGACCTTACGGGGATTGTTTGCCAAATTCACAGTTTTTCAGATTCCAAGATTTGCCTCTTACTAAAAATTTCTTCCTTAACAGAAGTTATAAATAAATTCAGCAGAATATGTCAGTTAAAGATGTGTTGCACTTTGGGGAGCGGAGGCACCATGCTGTTCCCAAGGGATTAGGTGAGCAGACTGGCACTGAATCAGGTGCTTGTGCCAGTTTAGAGGCCTCTAGTTCTGCAGAGTGAAACAGGGCTGAGCAGGGCAGCACTGGCAGCTCGAGGCTCTGACAGTGTTTGTAGCATTTGGTGCTTTTCCTCAAATCTGGTGATTATGGGATAATTTGTGCACATGCAGAAACACATGAGTTTTTCATCCGTGTTGAGCTGAAGTTTGAAAAGTAAGTGCTAAAGTGAATAGTACCACAGGGCAGATATTCTCTATGGCCCCAAATATTTAAATCAGATGCCTTTAATCCAATCTTGCAATGAGAAATGAGGCATCTGACTTCGTTTTGTTCTGATTAAACTGTGTGTGCAGACGTCACTCACCCCTCTGTGCCTGCTTGCCCAGGAGCAAAGGCTGTGCCTGTGGTTTTGTCAGCTCCGTGGGGTTCTGCCCTCAGTGGGCAGTGCTTGGTTGGGGTGGTGGGTTTGCAGTGGTGAGGATGAGGAGGGTGAGCAGGCCTGCCAGCAGTGGGTCTGTCCCCACCCCTGCCCTGTGGCTGTGGGCTGGGTTGGGGCAGGGTGTCTGAATGGTGCCAGTGTCCAGCGGCTCCGTCTCCACTGCTCCGGGGGGCTGCCCAAATAATGTCTGTATAAAGCTGCTTCTGTTTTTCCAAGCAGCTGAGTAATCTGGGCTTTGCAGGAAGCCTCGGGCAGCCACACGCTCTGCCACGGGCTGTGGCATCTGGTGCTGCTTTGCAAGGGATTCTGGTGCTCCTCAGAATTACCAGGCCCATAATTAGGGTCTCTGACTCTGGGGAGGCTCTTGGGCAGCCTTGGACTTTGAGCTCCTTCAAACACTGCCAAACTCTCTGCTGGTCCTGGGAGACCCATCTCTAGGCTCTGCTTCAGGACTCCGGGTTTTTTCTCACATTCTTCACTATTTTCTGTGATTTTTCAGCTGTGGACCAGGGTCATCATGTTGAGGCCCCGTTCAGGAGGAGCTGGCTCTCCTGGCAGCCCCCACGAGCTGGTCGGCTGCTGAGCTGGGAGCCTGCACTCGCTCGGACTGCGGAACTGCGGGGAAAGGAGTTGGGTCCTTTTGATGTTCTTGCTTCTTACCAAGCTGAAAACCGATGTTCTTGTGGAAATAACCCCTGTGGATCTCAGTGGGAGGCTCCTTGGAGCACAAGCGTTGAGGCTGGCAGGTCTGGGGGATTTCTCGTGTTCCTCTTGCCCAGTGAGCACTGACGGGCCCAAGGTGGCCTTTAAATGTGCAACGCTGTAAATTGTGAGCACCATCTGTGAAATGAGAGATGTTTGTTTGAGCTTCTGTTTACAAAAGCCTCTTGGCTCCCTGCTAAATGCTCATGTATCCCCCAGGTCTGCTCCATCGGGAGCTGTGCCAGTTCCCAAATCCCCCTTGTGAGCGTGTGTCGCTTCTTCCCCGGTCTCTGGGCGTGATGGTGTTACAGCAGTGGCTGTGCTGGGGATGAGGTCCCCCCTCCTCGGTGCTGGCACCCCTGTCCCCCTCCCTAAGGGAATGGGGTCCTTGTGACGCCTTCCTGGAGCACAGTCGCCCTTCACCAATCCAGAGAGAGATGGTTTTGCTGCAGGGCGCAGGCTCTTCCTTCCCGGCCACCAATCGGGCTTTTACGATGGGAATGCATTTATTTATTAGGGCTGGGTTTATTTTTATGGAAAAACTGCTCTGGGCAGGAGTTGTACTGGGTGAGTCAGCGGGACTGTCCTGTGCCAGGAGCTGTCACTGCGGCTGCGGGCGCCTGGAGACCAGGACTGGCTCCCGGGGCCACCAAACCCCAGGGAGGCATTTGTGTCCAAAGTAGTGCTGGCTTTCTGCATCCCGCTGGGTTTCTGTGTCCCGTCAGGTTTCTTTTTCCTGTCAGATTTCTTTATCCTGCCTGTGCAGAAAGCATCTTCCTTAGAAAACATGGTAAAACCTGAAGCAGAAAGCACTGTGTTTCTAGCACAGATATGTACTTTAGCTGAAGTGGAGGAAGTTTTCAAACTCAATAACATGATCATGAAAATCAAAGTATTTAAGACTGTAGAGTTTAAACTCTTTAAGAGAAGCACGGTGCTGTGGTGGATCTGCCTGGGCTGCCTCTGATGTGGAGGTATTGCCCAACACCTTGATTGGGGTATGCTTTGTGTTTTTTCTCCTCTGTTTTATTTATCCATTGCTCTCATCCGTGTCCCCTGTATCATTCAAAGCTCTCCCTGTGCGAGGGCCCTGCTGTGCTGGCGGTACTCAGCTGCTCTGAGTGCTATGGGCAGGTCAGAGGTGGGTGCTGCAAACACAGGCAGCAGTAGCCAGGTCGTGTTACACACACAACCTCCTTAGAATCACCTTCTAGTGCTTAAAATAACCGTAATGCCTGAGTCTGAATTAGCTATTGGGCAGTGCTGGGTGCTCCTGGCTGGCTTCCTGTTCTGCTGTCTGCAAACAGAGCAACCTGTGTGTGTGTGCAGCTTGGGGAGTAGTAAACAGCAGCCAAAACTGGCTGGAGGGGTCAGTGGAGTCACAGGGATTCAGTCTCTGCTCTCACAATCACTTCTGGCTGTGAAGGGCTGGGGCAGGTGGGCTGGGGCCAGCTGAGGGTCAGCCAAGAGCTCCCTGTGCAGACGGTACCCAGGGGCTGCTGCCTGGGCTTTTCAGATGAGAGGGAGCACACAGGGAGGGCTGGGGTGGGCGGCAGAGCACCCAAGAGTCTCAGCTGGCCTGTGGGGGTGCTTGCCTTGGTGCCAGGATGCCCCATTTCAACACCCCTCTCTCAGCTTGTCATGGGCAAGTGCTGGGATGAGCTGCTCCATCCACCCCTTCCTGCTGCTGCTCCAGAGGAGGGGAGACAGGCTGCTGTTATTTCATGCCCAGCAAATGGAACTGTAGCACCTTCCAGTGTCTAAAGGGCATCCAAGGGAGCTGGAGAGGGACTTCGGATAGGACCTGGAGTGACTGGACGAGGGGGAATGGCTTCCCACTGACAGAGGGCAGGGTTGGATGGGATATTGAGAATAAATTCTTCCCTGTGAGAGTGGTGAGGCCCTGGCACAAGTTGCCCAGAGAAGCTGTGGCTGCTCCATCCCTGGAAATGTTCCAAGGCCAGGTTGAACTGGGCTTGGAGCAACCTGATCTAACGGAAAATGTCCTTGCCCGTGACAAGGGTGTGAAACTGGATGGCTCCAGTGAAGGAGATACAACCAGCCTAATGCCCATGTTCAACAGTGTCTCTTGCTCTCCACAGCTCTCCAGGTCTGTCAGCATTCCCAGTGGTGGAGCCCATCCTCACCCATGGGCTCAGGGCACTGCTGGCATAGGGACCAGGCTGAGCCCCTCATGCTGCCAGCCTGCCCCATCCCAGACTGTTTGCTGCCCCTCCTCCACCCTGGAGACTTGACATTTAGGGAAATAGTAACCTTGGGAAATTCGGATTTAGTCAGTACATGTCTATTTGCATTTAACTTTATTTTCTCACTGACCAAGTATGGCTATTTCTTACCCTCCATGTGTATGGAAAGAAACGAGCAGCAGATCTAAGGTCTAGTGTCATGAAAAAATAACCCAGTTAATCCAAGGAAGAATGGTTATTCCCACACGCTTTTGACTTACAGGACTGGAATAAATCTTCATTAGGCATCCCAGTTAAAATTGAACATTGCTCCTTCCATGCCTAAAGATGAGAGAAATTTCAAATATTAGTGTATTTGCAAAACAGCCTCTATAAGGGACTTCTCCAAGTGGTTGGGAGGGAGCTGTGGAGCAGGGGGAGATGGAATGGCACATCAGAGCAGTGGACTGGGGCAATGCTGCGCCATGTGAAGGACAGCTCCTTCTTCCGATTGCTCCATCCCTGTGCTCTGCTCTGAAGTCCCCCATCATCCCAAATCCAAGTCCAGAAGGAGACAAGCCAGTGCAGCATCACAGAATCATGGAATCCGAGAATGGTTTGGGTTGGAAGGGACCTTAAAGCTCATCCAGCCCTAACCCGCTGCTGTGGGCAGGGACGCCTTCCACTAGACCAGGTTTCTTCAAACCCTGTCCAACCCTGAACACTTCCAGGGGTGGGCCAGTGTATCAAACAGGATAGGGTAGGGTTGTTTGGACTAAGTGATCTCTTAAAAATGCAAATAGCTTTGGCAATTATCCGCTGTGACACAGAAAAGCATGTGAGGAGAAGTAAATAGAAGTAAATAGTAAATAGTAAATGCTGCTGGTGCCTCCCTGGAAGTGCTGGATGGAGCTGCAGGAGAGACCAAGCAATGCCCACTGTGCTGCATCTGCCCATCCGTCCGCATCCTGAGGGGCTGTGATGTGCCAGAAATGAGCCCTTAACCTGCATGACCTCCAGTTCCTTTCCCTTTGCTCCCAGGCCTTTGTTTTGCCAAGGTTTCATGGCTCTCTGCTCTCTCGCTCCTGTTGTTTATGCTCCTGAAGAATAATGGCAATTAGAGATGCAGAGACGCAGGAGCGGGTCCCACCCTCATCCTGCCTTCCCGGCAGCCACTTTGGGAATGTCCCTCTGAAATGGCATCTCTGGGACTTCTGTTAAAGAAATCTGCTCATAAATCAAGTGCTCCTGTCCCCAAGGAATCTGCATTATCACCCGCTCTTCCCTAACCTGATATTCAGCCCCAGTTTTAATTTGGAAAAAGAATGGGAAAATGCACTGGTGTTTTGTATTGCCATGTGTCCTCATAAAAATGGGATGATTTGTGCTCAGAGGAGTCCAATTCAGGAATAATTTCCTCACTAAAGGATTGTCAGGCGTTGAAAGGGGCTGCCCAGGTTGGTGGTGGAGTCCCCAGCCCTGGAGGTGTTCAAGGAACGACCGGATGTGGCACTCAATGCTTTGGTCTAGTTGACAAAGTGGGTCACAGAGTGGACTCGATGATCTTGGAGGTCTGTTCCAACCTGAATGATTCTGTGATTCTGTGAATTCCTCCTGGGTGGGAGAGCTGGTGCCCAGGAGGGGATTCCAGAGGCCAGGGACTGGCAGGGATGGGGCTGGCAGCCTGCTCAGGAGGGGTCCTGTATTTCAGTGGATTCTAAATGCCACCTGGGTGGTGGGTGGTGCTTGCTGTAGCAAAGACGTTCTTGTTTACTTTAACTTCATTTTCTGTTTCTCTGACAAGGGTGGAAGCTGCCTGGTGCATTTGGGGTAGAGAATGTGGAACCATGAGGAAATAGGAGCTTGATTAATTGCGAGGCTTTGGGTAAAACAAAGCTGTTTCTTCTTCCTTCCACTGCATTGTGGCTGCCTGGCCGGGAGCCACTGCGGCTCCGGAGAAAGCCAAGAGCTGGAGAGGCATGTCAGGGCCAGCAACACAGGGTTGGGGTCCCCTTGGGACCCTCCTCTGCCACTGTATGTCCTCTGCTGCCCTTCGTCAGGGGAATCGATGCCCTGGGCAACCAGTGTGTGCCAGGCACCCTCAGGGGAGGTGCAGCGAACCCCAGATGGAAACTGGGGCTGGAGGGAAATGTCTCCCTCCATCCCAGCTCTGTGCAGCCACTCAAAGCTCAGCCCAGCCCCCAAAACTCTGGGCTTCTGCCTAATTTGGGTTTGGATCGGCAAGGCCAGCCCCGAGGGGCAGATCTTCAGGCTGCCAAACAATAAATGGCATTTTTTAGAGATTAGGTAAAATCTTGTAATCAGAGCTGGTCCGGAAAAGCCTTATCTAAATTGCTTTATAAGAGGAGCAGACCTCTTCCCAGCTGTGGTCATAGGCTGGGACTGGGGGCTTTACACCTGGAATCTGTGGTCCCAGTGGGGTGGGATGGCTGGAGCTGATGCAAGAGGTGCCCTGGGTGGCCCCCAGCCCTGGATCACCAACCCTGGGTCCTCGGGGAAAGTTGCTGCTCACAGGGTTGCCTTCGAGGCAGTGTCGTGGTACACAATTATTTTGTCTCCCCTCCGTTTGTTACCTCCTCGTGTGGCTGCTCAGGATTTGCATCTTTCCCATCTCCTCACAGAGGTCTGAGGTGCTGCTGTGTTGCTTGTGGGAACGGGGAAGAGCCCTGGGGCACCCCTAAAACCAGATCTGCTTATCATTGTGTCTGGAGGGCAAAGCGGTCATGGCCAGGAACTGTCCCAGCAGCTGAAAGACAGCCTGTGGCATTTAACACACACAGTGGACTGAAGTTACCCCAAATGTGTTTCCTCTCCTGTTTAGAGTCACAGGAAATATTAAAAGTTTATGAGAAAAGACCGGGGAACAGCACAGCAAAAATTAGTTGTCAGGTTCTGCGTCCAAAAGAAAAATGGATTTGCTGAGGAGGCTCATCATGAGCACAGTGAAGGGTGGTTTGCAGCACTGCAGGGCGGGCTGGGGCCTGGGAGAGGCCAAATTTTGGGAAGAAAAAGGCAGATGCTCCAGCCAGCAAAGCCAACATCCTGCTCTGGAGATCTGCCAGGCATTCCCAGGAGCAGGGATGGTGCAGGTATGGAGCAGGGATGGGGCAGGGATGAGGCAGGGATGGAGCCGGTGGCGCCAGGCACTGGATTTTGTGTCTCAGACGAGGGTTGGTTTGGGCTCAGGAGGAGCAGAGATCATTGCCAGGTTAGAACAGAACCCGCCTATCTCCCAGTCCTCTTAGTTGTGAAAAGCTCCTTAAATTCCCAGTCTGTTGCTTGGCTGATTCCAGATGACATAATATTCAAACTATCTTATGACTTATTTATTTTTTTTTTGGTGCAGACTGTTTCGAGGGTGTCTGCATGTTTGTTTCTTTTAAAACAGTTTTAGCTTGGGAGTCCTATATCGTGCCTGTGGTGAGAGAGCTCCGTAAAACCAGAGTGATTCAGGGCTCTGGCAAATGTCCTTAAACCTGGCTCATGGAAAACACAAGCAGCAAACTCAGTAAACTCCACAGATAAATATACTCGAGGCTTAGTTGCTGATGGCCATACATCTTAAAATTTCTATATATATACATGTATATGTATAGATTTCATAAAAAGTTTGAACTTGATCTTGGAGGTCTTTTCCAATCTTAAGGATTCTATGAATTCCTGCCCATGTTGTGTTTAAGTAATCCAGGATTTATTTTTTGAGCATCTGTGTGCTTCCGGGAGGTATTTTAAGATGTGTGGAAAGGAACGATGCTGGTGGGCCACGGGAGCTGGGATTTGTTTTGGGACGGCAGAGGGCAGTGACAAACTTCCATTCAAGGGGGGATATTTGGGCAAGAGAAGCCCCGTGCCAATGGGATGCCACCTCCCCCAGACCCTCTGGGCTCGTAGGAGGAAAAGGTGGGGGCTGTTCTTTCGCTGTGGGGGATTTTCTTGTGCCCTGGAGTTTGGCACAGCAACTGTGCAAAGCTTTAGCTCTTTCACTTTTTAGTTGGCTCTTGGTCTAGAAACTTTCCACAAATTGAACTTGAAAATTAAGCCAAATATTCTCATAAAACAAGTCTCCAGCCCTGTGGCCAACCCCATGTGATTCAGTGGTCATAAGTCAAAATGTTTTCTCCAGGCTCATCCATTAAAACAAAGGTAATTTTTCAGACTTCAGAGCCCTTCACGAATGGGATCAGGCTCCCATCATTCCTTTCCCAGCAGGAATGAGCTTTGTGGTGGCTTTTAATCCACTGCCTTGCCACGGCCATGGGTGCTGTTGTCCACATGGGATGTGTGGGTGGCTGCAGGGGACAGACAGACGGACGGACAGACAGCCTCTTCAGAGGCTCCACACTCCAGGCTGGCCCTGCAGCTTCTCCAGACTGACTCCCACCATCCACAGCTTTTCCCAGTGCTGCCTCTTGGGAGATTTCTCAGAAGTTTCTGCCTTTGAAAAGCACTGTTCTATTTGGGAGATGCTCTGGGAACATCTAAGGGTGCTTCTCACAAGCTGAATTAAATTAGATTTCCCTCCAAGAGATCTAAAAAAAGCACCTTAAACTTCAGCAGCACATGATTTTTAAAAGACAGCTTTCTGGAGAGCCCTGGAAAAAAAAGCGATAGAGACCTTGCACTCCCATTGCTTTCCTAATTCCTGTAATTAGTGTGAAGATCGCTGCACAGCAGCAGCATCTTCTTCAAAGAAACTGCCTCAGACAAATATTGACTCATGGAAATTTTACTTTCAAATAGAGCAGGATTTGAAATACACCCTGGTCATTGTCGGGGGAGGGATGGATGCGGGAATCAAAGGTGCTACAACAAAGCCTTCCCCGGGGCGCTTGCAGGCAGTGTGTGTCATGAGTGTGTGTGACGAGTGCTCTGCACTGGTGTGTGGAGCTCAGGATCACCGTCCTGCTGGCCAGGCCTTTCTTTTTGTCTCCCTTCTCTCCTGCCTGCCTTCCCCACTTTGATTTCAGAGTCCTGGGGTGTTCTGCTCGCCCCAGCCTGCTCAGCCCCCGTGTCCAACTCCGCTCCCAGCTCTTCTGCTCAGTCGGCATCTGAGTTTTCTTTGGGCAGAATCTCAAGCTCAGGCCCAGCCAAAATTTTTATTGAGCCTGCTGAAAGCAAAATGATGGTACATTAGGTCTTCCTGCCACCTATAAATGTCACCTTGGATGAAATATATCAGAGAAACGGCTGAACACATTCTTTGGTTTCTCTTTCTGTGGGGAGACTGAATTCAAAACCGAGGATGTAGCCCAGACTCTCTCTTGTAAAAGTCTTTTGATGGCTCTGGGAGTGTTTTTGAGGCAGTGCTGGTCTCCAGCAGCACCACACAGGCACTGGGAGTGCTGAAAACATCCCAAACCTCCCCAGTGGGCCGGCAGCTCCAGCCGCCAGGGCTGGGAAGGAGCTGGGCTGTGGAGCGGAGCGTGAGCGGGGTTCAGATGGGACCACCCCCGCGGGGCGGCTGTCCCAGGGGCGACCACCCCTCCCGGGCGATCCGATTTCCCAGCAAAGGGCTGACAATTCCCCATGAAGGGGCCGGGTAGAACAGGGCTGCTTGCTCACAAAGACATCCTGTCTCATCTGAAAGGAGATCCCTGTGCCTAATTAATTTCATAAATTAGCTGGAGCTGTAACGGCACCGCTTTATCTCACCTGGGGGTAACCCTATCCCCCGGGCCGCGCTCTGGCCGCTGTGCAGACACTGGTGACAGGGCTGTGCTAAGCTGGGACATTGTCAGGAGCACAAGAACAGCCACCAGTTCCCCACCTGCCCTCGCTCGCTGGCAGCGCTCCCACTCCCAGCTCAGCACCATGGCTCCACAGGGAATGAGGGATCCGCAGGCGTCCAGCAGGGAAGGTGTCCCGGCTGGCGTAGCCAGCAGTGGGAAAGGAACTGACAGGAGGATGGAGCAGTGTGTCATCTTTTGTTGCTGCCTGCACCAGCACTTGGGAAAACATGAGCACCGGTGTCTGTGTCCCCTGCAGAGGAAAGGAAAATCCCTGTGGATTCCGACCACGCCAGGCTGAGGTGTGGGAGTGAGGAGAGGGGAGGGAAATGTGGGCAAGGAAAGGACTGCCTGCTCCAAACAATGCTCTAAGCTTGCACTAGAGACCCTGTGGGAACGCTGGGGAGCAGGGAAAGTTTATCCCCTTTTTTCTGCCACAAAGATGCTCCGAGGGCTGGACCCCCTCTGCTCTGGAGACAGGCTGGGAGAGCTGGGGCTGTTCAGCTGGGAGAAGAGAAAGCTCTGAGGACACCTCAAAGCCCTTTCCAGTGCCTAAATGGGCTCCAAGGAAGCTGGAGAGGGACTTTGGACAAGGAGACTGGCTTCCCACTGACACAGGGCAGGGTTACGTGGGATATTGGGAAGAAATTCTTCCCTGTGAGGGTGGTGAGGGCCTGACAGAGATTTCCCAGAGCAGCTGTGGCTGCCCCATCACTGGAAGTGTTCAAGGCCAGGTTGGATGGGGCTTGGAGCAACCTGGGATAGGGGAAGGTATCCCTGCCCATGGCAGGAAGATAGAACTGGATGGCCTCTAAGGCCCCTTCCAGCCCCTGCTTGAGCAGGAGGTTGTGTTGGAGATCTCAGGGGGGACTCTGGGCACAGCAGTGGGTGCAGCACAGGGAGATTTGGGAGAGTACAGGGAATAAGAGTGAAAAAATAACCAACCAAACTAAGTGAATTGAATGTCTTAATCTTTGCTGTATTTTATTACTGGGAAGGGCTCTCCAGGGATATATGTCCAGCTTGATGGCAGGGAGAGGAATTGAGGCTGGGCCAGTAAACTGGGAGGGTTGTGGTGCTCACACCTCCCAGCTGGGCTGCAGTGGGAGGGGATGTGTGACTGGAGGAGGAGAGTTCTGCTGGTGAGAGCTGCTGAGACAAAAATGTTATTACAAAGTTCGGTGTTTTCAAGTGAAAAAAAGATGAAAAAAGAAAAAACAGAACAAAATTGGGATTTCTTTTGATAAATATGATCAAATTGAATCCTTTCGGTGTTGTGGGTTTTGGGTTTTGCAGTGAAATGCCCTGCTCAGCTTTCGTAACTGATGTTTGCAGAAAGCTGCAAAGCAAAGCAGCACGAGGCCAGATGAACAAAAGGAAATCAGGCAAATCAAGCAAATGCAGAAAATTATTATGCAGTGGCTTTACTCATCCATTATTCTTGAATCACCTTCTCAGGCCCAAGTAATCCCCATTGTTTTTCCCACTGTGTGTGCCCTACGTGGGCAGGTGTTGGCTCCTTATGCTGTGGGGAGAATATTTGCATGGTAAAAACTGACAGTTTGAGCTTGTGGTGCTGATGAGGCTTAAATAAACTGTCTTTGTTTTCTGTTAGGATTTGAGCCTGGAAATGGCCTCCTGTCAAGTTATGCGAGGCATATTCCTTAGCCAGGAATGAATTTCTTATGGTGGAGAGTAGCTGTTCTGGTCATTTCCAGAAATTACTTAAAAAGTAAGGAAAATTCTCTCCCTTTGGAGAGCTGACAATACCAGCTCATGCGAGGGGTTGCTGCTGCCATCCTGAAATCCCTGCCCTCCTTGGGTGCTTGCAGAGCATGCCTTTTCCTTTGGGGCTCCTGTGAGACCCTGAGAGCACCTGGGGCAGAGCAGTCGGCTCCCGGCATTGCTTCCCTTGGGCATCCCTCCTGGCTCCCTGCAGCAGAATGGCTCTGCCAGCCAAAGGGAGGCTTGGGTTTGGGAAATAAAGACCGAATCCCCTCGCCCTGCACCCAAAGCTGGGCTCCCAGAGCGGTGCTGCAGGGCTGCTCCTGCCAGAGCCTCAGACCAGTGTCTGGGCTGTCCTCCCCCAGTGCAGAATGATGGTGGCTGGCAGCAAGGACAGCATCATTCCATACTGTTCACCTTCCCTGCAGCTCCAGCTTCCCAAAACGGGGTCACCCTCAGCCACATACCTCAGGTCTGAGCTGCTTATGGCTGGCAGACCCAGCTGGGCAGCGAAGCGGGGCCGCATGGTGCACAGGATGTGTTTGGCTCAAATATTTGATCCTACCAACCTCCCCAGCTGATCTGGGAGCTGTGATCCCACAGGGGCTTTAATTTCCTTCATTTTCCAAGAATCCCATATGGTTTGTTAGGGCAGCAGATGGGAGAGTTTTCTTTTCTGGGGAGGCGTAAGATTAGCAGTGCACTGAATGCCAGAGAGAATGAGAGATTTCTGGAGGGCTGTTGAGAGTTCTCCTTAATTGCAAACACAATTTGTTGGTGACTAATGCACCCAGACTTGCAGAATTACCTCATGTTAGAAGCTGCAGCACGATGGAGGAACCGTGACTAAGATGCTGGCTCCTGATTTACCAACACTTCCCTCCTAAACTGCCAGTTTGGCTTCCTACTGCCACATTACAACTTTTCTATTAATAATTAAGCGCTTTAACACAGTTTGAAAGGGCTCAGTTCAACATAAAACCCTCCAGCTTGAGCTGGAGTCTGCTGAGAGCCTTTTGGGCAGAGAGGAAGAGGGAGGGGGGTATTGATGGAGCAGAAAATACAGCTGCTGAGCAAATGGTGGAGTGAGGCAGAACATGTCCCTCTGGTGAGGCCCCACCTGCAGTGCTGCTTCCTGCTCTGGGGTCCCCACCACAGGAAGGACATGGACCTGTTGGAACAAGTCTGGAGAAGGCCACCAAGTTCATCAGAGGGATGGAGCAGCTCTGCTATGAGGAAAGGCTGAGAGAATCGGGATTGTTCAACCTGGAAAAAGAGAAGGCTTTGGGGTGCCCTAATTGCCTCTTCCAGTACCTGAGGGAGTCTGTAGGAAAGATGGGGACAGATGATTTACAAGGAGTGATAGGACAGGGAGGAACAGCTTCCCACTGGCCGTTAGATGGGATATTAGGAAAAAATTCCTCCCTGTGAGGGTGGTGAGGCCCTGGCACACATTGCTCAGGGAAGCTGTGCCTGCTCCATCCCTGGAAGTGTTCAAAGCCAGGTTGGACGGGGTTTGGAGCAGCCTAGTCTAGTGGAAGGTGTCCCTGCCCATGGCAGGGGGTTGGAACTGGGTGAGCTTTCACATCCCTTCCAACCCAAACCATTCTATGACTATGTGATGTCCAGGTTGGGTGCTGGGAAGGACCCAAATCCCTATTAGTGTGGCTCCATGGTTGCCTCCGTTCCCCTGCCCTGTCTGTCCCACTGCCAGTACTGGTCCCACATAAGAGCAGTGACTGGTGGGTTGGTAACTTGCTGGTGATGCTGGTAATTCTCTGTTATAAATGAGTTGTGCAACTATTAATGAAATACTGTTCCATGCTAAGATGGCAGCATGCTCCCATCACCCGGATCTCACCTGCTGGGGAGGACACCTGTGCTGCCACCACGTCGGTCCTGCAAACTTCCTCCCTGCAGTGCCTCCAGTGCTTACTCATGCTGAAAACACATCCATTGCTGACTCTTTGCTTATTCACTCACTTTCTCCAATGTTAACAGCAGGCTCTAAGCTTCATGGCAGAATTCTGTACCAAATCAACACAGTCATCACATCCCTCTGGCACCACTGAGCATCATTCAGCTGCAGTTGGAAATGGGAATGCCTATTAAGTGGGACAACAACTCCAGCTCTCCTTCCCAAAGTCAGAACTCATCACAGTCTCTCTCTTATTCAAGTGGAAAAGCTTGTAGATGGTTTATGAAATGACTTAAAGCAGGGAAATATTTCTACATGTGGGAAATCAGCCAAGCAGCCAAGTGACAAGACAAACCCATGTGCTGGGTGTCGTCAGGATTACAGAGGGGCACATCGTGTTATTGGAAAGAAGATCCTGTAATTTGTGCTGATGGAGATGGGGAACTGGTAAATGGAGATGGGGGGAAGGTCCACACTGAAGAATTAGAGGTTTTTTTGGACCAGTTTGGTCAAGAGATGCTGACCACAGGGCATTTTGGCTGCTCATTTCCCTAAATGTGTCATTTTTTCCACCCAAATGACCATGCAGCAAGATAACGCCCGAGAGAATAACTCTGGAGAGAGTTTGTCATTTTTCTTGTGTTAAAGTACCAAACAGAGGAAGAACCGTGCCAGTCTGGAGCCCTGTGAGCTGGTGGTCAGGAATGGGGTGGTGTATCACTGACCCACAGTGCAGCCAGTGCCCGGGATCTGCTTCCTACAGCCCATCCATCCACTCCAGGCTTTGCCAGGACCCACAGCATGGCATGAGATCCACCCAAGGCTGCCTCCCATTTCATTTAGGCAACAGAGCCATGTTTGTTGGAAACTGCAGTTTTGTCCTTTTTTCAGCAGAATTGAAGTGCCCTGGCATTATATAAAGCTGTAATTTTTTTTTCTTGTTATCTTTGAGAAGAACCTTATGTTCTGGAGCTTTGTTCTATAGGAATGGATCAGGGCATAAAGGGCTGGGTGGTCCTTGATGTATTATGCTGCATTCAGGTACTGATCGTGTCAGAAAGGGAATATTGTTGTTGTTCTTGAGGTGATTTCATGAAAGGGCTTTAATCCATCAGTAGGCTCTGCCCATCCATAGCTGTGAGATGTTCTGTGTCAGAAATAGCCCCGAGTTCCACAAAAATAAACAACAAGTTGTAAACATGTTTGAAGTGGAAACGATGTCCTCTCAGCCAGGAGAACAAAGCAGCAGAAGTTGTCTGGAAACCCGCAGAGAACAGCTCTTCAGAGCTGCACATGCCTTGAGGGCCTGAGCTGGGTGAGGAGAGTGAGGCAGCCATGGCAGGCGGATTGAGAAGGAAGAGGAATTAAAGAGGCAGGTTATGAAAACAGGTTAAAAAAGAGATTATTTTTTTTTTAGTTCCAGCAACTGCAGCAAAGTCTTGAAGCAAGAGTTACTGCTTTTTTTTTCCACATATTTGGGCAGCAAACTAAACATCTGCATGGGAAAGGCAGCATGTGCAGCAGGCACAGGAAGCAGGGAGAAGGATTTAGCACCTAAATTCATTTCTAAGTACAGTGTTTGCTGGAAGAGTGGGATTTCCAGAGGAGCACATGGAGTGGAAGGTGCAGGTGCCCCCACAGAGGCTATGGCAGAGTGCCCTCCTCACCCTGCTCGTGCCTGGCAGAGGTGCCTTCCCACAGGGTCACAGTTGCTGCTTCCAAGGGCACAGACAGACCAGCAGGAAGGCGAGAGCCTCGGGATGCTTTGGGCTACACTCATGGAGTTCCCTTGGCTGCTTCTGCTGGGGAAAGGTCCATTCCCACCTTGGAAGACTAATGTGAGCCACTTCTTTATTTCCTGCTTCTGGTGGGTTTTTTTTGGTTCTTAGCAATTTTCTCTGTTTTGTTTCCACTGTGCACCCAACAGGAAGAGCCCCTCGCAAAGCCCTCCTGAGTAAGAAGAAGGAAAAAAAAGGTCCAGATGATATTTGCTGCCTGCAGGCAGCAGCCAGCACTTGCCCCCAGCCTGTCACCACCTCTGCTCTTTCCATGAGAAACAAAGGGAATTGGATCCTACAAGAAAAATGTTTTCCAAAATGCCAGAGACTTTGGGACAGTCCATTCACTCACGTGCACTGACATCTCCAACGAGACAGGACTTGGGCCTTGCAGTTCCATAAGCTCGGAAGGGTGATACTCAATCAGCATCTTGAAAATAAATACCTGTGTTTCGTGGAAGGGAGATGAACCCTTTTGTGTGCATCATACCCTGAGGTCTGTAAGTGCTGGGGTGCAGCTCAGGTGGGTCCTGAGGTATCCATGGGTTCTTCTTGAGGAAATGTGCTGGAAGGACTTCCAGAGCTACGCAGGAGCAGCTCAGTCAATGCAGGATCATGTTCATTTCTTCTGTGAGAAACCTCATGGGAACAGAGTGGTCTCCACACCAATTAGTTAACAGTTCTCTCCATTGATTTGATGGGCACAGAGAGTGTTTTCTTTGCCACCGAGGATCCAAAGACACCGAAATCCTACTCCAAATTATTGGTAACTGCTTAGGCAGAGGCTGGCCTCAGTGCCAGTGTTTGCCTCAGGCTTTTTTACCCAACATTGCAGAGATAATTCTGAGAATCCTGCTGATTGTATTCCCCACTGCCATTAGTGTAGCAAGCACGCAGTTGTGGAGCAAGGACAGAGCAACTTTAGGGGAAGCGAGAGCTGCGTTCTTTCAACATGATTTCATCTCAAAAATTGCATTGGGAATTTCTAATCCCGGAGCTCTGTGCAACTGGATTTTCCTTGTATTGTGCAGTGAGGAGGACCAGGGGCAGTGGCAGAGGTGGTGACCGTGCCATCGCTGGCACACCCAGCGGATGTCACAGTGACCATCCCACACTGGCACACCCAGTGGGATGTCACATTGACCATCCCACACTGGCACACCCAGTGGGATGTCACAGTGGCCATCCCACCCTGGCACACGCAGTGAGATGTCACAGTGACCATCCCACGCTGGCACACACAGTGAGAGGTCCTCCTGCCCCCCAAGCCCTCTGCCTGCAGCCATGGTGGGTGCAGTGGCAGGAGGGCTGGTTGGTGTCGGTGGCCACTCTCAGTGGGTCAGGCCCAACCCACATTTTGGCTCATTGCCCCTCCAAATTCCACCTTGGTCAGGCTCCTCTTGGAGAAGGGAATTGCTGTGCCATCTGTTTACAAGAACTGATGCTTGAAGGGTTCGTTTCACCAGTTTGGGATGACTTGGTGGTCTTGTTAGCATCTCCTTCTGTTTAGAGGTGGGAATAGATCGGGTCCCTGGTAAGTACCAATGGCTGTCAGGTTTGCTAAAGACTAAGGAAAACGGATCATTATTCATTTTTCAGAAGACGGACAGTTTTGATGATAAAAAATGCCAAAGGATTGTTAAATAGTGATGATTATGAGCACAACATTTTGAGGATCTCTGGTTATAGCCTGCCTGGGAGCATTCCCTGTTTTCCAGCCTCTGGTGCTGCACTGTTGTATCCCTTTTTTATACGCATGTAATCCTCTGACACAATAAAGGTGTTGTCTGTAATTCTGGAGGGAATTCATCAGTGTCTGTTGAATCCAGTGACACAGTTCCTGCAAGGCATAAAGCCAAGAGTTTGGCCTTAAGCAGAGATGGTCCAATTTCCAGGGAGAAAGTGTCCATGTCATAAATATCCCTCCACGGTGGCAGCCAGAGGACACTATGGAAGGTTAAACTGTTACTCTGAACTGCTCTGCAGGGCTGAGGTTCTCCCACATCTTCTGGAGCCCCCACTCCCTGTATCCCTTCCCTCTCCCTCGGGAGGTCCCAGCTCAGGGGACATCATGTGGACATCCTGGGGGTTACCAGTGGGTCATTCCCACCTCATCACAGACCTGTGTGATCAGAAGTACTGTCCCTCTCTCAAGGAAAAAACATAAACCATGATGGTTTTATAAAACTTTTTGCTTTTACAGAAGCATTTGCAGTGGGGAAGAGGATTTTCTGGTGGTTTTATCAGGGGTGGAGCTTATACCCTGAATTGGACAGTTTTGAAGGAACCAAACACTTCTGTGTGCATTTACCAGTTCAGTAACTTAATGCACCTTCACTTGACAGCTGTGTCTTGAAAGTGAGGAATCAGAGCCTTTTACATGAGGGAAAAAAAAGAATTCTGCAGTGTAAAATGTGGAAAACAAAATCAATGACATTTTTATAGCACTGAATGCATGAGCAATGCAACGAGTGACATACAAAGTGGGTGGAGGCTGCGCCCAGGCATCGTTAATGTCCAGAAATACCAGCAGCTATTTCTGGCAGCACTGGGGGAAATACAAGGCAGGTAAGTGGCTGGGCTGTCAGCAGCGAGACCCCTCCTTGGCAGATGGGGCAATGGAACAGGGGTTAATTGGAAGATCCAGCTCTTGTTGTCCAGAGAAATGCAGTTCTGGCCTTGAAACACTTCCCAAGGTCTTGGCACTTCATTTCATAGCTGTGTCTCATGCTCTGAATATTCCCAAGGCACTTGCTATCGTCGGCTGTCGTCTCACTGTCTCTCGGTTGCTGTTTGTTGCTGTGGTTGCACGTTGATAAGGTCTCTGGTTATGTCTTGCAGCCCTCAGAATCCAAGCCCAACGTCACCCCTCTCACCGTCCTGGCCCATGTTCTCCGCGCCATCAAGTCCTATGCCCACCTCCTCTACGTCCAGCGACTCATCCCCCATCAGGTCTGTTGCACAATTCGCTTTGCTTTTTGTTGCTTTTGCTATTTCTGTTTAAGTTCCCCAGTTTTCCCCCACTTCACTCCCCTTTCACTTTGCACCCTGCTCGAAACCCCGCAACACAGCTGTCTGCTCTCAGCAAGAGAGGAGCTTTCAAACCCTCCTGCCCCAGGAGAGACTCTTTGAACCCCCCTGGGCCTCCAGGGATCCCGTGCCCAGGCAAGCAGGAGCTGGTGCTCACAGATCGTGGTCGCAGTGCCTGGTGTTGCTGCTGGTCTCGGTGGTTTTCCCTGACCACTTTAGCTCCTGTGTTGGCTTTACTCTGCTCTACAAAGGTAAGAAGTGTACTACAAGATGTGAAAGCGCAGTCATCCCTTGTTTTCTGGCCACCACCTCATGTGTGATCTGAGGAGGGTGAAGGACATGGGGCAGCACAGCCATTTGCTGCTCTCTGTCCATGTCTGTATGCTTGGGCATCTCTGGAGCAAATCGGTCCTGGAAGTTGCAGATGGACCAAGGGAGGATTCCCAGCAGCCCCTGGAACAGTGGGTCAGGCTGTGCTGTGTGGAGCCCCTTGGGGTGCCATCAGTGGGTGCTGCCTGGGGGTCCCGTGTCCTTGGCCGCACTGCAGGTCCTGGGGGACTCTCGGTTTGGGAAGGCCAGGCAGTGTCACCACTGGGCCGTGTGCTGGGTGTCCTTGAATGGCATTTCTCCTGTCTGAGGCCACATTGGCACAGTGGAGCAAGAGGCTGTTGCCATTCCTGGTAGATCGTGACTCCCAGCCCTTGTCACGCACAGAGCCAGGCACTGACCTTTGCACTTGGGAGACGTGTCAGACCTCTTTGGTGGTTCCAGGCACAGGCCAAGCTCTTCCCCACACCTTCAGCCACACAACTGCTGCTGGTACATGGCTGCCCCTTGGCAGGGCACTGATCTGTTCTGCTGTGTGTCTGCAGAGGCTGCCAGTGCGTGATGCCCTGTGAGCAGCCTTTCTCCTTGGGGATAGGCTCAGCATCCCCCAGCTGCCCACAGAAGGGCAGATGGGTGACACTCTCGAGTGCCATACTGGCCTTGGGCCACACTTGGAGGCAGGAACCCAATGGGAGCAACCACCAGGATCCAGTGTTTTGGTCTCCAGAAACCCCACAGGGCTTGGCCAGGCACAGTGGCAGCCAGAGAGCAGCCAGTGGGAAAGGGGCAGGCTGGGCCCAGGCACACGGGCTGCAAGGGTTGTTTTTTTGGGGGGAAAACTGACAACTTGAATGATTCAAGGTAGTAAGCCTGAAAACATCTTTTGTTTTTCATCTGATGGTCTCTCAAGCACTCCATGTGAGTGGTGCCTCCCTGGCAGTGAAGGACCCTCTGGAGCAGGAGGATTGTTTGCCCATGCTTGGTTTTAAGTGTTTGGGAGCTGCTTGCGTCAGGCAGCTGGAATTTGGAGAGGAAAGACCTCTGTTTCAGAGCTCTCTTCACAGCAAAGCCAAAACCATTCCCAGCTTCCCTGGTTTTGGCTTTGGTGTGAAGGGGAACTGCTTTTGCCACAAAGCACTGCCGCTTCCCTGGGCTTGCTCAGAGGGAACTCTGGGGAAGTTCAGGTCCTTGGAAAGATAAAAGCTGGTGAACCACTGGCCTGAGAATGGTGACACCTTTTTCCCCACGCCAGCAACTCCTGGGGGCACTTCCATTGCTTCTCCTGGCTGTGTCTCAGCCGAGCAACCTGTGGAGTGCTGGAAGGAGCCAGCTGATGGGGTGGCCCAGTGCCTGGGCAGGTTGGCACTGGCACTGTCACCATCACTGTAGCCAAACCCAGGAGGCTCCAGGTGTGGGGACAGCTCAGTGTGCCTGTGCTTTGCTGCCCTCCCCAGCAGCGTGGGCACGCTGACACTTCCAGCATAATCTAATGGCTGTTAAATCTTTTTTACCTTCAGGTACAGTCTCTAAAGAAGTGCAGCAAATTCTTCATGGACCTGCTTGGTTTTCTGTTTGGGAATACCTTTCCCCAAGTGCTAATTTTTCCTTGAGAAATCTTGTGGTTGCAGCTGCACGCAGGAGTGATGGGTTTGGCAGAGTGGGGCCAGTGCCAACGTCTGGTTGGTGTTGGCCCATCAGAGACTCACAGAGCATTCCAGCTCCAGCCCAGTGCCTGGAGCTCTCCTGGGAACCTTGGCTTGGGCTGCTGCTCTGTGGGCACCGGTATGGGCTCTGGTCCTGGCAGTGCCAGCTGTGTTCAGATTGGGATTTACCCTGTGGTGAAATGTGGCTCATCGCCAAGAACCTTCAGCCTCCCCTGGCTGTTTTCTCCTGTTTCCCCCCAGCAATGTAGCCGTGGGACCTCACAGAGCAGCAGAGGCCTTTGGACCACTCTTCAACAAGCACGTGGTCCCCCTGGGCACAGCAGGGGGTGCTGGTCTGGCTGGGTGGTTTTGTACCAATCTCTGCCCTCTCTTTGCAGCTCCCCACTGCGCAAAGCCCGCGCGCTCTACGCCTGCAAAGCCGAGCACGACTCGGAGCTCTCCTTCACGGCTGGCACCGTGTTTGACAACGGTGAGTCCTGGGGCCCCCGGGGAAACACGGGCTCGTTTTTCATTTAGGATGTGGTTCCTGGCATGTTGGGAAGGCAGGATGGTGAGAGCTGCGCCCGGTGCCGCCGGCAGACCGAGGCGGTGTGACCGTGCCATGGCCCTCCTGTGGGTATGGACACTTCATCTGAGTCCAAGGGAGAACCTGGTAAGCTGGGACAGCCCCAGTGTTTGCCATACACAGAGCCATTCCTGGAGGGCTTCTGGGTAGGGGAGATTAGATTCCAGGTATCAGCACCAGAAATATTCTGTGCAGTTGCTGTAATGTTTCATGCGGGAGATGGAAAAGTATCATGTGCTTGGTTCCTCTGGATACTGGAATAGGTGGGCTTTGTGTAGTCAGAGACCACGCTAATGAACGCAGATTTTTCTGTTTCCTGCACCAAGTGTCTGTGCCCCATGGAACTGAGCAGCTCTGCCTTAGTTATAATCCCAGTGTAGAGAAAAGACTTTTTACTACTTTCCAAGTAGTTTTTGGCTTTTATATGTTAAGCATTGTCATTTGGGAAGCTGCTACCACAGGCACTGGTTTTGCCCTGGGATATAGAGGCGAATACAGCAGAAAGGGGAAGAGAATGCATCCATGTGATTTAAAGACAACCCTTCATCTAAGCAGCTCCTTAGTTATCTAATAAATAAACATGGTCTCCCCTTTGAGAACCCGTGGGAATCAGAGCAGCTCAGAGGGGAATTAGGAGGGGAACAAGTTTGAATTAAATACATTATGTTTGCTGATGAAAATCAATGGATTATTCAAGGGAAAAAGCACACAGCGTGTTCCAGTCACTCAGCAGCGCAGCTGGGGCTCACGTTGGCTGGAGTTAGAACCAGCATGGCTTGGTGGGAATCCTGCTGTGATCAAGGGGCTTTACAAACCCCAGCAAAGGCAAACAAATCTTGGAAATACTTCGAGACAGGTTCTAGTTTGACTTTAAGCTTCGTGGCCGAGCAGCAGCTCAGTCCAGCTGGGAGACTGGGGTACTGCTGCCCTCACTGAGCAACACCCACATGGTCAATAACAAGACGTTTGAGAGCTCCAGTGAAGCTGATTCCAGATGTGGCATGAACAGTCAGACCTGCAGAGTCACGGGAGGCTGGGGCAGCTCTGAAACATTTCCACCATCATGGTGGGAGGGGATATTCCTCTGCCTTCATCGATGTAACCCTGGCCTGTCTCCTGCAAAATCAGCAAATTTTCACGAGTTGATTAAATAAAGAAAGGCTTTTGAGAACTGATCAGGTTTCTGGTTGCACACAATCAGATTGCAGGGTTTGTTTTCCCGCCGGGAGCATTCGCTAATGCAATTTGCCTCCCAGACTGGGCCAAGGCCAAGCTGGCACGTGCAGGGTTACAATGCAATGGAGTTGATTATGTGATGGAGATAACCATGTTCTCACCAATCTCAAACAGATATTAGCCCAAATCTGGAGGAAGTTTTGAACCCCTGTTTTTATCCTAAATGCTTCACTTCCCTCAGCCCAGCAGCCCCAGGTAGTATCTGGTGTTGCCATCTGCAGCTGAGCACGCGGCTCACTCGGTCCTACAGTGAGATTGACTTGGGGAAGGAAAGGCTGAGGAGTCCCATGGGAGAGCAGGCACAGACAGAGCACTTCAGCCTTGGTGTGTTCACAGAATCATAGAATGGTTTGGGTTGGAAGGGATCCTAAAGCTCATTTCTAACTCTGTTAGTTTTCCTTTCTTAAAAGTAAATACAAATGAAAGGTCTCACTTTCTTCCAAGAGCAGGTTCAACACTGTCAGCACACAAGGAGCAGGAGCCCCAGTCCCCTCCTGTAGTGACCTGCCCTTTCCTTCTCTCCTCAGTTCACCCATCCCAGGAGCCTGGCTGGCTGGAAGGGACCCTCAACGGCAAGACAGGATTGATCCCCGAGAACTATGTGGAGTTCCTATAACTGTGGGCGTGCACAGCACCACTGCTGAGTGTTCCATGGTATCCATGGCAGAGCCCTGCAGGCCCCTGTGTGTGACGTGGGGCGAGGACATCCCTGTGCCCACTGCGATGGATGTTTGTGTGGATCATGACATGCCGGGGCTGCGTGGGAGTGGTCCTGGGGAGATGGAGAGATGCCTGAAGCCACATCCCAGCGATGAGAAAACCAGCAAAGGGACAGCTCCACGCTGCAGCCAAGTGCTCCGAGGGGCCGAGCCTGCAGGCTGTGAATGGCACCAGGGCCCCTGAGCTGGGTGTTCCTCACAGCAGGACCATCCACCAGCTGCATGGAGCGTCAGTGGGAACTGAGGGACCCCAACCCAGGAGTGTCCCCGCCGAGGAGGAGCAGCCAGCAGCGAGTCCTGTGCTCCCAGCTCCTGCCCTGCATTCCAACCAGCCTGAATGATGCTCTTCGTGCTGCCAGGGAGCACCTGGTTGTTCTTGGGGGCAGGGGAAGGGGTGAGGTGCTTTTGGCTGGCCCCACACCCCAGGCTGGGGCTGCAGCAGTGGTTTGAGGGGGCTGAGCCCCCCGTGGTGGCTGGTGCAGCCCCAGTTAGGTGACCACCCTTCTTGTGCCACCACAGTGATGGGTCTTGCAGGCGAGAGCGAGCCCTGGGAGGGCTCTGTGGGGGCTCAGGACCGGCAGGGCTTGGCAGGCACTGGCATGGCAGAGTGAGGATATTTTGGACCAAACCTCTCAAACGCTTTATTTTAAAGATTTCCATTTTTGCGAAGTAAACCTCAGTGCTGGGTGAGGTGAGCAGCCCGTGCTGCCTTCCTGGTGCAGCCCCAGACAAGCCCCATTCCTGTTGTTTGGCTGTTTGGTAGCTCCACTTCCCAATTCCCATTGCACAGACACGTCCGCGCTCCCACCGTTGCCCAGGCCGCTGGTGTGCCGTGTCGGAGCTGCGTCTGCCGCTCTCCAGCGCTGTATTTTGGGTGTCTCCTTGCTTGCAGCCCAGCGTGTCGTCTGTCCGTGCCAAGTCTGTGCAGTGCTGCTTGTGCAAGGTGAATCATTTCCATCCTCACAGAGCACCTGCTGTTGGTGTGGCCAGCCTGGGGTCTGTGGAGAGCCAAGGACAAGCCCTTCGGCTCCACCTGCCCTCAGAGGATGCTCCTGCCTCCGTGGACACGGATGTGCAAATCCCTCATCATTCCAGGTCATTTTTAAGGGGGAGGGTAGAAGAAGGAGCCCTGTTTGACTGCAAAGCCAGGATATTGAGAGCTTGAATTATTATATTTTATAAAAGAAAGTCTCAAAAGAACCCCCAGCCCGCAGTGGTGAGTCTCGTGCTGAAGCGCCGCTACCGCCGCCCTGGGGATGGATGTTGTGGCTTTTTGTAATAATTTTAAAGACTCTTGAGTGAATGAATTGCTGTACGTGTCACTTTTTATTTTTGAAAGAATTAATGTATAAATAGAGTATCTTAAAATATTATGAGGGAAAGATCTATATTTGATATTTTTAGAAGAGATGTAATGAGAGAAGCGAAGGATATTTGAATCCAGTTACAGAGACACTCCCAAACACCCTGATCCCCCTGGCCCCCTCCAGCCTTGGGCTGCTGCTTTGTTCGCTCCGTGGTGTCACTGAGAGATGAGGGAGCTGAAATTTCAGCCCTCTTCACATTTCTTCCACAGTAATTAAACTTCCTGGGCTTTTGTCTTGAGGAAAAAAAAAAGAGAAAAAAAAAAAAAAGAGGAAAAAGTCGATAATTTTTTTCCTGTTTTCCAGGGTGGGCGGCACAGCTTATTCCCACAGGATCACACCCTCTCCATAAAACCTGAACCCCTCAGGGGATGCTCTGGGCTCCTCACCTGTCTGGTGTGGTTTGGGCAGGGGTGAAGTCCCCCACCTGCCCGGTGGTCTCTGCTCTGAGGTGTTGGATTATGAGGGCGAGAGGTTTGTAAGGCTAAAAGCCGGTGTTCCACTGGCACATTGCTGGTTCACGTCCGTCCTTGGGTTTAATAGTCAACATTCATGCTGTTTATTGTTTTTCCTGAAGCTGAGGATGGGGCCAGTCTTCATCCAGCCCTGGCATCAGATTGGGCTGGGCTTTATCCAGCCCTGGCATAAGATGAGGCCAGGCTTTATCCTGCCTCGGCATCGCTCCATGGTTGTGGCTGGTGCTGGGACCTGGGGGCTGCTTGGAGCTGGCACTGGCCCTGCCTGGGGCGGGTGTTCAAAAACCCCTTCCCGAAGGGGAGGAGAGGGATGGGTAGGACTAATGGAAAGGATTTTTGAAAAAAAAGCTTAGTATTTCATCTGTCATCCCTATTTGCTTGTGTTTGGGACTGTCCCATTCAGCTACTCCTCCATCATCCCTCCTGCCTTCATGGGATGCTGCCGGAGCAGAGAGTGCTGTGGCTGAATGGGAATTGCAGACATGCCAAAACCACTCCAAAAGGCATTATTTAGGGGCACGGTATTTAAGGGCCTGTTTAGCGATGCCGTGTGAGCACCAGCACAGCCCACCCGTGCCAGGAGGCTGCTGCCAGCCGTGTCCCCACAAAACCTTCCTGTGCAGTGTCCCCCTTTGACTCCTCAAATGCTCCCATTACTCTTAGACGGGAGTAAATTCCTTTTCCAAGGCACTTGGGAGCTTTTGGATGTGCTACCTAGAGAGTTTCTGGGAACAAAAGTCCCACGCAGATATATTTACCAGAGGTCTCCTGGAGGAAAGGGAAATCAAGCCGAAGCAGAAGTTATTGCTCTTACAGGAGAGCCAGTGGAATATTTTTTTTTAATTAAAACTTTCCAAAAAGAAAAATTTGGCTGGAACACTTACTAAATGTTCCCATTTTGGGCCAGCTTTAATAGTGTCATAAACATCGGTTTATTCCAAGAGAAATTAAAGATAGGAAATACTTTTCTGAACCAGCCTGACAGGGAATTTGATGCTTAATATTAAAGTCATCAGTCAAAATGATGCGAAAGCTGGGTGGTGGCATTGCCAATGGGCAGAACCTCTCCTGTGGTCCCTGGCCTGTCATTTCAGGCATTAAACAAAAACAAACAAACAAAAAAAAAGGAGATGGTGGAATAATATCTGCTGGAACTGACGTCAGACAAGTCTCACAGAACAGCCCTGCCATGTTTCAGGTCAATGGCACAAGTCCCACAAGTTGGCCATGGCCAGGCCACCACTTGGTCTCAGTGGCCACTGACACGTGGCATTTCTGAGGTCCCCACAGGCCCGTGGTTGGGCTGCCCTTATCTCTTCCCTGATTTTCTGAAGTTTTGAAGCAGGAAGTGAAGCATCTCGGATGGTTTGAGAGCACCCAGGCTACTTCCAGTGCTCCTGTCACACCTCCCAGTGCCCTGCTGGGGGCTTTGGGTGGGGTGGAGTGGCCTGTGGTTGGATTTGGCTTGGGTCGGGTTGGGTTTGGGATTGTATTGGGTTGCACTTGGATTGGGTTGGATTTGGGTTGGGTCGGGATTAAGTTATATTAGATTTGAGCTGGGATTAGGTTGGGTTTGACTGTGATTGGATTAGTTGAGTTAGGCTGGGTTTGGTGTTGGGTGGTGGTTGGATTTGGGTTAGGCTGGGTTGGCGTGGGGTTGGGTTGAGTTAGGTTTGGTGTTGGGTTGTGTTTGAAGGGGGTTTGTTGGATCGGATTGGGTTGGATTTGGGTTGTGGTTGGATTGGGATTGGTTTGGATGCTTTTTCCCTGGTGCCTCTCGAGGACGTTTCCTCTTGTCCTGTTGCTGGTTGCTTGGAAGAAGAGGCCAAACCCCCAGTTGGTTGACACCAGTTCAGCACATTGATGGATCAGGTGGGTCTGTAGCCAAGGGAAGAATTTACCTGCACAAACCCCGAGCCTGGCAGTTGGAGGGACGTGGTGTTTTATCGGCGAGCTTGTGGTATTTTAATTATTCTAATGAACCAGAAACCTCAAAGCAATTAGAATTTGTACATTTGGGCTAATTCAAAGTTGTAGCTTTTGGGAAATAAAGATTAAAAGCAAAGGTGTATTTTTGAAGAAATAGCTGTTTAAGGCTCTATTCTCTGGGTGAGGAGCTGATTGTTTGCAGATGAGCTTGGCAAAGCAGCTGGTAATTTATCACAACCTGAGGACTCACAAGGTAGCACCTACCTATTACTTATTGTAAATCCTCCCTTCTGCTAATGAAGCTCATTCTGCTTCTAAACCTCAGACAAAAAGGTCTAGAAAAATCACACCTGGGCTCTAAAACTCACTGACGCAGGCAGGAAGGGGGAAAAATCTGCAGCAGCCGGGTGTCCTGGAGACCAGCCGCGGGCTTGGATTAGGAGGGGGTGGCAGAGGAGGGTCTGGAGGTGGGAGTGAGGCGGAGTTTGAACAAACCCATCTCCACAGGGAGATTTCCCTGTCCCTGCTGCTGTGGGTCCATCTGTCTGGGAGCCCCCCACAACCCTCATTGCCTCCTCCCTGCTGGTCCCCCATCCCTGCCCTGCACTGGGTTCCAGCTGTTACCCTGGGCACTCAGATAATTAAACATCTGCAGATCAGTCAGAGCTTTCCCTCACAACCACCTGAGAGGGAAGAGTGGTGGAGGAGTGACGGGTGATGAGAGGGGCTCTGGGAATGAGCCCCAGAAGGGCTGGAATGTGGGAGCGAAGGAACCCTTGATGTGAGCATCTCCCTGGCACAGGGGGTTGGAAGGGGTCTGAAAAACCATCTTGTTCCACCCCCTGCCATGGGCTCCAAGCTCTGTCCAACCTGGTCTGGAACACTTCCAGGGATGGGGCACTCACAGCTTTCCTGGACAGCTGTGCCAGCGCCTCCCCACCCTCACCGGGGAGAATTTCTCCCCAGTATCCCATCTAACCCTACTCTCAGTCACTGTGATGCCATTTCCCTTGTCCTGTCACTCCATGCCCTTGTCCAAAGCCCCTCTCCACAAACGCACCAAAAGGTAAGTTCTCATTCCCAGCCGACCACCCCGGGCTGCTGGGGGTGGTTCCTGCTGCTCCAGCAGCCGGTGAGAATTTTTTCCCAAGGCTGCACCGGGAAAAGGCTCTGCAGGACCAGCAGTGGGGGGGGGGGTGTGACCCTCCATGGCCCTACAGCCCCATCCAGCCGGGATGCCCCGCTGGGGGTTGCGGGTTTGGTTGTAACCCGTCCTTCCAGCCGCTGCCGGAGCAGCTCTTGTGCAAACAAGCTCATTCTAATGCTGTTTACCTACGACGACTCCTGAGGGAGAGCTACTGCCCTGGACGGCAGCCAGCGCCGGGCTGAGCAGGGAGCAGCGTCTGCCGCGTCCCCCTCAGCCAGCGGAGCCGGGCGGTGGCGCTTCCAGCGGGAGATCCAGCCCCTGGGGGGGGGCTGGGGGTCCCACGGGGGGCCCCGCGGGGCTGGGGCTCGGCTGCTCCCCCTTGGCCCTGGCTGCAGAGAAGGGGCGCGGAGCAGCCGCATCTCCCGGGTGCGTGCCTGCCTTCCCTGCCCCACTCCCACAGGTCCTGCCGATGTTAACGTTGCTTTTTGAAGCTTATTAATTAATGCTGTAAGCCATTATCTATAATAAATATTTCTGGGTCTGGGAGATACACGTGCTGCTTCTGCCTCTGGGTTTTTTTGGTTGTGAGGGTCTTTGCGGGGGGGTGGGTGGGGGGTGGTTTTTTTTCGTTGGTTTGGTTTTGCTTGTTTGTTTGTTTGTTTGTTGGTTTGGGCGAGTTTTTTTTTGTTGAATTTGGGGTTTGCTGGGTCTTTTGTTCATTAAGTGTTGCTGTGTTGGTACCTCAAGTGCTGCTGCTCCGAGCCCCAGGGCTGCCCTCCAGCCACCCGGAGCAGACCCAATTACACCACCAGATCCTAATCGAGCCGCTGTTTATTATTTATTCCCCCAGCAACGACGATATATTTAGCCCAAGAGCTTTGAGCTGTTTCAGCCCCATTATGCTCAGCAAATCCCAGCAGTGTGATGGGAGTGAGTGCTGGCCACGGCAGGGGCAGCCGAGGGGCACCAGCACTATGAGCCCGCGGGGGAACCCCCGACTCCCCAGAGAGGGGCTGGGTTTGCCCCAGGGCAGTGGGTGTGGGTGGAGAAGGGACTGACCCACGCCAGGGGAGAAGCATCTCTGCAGAAGGGGAGGGTGTGAGAGCTCGTCCCTTGGGTCTCCTTTGGCTTGCCAAGGGTTGAGTTGGGCTGGTTGGATTTTTTTTTTTTAAATTATTTTTAGTAATTGGTCTGGTTTGAGCCTTGTATACCAGCCCTGTGTTTGTTTGGGGTAGGAACACGTGCAGCTTGGCTGCAGTTCAGCTGTGGAAGTTCTGCCTGCGAGCCAAAAAGGGAAAAATAGAAAAGGGCATGAGAGAAATGAGGAATTAAAAATGCTGGGGTTTAATATTGGATTGGTTCTTGCAGGAGCCTGGGCATGGGTTTGCTGAGGCCTAGGCAGATCCTTGGGGGATGGGAACAGCAGGCTCAGCCCCCCCATCACCTGTGCCACTGCCTGCACCCCCTGCCCTGCAGCAGTTCCCTGTGCACAGCTCCCCAGGGATGCAGCCCCTCATGCCCAGTCCCTGGAGATGCATCCCCCTCATCCTCATCAACGTGGGGATGTATTTGCCCTGCGCTCAGTTCTTTGGGGACACATTTCTCCCATGCTCAGCTCCTCTGGGACACAGTCCCCCCTGTCCAACCCCTTGGGGACACCGTGCCCCATGCCCTGATCCTTGGGGACACAGCCCTCCTTGGGGACACATCCCCCATTCTCCCTGCCCACCACTGGGCTCACCAGGCCGCTTTTCACAGTCTCACCCCATCCTCCTGCATTAGCAACACAATTAGCGCCCACATTAAATGCTGCCTCAGCAGTTTCCCCTCTACCTTTTCACGTGGTTTGATCTCGAATCAGCAGATCCCACAATTAGAAGAATTCCACTTACTTGCTATTTTTTTAACTCAAGGTTCCCTGTTGTGACCTCAGAGAATATCCTTAATTATGCTTTGGAGCTGTGCCAGGCCAGTGATGGATTGGATAAGGATATTTACCCCTCTTCCAGATTGGTTTTTATCTGCCTTTCCATGGGCTTGAGCACTGGGTACCAATGAACTTCTCATCCCTTCAGAGGGTTCCTCTGCCTGTGGCTCCTCCAGCCTTTGACAAGTTCAGTATTTACACTTTTTTATTTTAAAATGGACATGCATTAGATGTATTATTTTTAGGTCTACCAATAACTGAAATCATTGGTAACCCTGGTAAGAAAATGAACCAAACTTGTTGATGTTGTGACCCCATTGACAAAAGAAGCTGCAGCTGCCCCATCCCTGGAATTGTCCAAGGCCAGGTTGGACAGGACTTGGAGCAACCTGGGCTAGTGAAAGGTGTCCCTGCCCATGGCAGGGGGCTGAATGAGATGATCTTTAAGTCCTATCCAACCCAAACAAGTCTGTGATTCCAGGAAATGGATCTAGTTGGTGCCATTGAGCAGTTCAGCATCCCGCTGGTGCCTGGATGGGCACAGGTACCAGCAGAGACACCCTTGGAATGAGGGTCAGATGGATCTGAAGGACGGACTGAATCTCGGATTTAGGGACTTCAAAGGGTTGGGATCCCTGTGGCAGCACTGCAGGAACTGAGCCTGCAGAGAGTCCTGGGTACCCTCCCTGATGGTATCTTGACAGGAACACTGGGAACACTTGGGAGCCCCTCTGGGATAACCATTAACTTGGAGCCAAGGAGTCTTTTATTCTGTAAAATCCCAGTGTTTGTGTGTTACGTGGCACAGCTCTGCGTGCCCAGAGCTCAACACGAGCTCCTGCTGCAGTGGGGAGACGGCCATAGACAAACCAGCCTGCTGGGGATCGTCCCAGGGACAAACATGAACTCAAGAGCTCAAATATTAAATGTCAACGTTGTAAAAATGGCATTTAGTGACAACTTTCCCAAACCGGTTTGAAATGCCATTGTTTTATTGGGATAATGCGAACACAACAGAAATCATGCATTGCCATCTCATGCTGGGCTTCATCCGAATTTCTTGGAAGCTGAAGATAGAGCTCCAGACAGCAAGGAACTGCAAAATAAGGCATGAGGGAAAGCTGCAGCACCCCGACCCCCAACCCACCCTCCCAGGGCAAGGGCAGCACCACGGCCAAGCTCCAGCCATGGGACGGAGCACAGGAGGGGCAAAAATCCTGCAAGGAATCAGATCCTGGACCAAAGATGCCTTTGATGTCCATTGTTTTATAAACGGAATGGGACAAATGGTATTTCGGGTGGAATGTGAACACACTGAGGGCCTGATGCACTTGCCGTGACACTGGAGCTTGGGAGCCACAGAGCAGTTATTTTATCCTAATACCTGATGTTGCTCCTTAAAGAATCTTTCCGTAATTGTTTCACAAATAAACGTGGTTACTGTAAATCCTGTTCTTGTATTGCCTCTGACCCCCATCCACAGCCATCCAGCTTGGGAATTACCAAGGGGAAATTTATGTAAGCTTCGTTTTAATTGCAAACAATTCAAAGAAATCATTCCCTGCTGGGCACTCGGCCTTTTACGCTGCAGTTAAATGAGATTTTATTGCAGCACGACTCGCTCTGCTGCTCAGGGGTTGAAAGAGTGAGGTGTCCTGAGGTTTTAGTTACTGATGGGTTGGAGAGACGTTGACATTTGAAAACTCCAATGGCCACAGGGCAGGGAGGGAACTTCATGACAGCATTTTCTGTTCCTGTGCTGACACTTCCTGAAACCAAGTGCAACACTGTCACAGCCAGACAGCAGCACCTTTCAGTGTGGCTCGTTTAGGAAGTCCTTTTTCAGAACTTGTGTTAAATCCTGCCTTTGGGAAGGTATGATCCTCCTGCACAGACCCAATCCTGCTGCCTCAAGGGCAGCTCAGACCCTTAGGCTGGATTCCCACAGCCCTTCCCCTGCCCAGGACCCCCACCCCCATCCACACCTACCCCCCCCCCCCCCCCCCCCCCCCAGCAATGCCCAAGGCTTTATAGTTCATTTCATTTTCTCTCTCAATATCGGTGTGTGGTACCTGCCTTGGGAAGGAGCTTTTATCACATTCTGACAAGTATCAGATAGTTGAAAACCACTGCAGTGACAAAATGTATTTTAAATCATAGAATCACAGCGATTTCGGTTGGAAGAGACCTTAAACTCTTCTTGTTCCACCCCCCTGCCACGGGCAGGGACACCTTCCACTAGACCAGGTTGCTCCAAGCTCTGTCCAACCTGACCTTGAACACTTCCAGAGATGGGGCAACCTCAGCTGTTCTGGGAACCTAACTCAATTCTTTACTTAGTTGTAATACATTTTGTGCTGTTTTCCTTAGCTGAACTGTCCTGGCAGCTTTATCCCTTCTCTGAGGTGGGCACAGGTCAGGCTGCTCCAAGGCACATTCCTGCTCTGGATTCCATTAAGAGAACCATGGTGCTGATTCCTCTCCAGAAAATGGATATTAGAATGCAAAGGCAAACATAGGCAGTTGTGATTTTGAATTAAATTATTAATTTGAACTTCATGATCAGAAATTTTCCTGCTTCAGAACTTCTATGGCAGCAATTCACTCCGGTACAAACAATTCCTGCATATGAGGTGAGTAACAAGACCAACACAAATGAACTGACTCGCTGCTGGGCCCAGCCCTCTCCAGGATCACAGCAAAGACTTCACAAAAGCATTTTGGAGCCATTTAATGAAAAAAGCAGAATTTTATTATACGGTTTCTGTCCATTATTCGGCATTGCTGTAAATGGCTCACATTTACTGCAACTTCTGTACAGATGTGTGGCTTTGTATTACCAGAACAGCAAATTTAAATGAAAAAATAAATGTTCAACAATTCCACACAAGCTTTTACAGTCCAACATTTCACTGAGTAGGTGAAAACTACAGACTTGTTACTACAGAATTATTCAGCATGAATAAAAAACTACAACTTTTATTTTTAAACAGGAGTCACTGGTTTAATTTTTTCTTTTATGCTGTTTAAAATTGCTGTGATAAAAATAATGATTTTTTAATAATGCCATACACCGGTATGATATAGGATTCGTCCCCAGTATATATCTTTTTGTTTAATATACAAAATAGAGTAATGACCCATCGCTGACTCTGCTGTTGTGCAGGTTGTTGGAGGTGGGGTGTTTTCCACACACACACAGCCTTTCCTCAGATACGAGGCCTCCGGCTGGAGAGCCCCTCAACCTTCCTGGAAAATTTGGTTCCTATGTAATGTCGATGGCTCAGCAACCCCTGGTTGCAGACTGGGCTAAGGATAGAGCGTGACTGGTATATACTCATGGAATCCCCGACTGGTTTGGGTTGGAAGGGGCCTTAAAGACCATCGGGTTACAACCCACGGGCAGGGACACCTTCCACTTGACCAGGTTGCTCAGAGCTCCATCCAGCCTGGCCTTGAACACTTCCAGGGATATAGTAATACAATCTTTACAAAATCTCACTCTAAGTCATGTCCCTGAAGTCCTCCCTCTCTAAAACTCAACTACGGGATGTCCCCCGCAGCCGACGTTCATCCAGGCACTTCCTCCTCTTTCCTACCTTTCTCTGTGAAAATGGCGAGGTCATTTTTCGGCATCAATTGGCACCTATTCCCAGCCCCCCTCCCTCTGCCCTCCCTCGTGCCGGTCCCCCAGCGCCCCCCTGTCCCGGTGTCCCCCCCTAAGGCCATTGCGAGCGCCCGGCGCGTCCTGAGCTGCCCCCGCCGTCCCTGGGCGGATCCGTGCACTTTGTGATAAGGCACTGAAGAGCCAAAGTCAGAATTCTCCCTGCTTTATCCAGAGTGCAGGGACTACCCACTGCTACACGGACTACGGATAACAGGACATGGACTTCTCACTGCTGACTAAAGCACTACGTTTTCTCACTGGTGAAGTTTAGAACTGAACAGCACGTACAGGACGATTCTTTCTCTAACATCACAGTTTCCTTTGTTTTTCCTTAAATCCACAGACTAAAAATGAATATACAGGCAAAAACAGACACAAGGGGCAGAGAGCCTCTCCTCCTGCGTGACCAGTTCTCTCATGGGGGGGATCAGAGAATCCCAGAATTTGGGTTGGAAGGGACCTTAAAAGCTCATCCCGTTCCAACCCCCCACTCAATCATGTGTTTGTTGGAGCTCACTGCAGTTGCTTTTACTGGCAGAAATGCCAAGTTTGGGGTGCGCGCACCCCGACCCGCACAGACGCTGTGCCCCAGGCTCCCAACGAGGGCTCTGGGGATACAAGTTTATAAAACATTCTCGAAAGTAAGAGCAGGTTTCCTGTGAACCAAAGACACCCCCCCCCCCCCAAACCCAAGAGCACCAAACTCCTATCTGTATCTGTATCGCAAACGGGCGCATGAGGATTCCCAGTGAATTGGGCTGGATATCGTAATTAAAATCCTGTTAAAAAATGTACATATTCCGTACAGATCACAGGAGAGAATGATTATTTTCTTTTATTAAAGATGCTATTTTACTCCAAAGTACTGAATATAGGATCTTTTTTTAATACGTATAACATTCAAAAAGAGATTTACGAAAGGAGAATTGAGTTTCCTATTTCAGCTGGAAACCAATGTTTGCTGAAAGTAGAAATGTGCTGTGGACACCCCATGCTCTGTATTTACATATTGCTGGCACCTGGATGCAGATTATTGCCCAATTTTGAAGCTGTTTTTGCTGTGGGAGTGAGGCTGTGTATGAAATTCCCCCGGGAGGAGTTCAGAGCTGGGTGTCCTGGCTGACAGCTTCTGCAGCGGGGGTCTGGTTCAGCCATGCCTCGGGAGCGGTTCCCGACTATACAGATAGGAGCATCCCACCCAAAAGCCAACGGGAATTTTTACACAGTGATTCAATAAACACAAACCCAACCCTACAAACACCCACGGAGCACAGGCTTTCCCCTCTGAACAAAGCACTTCTTTGGATACGAACACCGACGCCTCCGGTGCTGCCTCCAGCCAAACCACACAGAACGGGTTCCCACTCAGCATATTTGTGACCCCTACAAAAAATATAATTACATGTATCATGATAAAGCAATCTGTCATCTAAAAATCATCCTTATTATACACTATACAAGCTATTTTACAATCATTTAATAAATTGCTTTTAAAGCTGCAGTAGCCCTTCCCTTCCTTTCTTGGATCAGCGAAGATACCGATTATACATATTTGAAACTATAACTAAATATAAAAATATATTAGGTTTTGTATTTTCTCATATGATCTTTCTCATTTCTATTACACAAATAATCTGGCCACTTTGAGTAAAAATCAAATTTTAGAGTGGCTTAGTAAATATTTCAATTTTGAGATACAGAAAATTGTTAAGGTGCACGTAGAAAAGGCTACTACAGCTTCTAAACGTCGGAAAATATCCTTATCAATGGCAACAAGGAGAACTCCACAAGGCCTATGGGAATTTATGGCACGCCAGGAATCCAATGTGAACGGCTGCAGCCTTACAAAGACAGAAAGTTTGACGGACAACTCTAAGACCACGAACTCAGTAGCGGAGCTTTCCTGTTTTCCAGGAAAGAGGATGGAGCAGTCAGTGATGGGTGGAGATGTGGAATTGGGTCTCTAACCAGGTGAGTTTGGAGCTGGGATATCCAGTCACAGCTGCGCGGCCGCTCGGACATCTGCCCGGAGAGGAGGGCTCTGGAATCCGTCCAGGAGAACAAACCCAAACCACTGGGTGCAATCACACGGCAACCTCCTCTGTTCCGTGGGGGTTTCCAGATATACTTGTGTGATGACAGGCTTAAGTGTACAGAAAATGCGAGTTTCTCCACACAGAAGTAAACTTTTCTGAAGCTATGCATATTTTCCTGAAAATTTCCTGATGGGCAGTCAGGACTGATCTTCTTGGCATCAATGCAGCCCGTGACTCTTTGCGTTATGGCTGTTGCATCATATGCAAAAATCAGGCTTCTTTTTTTTTTTTTTTTCAATATATAAAATAACCTGCTCATTTACATCCAGTGAGGACTGGGTTAATTTTCTACGAATCTGCATATCCAAGACTTTTGCAGTATACCAAAAGGATTTGCTTCGTTTGGATCTACTGAAATGAAATTTGAGAGTGTTCTCCCACCCACCCTGGCCCTTAAAAAAAGCCAAATTTTTATAGCCACTTTGACAGTTGAAAGCGATTAGGTTAGAAAAGCCCAACCCATTTTCACATGAATCTACTCGAGGATTTACTGTCTAGAGGTCATTTAGGAAAGCTACGAGCTGCCCCACCTTAAAAAACCAGCTGTACAATAGGCATCTTGAAGTATTACAAAAAAATTATGTAAGAAAAAAATGAACAAGCCGAGTTCACGGTATATAAAGTTAAAGGAAATTGCTAAAACCAGACAGTAATAGCTATAAAAGGCACAACTTCCCTTTTCTGATATACACTTGTAAACTTTCTTCAGGTTACATGCATAAACCAAAATGCTACCTTAACTTTAAAAAAAAAAAAAAAAATCCAAAACACTTTACTAAAATAAAAAAAAAAAAAAAGCCTAAAAAATTGTCTCCAGCCAACTGCAGCAATTAATTAATTAGCAGAATGTTCGTAACAGCCTCAGAGCTTGTCACTGGTGGTTTGATGCATCCGGGGATGGTGCACGAGGGGAGAGAGAAAAATTCCTTACAAATACGATTTACGATTTCTTTTCCTTTCCTTTCTCCCCAATCCTTTCCCAAACGGGAGAAATCCGCTGCTCCTCCAGCCTAACTCTTGGCCCTCTGTAAACCACATGTAGTGCATAATTACAAAAGAAACACCGCTGCGAGGACAAAAGGAACAAGTTCTGTAGGTTTTCTCTTTACAAAACAAAGCTATCGAGTGACGGTTTCTTAAGGCAACCCTTTTGTGTTAAGGCAGTCACTTCTGATGAAACAAGAGCTTCTTGATATTTCCATTGGAATATTTTGGTATCTGATTGCTGATGATTTCTGCCAACATTTCTGGGAACTCAATACTCATGGATTTATCCAAAAATGTCTGGAAGCAAAAGCTCAGAAGATTTTCAACCACCTACAAGTGATAAGGCACAGAATTACTTGCACAGGAAGACGTACAGAAGAACGACTCAACTCCATCCTCCCTTCTCCCCAGTCCCTGCCCACGGATGAGGCACATCCCAGCACCCCTCACCCCTGCTCCAACAGGACATGCACAGGTGTCCTCATTTAGTTCATTATTCTTGTCAATGGCACTCCAGTATAAACCAAACAAACACATAAAAACACTGAAGAGATTCGGTAGCGATTCCCATTCCAGCAGATAACTAACACACACAAGGATACGCTTAATTAGATCTTTCCAGGTGCTTGGTACAGCAACAAACAAAAAACTAATTTTGAGGTCTCGAAGTTTTCCTGCCTTAAACATTGCTTGGACTGCTTTGTGCCTCTATGAGTAATTTAGAATTATACTGCCAAAGAAGACAGCCTGAATTCTGAAATTCCTTGCCAAATTAATCCACTGCTAACACAGCACATAGCGCCGAGGCATTATTTTAATGCAATTTCAAACTGTTCCATAAATTCCTTACTAGTTGTCTCTGGGATAACACAGGTTTTCAACTTCACATCTCTGCTACTACTGCAAATCATGTACAGTTTCTGAGTTCCTCCATTTTAAAGCAATATAGTTTTTAAAAACTAAAGAGCCTGAAAATTACATTAATTACAGAATTAATTGCTGTGGATTCCACTGCCGAAGTAGCCTGGGAGCAGCATGTTCATGGCTGTCAATTTGCCTTTAGTTAAGACAGTAGAGGAGCATGAAACTCCTCCTCCCCCGTGATATTTATCCCTTTCAGTAACACAAAAGCCTAGAGGAGACCACTGTCACCGCCCCAAACGTATTTATCCGCGATGCCTACGGCATTCCTCTCAGGACTTACATCATGCATAGAGTCCAGCAGTTTAGTCAGTTGATAAAATCGCTGCCAGTTCTGGCTGGAGTTCCCTTCTCTCTTCACGATGGCCTTGCCCAGCTCCTTGATGTACGTCATCCGGATTTCTTCAAACAGAGACTGACTCTTCAGGCCTTCCTTGGGAACTGTAACATTGATATGAACCTTTAAGGCATTATAAAACTATGAACTCTCTCATTATTTGTCTTACATCAGGAACCGTAGTGATAGGACAAGGAGTAAGAGGGGAAATTTAGGTTAGAGATGGAAGAAATTCCTCCCTGTGAGGGTGGTGAGGCACTGGCACAGGTTGCCCAGAGCAGCTGTGGCTGCCCCAGCCCTGGGAGTGTGTTCAAGGTCAGGCTGGAAGGACATGAGCTGTATGGTCCCTTCCAACCTAAAGCAGCCTGTGATTCTATGAAAATGACCAAAAAGAAAAAGGACTTGGACTGATTGAAATTACAGTGGAGAGACAAAAAAAGAGCAGGAATTGGGACTGATGATTAGCTGAACAAAAAGCACAGCACAAAATAAAAATAAAACCCCAAAGATATCCCACCAAGAAACAGAGGGAAGGGAATCAGTCCTTGGAGGAAACAACACCCAGCCCTGGAAGTGCCTTGATGAAGAATCACCAGGGCTGGAGTTCCTGTGTTCTCCATGTGTGGGAAAATGTGACATCAGAAAGATTCCATAAGAAGTCTGCATGTCAGGGGAAGAAAAAGGGCAGGATCACAGGATGGTTTGGCTCAGAAAGGAACTTGAAAGATCATCTAGTTCCAAGCCTCCTGACACGGATCAAGTAACATGTCCAGGCAAGGACTGACAGACTGGATGGACAACAAACTGACTGCCCAAGCCATGGAGGAATCAGGGAACGCAGAGAGCTTTTTGGAATAGGGATGGGACATCAAGACAGTGCTGGGTAGATGAAGATCTGGGGGTCAGAAACCCAAGGTGTGGGGACTCAAATCCAGGTTAAGTTCCTGTGCCTATATCCTCCTATGAGGATGGCCTTCCTAAAGGCCAAGCACTAACCCGGACAAACAAGCGCATGGAATCCAGTGATCGTTAAGATCCTTCATGTGAAGCCTCTGATTGCCTTGGTGAAGGGAATGGAAAGAGCTGAAGACAGAGAAGAGAAAGAGCTGAGACAAAGGCGACTGAAAGCAAGAGAGGAGGACATTCCCTTCCTCAGAAAATCCAACCCTCGCTGCACTGCCAGCATCTGAGAGATGTTGAAGGTTCTTGTCTGCCTTGCCTACACAGGAGATGAAATATGTCAACTGTTGTTTCAATAATTCACATATAAAAGCTCTGTGAGCTATGTCCGTGTGTGAGCTACGTGTCCAGACCTGTGTGAGATTCCTTTTTTACTCCTCCTTCTCTTCTCTTGGAAAACTTAACACAGAAACACAATAAACCAATTAAAATTGTGAAGTCGGGGATTAAAGAGCTATACAAATTTTAGCTATTGAATTTGCAGAAGTTCCACAATGTACCACTTGCACAATGTATGTACTCAACAAAATATGAAGATACATTGTCTTTCACCCTAAATTGAACAGAGGGGCCTCTCTGGGCAACACCGGCGCCCGCCTGGCCTCGCTCCTGAATGGGCTGAGTTCTGCCAGTGCTGCCTTGTCACCACTTCTGCCATGGAAATTTCTCTAAGGAAATTTCCAATTCCTGTAGGGAAAGTTGGCCTGCACCACACTCAAAGCACTTGAGGAATTTTTGGGAGAGATTTCAGAATCAACTAGAAACTGTTCTAAATCTGCAGTTTTGGGGAAGTTTTAAGTTCCTACAAAGCCCACGGCTGTGAGAGGCTGCAAGTTTCCTGTGAAAAGAGCCCTTGTCCCAGTTCTGGGCTTGGCAGCGAGGCTGTGCTGGGCCTTGCCAGGCTGATGGGGCACTGGGCCTGGGGGGGGACCCAGCCAAGGCACCTCAGTGCCCCTTCACGCTGCCCCTGCTCACACCCACCACTCACTGCCCCGCAACGTGAGCAGTGCCAGGCTGCACATTCCTCCTGCTCCTCTCAGGGAAAGCCCAAAGTGAGTAAGTTCTCATTTCTTTGTACGAATTAATGCTGTTATTCACTGGAAATATTAAAGATAACGAATGTTTACACCCTCTGCGTAATGAACTGTTTAAACTTAATAGTATTTACTTTCCATCATGTTCAAGGTCCCTTCCAACCCAAACCACTCCATGAGGATGATGCAGAAGTACTGTGCTGAATAATCTTGACTTGCACTGCTGCTCTTGCTCCCTTCAAAGCACGCTGGCACCTGTCACTGCACTGAACCGAAACCAACCTGACAAGCAGAAGCAGGAACACGTCGGCAGCTCCCTCAGCCCTGTGGGACCGCGGGGATCGCTGTGACGGCCGTGGGATGGGATTTCCCAGGACACACAGGCACAGGCTTTCCCGGTGCGAGGTGAGGTGCCCGGCTCACACCCCCTCCCAGCACACACACACACACACACACACACACACACACACACACACACACACACACACACACGTGCTCTGTGCTGGCTGAGTCCTGGACTGCAGCCAAGCCAGGGCTGCAGCTGAGATCCTCAGGGAGCCGCGGCCCCGCAGAGCACAGCAAAACGAAGCCACTGGGTACCAGTGGTATCAACAGAGGGGAAAAATAACACTGTAGAAGTTATTTACATGTAGTAACCTACATGAGTTATGCTGTCTCAGTTTATTTCTGTATATTCTAAAAGCACTGTTGTGACACCGTATTTGACCTTTCATGCAGTACAGACAGAATTTTCCTAAGCTGTGACTTGTGTTACCCCAGCACATCCTGCTGAAAGATAAAAATCACCATGCATCATACTACATAAATCTATCTTAAAATACCTATTGTAAATTCACCACATACTTCTGTAGATGTACATGCCAAAAGCTTGGTATTGAGCTGTTCACCTACTTGTAGAGAGGAGAAGCAACGTCTTCATGCAGAGATACTCCTCGTAGGAGACTTGAAGCCGTGAGAGCTCCCTGGCGACCATAAGCATGTGTTTGCATTGTTCATACATACATGGGAGATTCATCCTCTGCCTGAGGAATAAAAGCATAGGAATGAGTGACAAGTCCAGGTATCTGGAAGTTCTACATGTCCCTTTTTCCAAGCTGCATTCAGAGCAGCAGGGGGTGCGGAGCAGACGATAAGCTGTACGTGAGGGATCACACAGCGAAATGACGCTCCATTTTCTCATGAGCCCAGTGAGGTGATTGCCTTGGTTACACAGATAAACACTGGCCCAGCACTGCGGAACGAGGGAGCCTGACGTGCTGAATCCCAGTGCCACAAAGGGAGCCTGTCTCTACCAAGGACCATCGGCAGGCTCTGTTATCAACAGACGTCAGCACAAACTTGACATAAAAATCGAGTTCAGTCACCGTGTGAACAGAGTTCTCCAAGCCTGGCAGTCCCAAAGTATTTCATCTTTCTAAGGAAACATGATGATGGGCTACCCTAGAGATGAGATTTCTCTAACGCTTTTCACACTTCTGCAAAGTGCATCTAATTTAATACGTATCTCCTCACTACTGACAGCAGTAACTTTCTGTAACTCCTCAGTTTTTTATACTTGTATCCTTTCACATTCATAAAGTGATGACTAGCACTGCAATTAAATTTCATTACCTTTGTAGTGTAATAATCAAGTTTCTAACCATAAATGGGAAGTCATGTTGACAACCAAAGGAAAATCTTGGAATCTGAATAAAACATTAAGTTTTTATGTATTCTTTGCGCGTTTTTTCCCTGTTCCAATGAAACCTTGCATCAAGACAAGAACTCCTTTTATTTAATACCTCATCTGACACAACAATCCCCTTTATGTGTGCTTTTACAGTTGGTTACTGTGAATACTACAGAATTAGTTTGGGGTAGGAAATGATGGAAGAAGAGATTAATTCTGAAGATTGTAAGACAGATTTATGCTTTTCCATGGTTTTTTTTGGTAGACAAAAAGACAGGCAAAATAATCTGTTTTCCATGCAGTGAGTACACAATCTCTGCACAGTGATGTCAGCACTTTATTTTTCATTAACAGTGTGTCACCTTTCCTAAGTCATCACCTGTTCCATATTAAAATCTACACAGAAACAAAATGGGATCCTTGTGGAAGGAAAGAGTAAGATTTGGTTATGAAACTACAGTTCCTTCAAAGCTGATCAGTTTTCCATTCTCCCTTCCTCAGCCCTGCAGGAGGGTTATGTGATGTACCCTCACAAGCATCTTAAGAAGCCCTGAGTGGAAAGAAGAAACACACCTTTCTCAAGGTGCAAAAACCAGAGAAAACAGGAATTCCAAGGGGGTTTGAAAGGCAGAAATACAAGCTACTGAAACAGTATTAAAGCAGAACAAGCACAAGTGTAAAACCCCACTGTTTCCAAATGGAGCTGCTGGACAATTCCTTCTGAGTGGAACAGGACACTGCCTTGTACCTACAGCTACAGCCTGTGGGCTCACACACGAACCCAGAAACACTGGCTTTATGTTAGAATTCCATAACCAGGGAGTAGGAGCACAAATACAAAGTGCACACAAGGTAAAGCTGCACGAAACAGGAGTAAGTGCAATGTTGGGCTGTGGGATGTTTCTCAGGGCACTTGACACAAAGCCAGCATTTGGCCACTTGGCAATCGCTGTCCTGACCGCTCTGGGCTGTATCAAAGGGCATCTCGGAGATTTCAAATTGAGTAATTTAAACACATTGTCTGACAGGGCTCAGCAGTTTTCCTCATGTAAAACCATGCCCATTTCTGGGCAGAAGGTTAAAATAAACATTATGAAACGGGTCAGCCTGTCGTTTGTTACTGTCTGCTCTAAATGCAACTACATCCAGAAGGCTGAGTATCCATAAGAAGACATGCTGACCGCGGGCAGGACCAAGGCTATGCGAACTGCAGCTCCCAAAAAACGAGAGCAGGCACAGCCCCCTCCCTTCAGCAAGGTCTGAGCACACGGATTAGGCTCTGCCCTGTGCCCCGGAGGCTGCGGATCCGGCTGTGTCAGAGCACGAGGAGGCTGATTCACTGCCTTGTCCTTAATGCTGGGAGACACTCTGGGAAGAGGTCCCAGCCTTTCCCATCTCAGATCTCCTGGCCAGGGCACATCAGATGATCTCAGCTGCCACAGCGAACCTGCCTGGGGACAGGGCTCGGGTCATGGATAGAGAAGGGCAGTGCTCAGGGCTCTCTCCCTGCCTGCCCAGGATCCTGGTTCCCTGCACAGGGCATTTACCACCTCCATGGATTAATTTACCCACACATCGACCAGATGTAACCACTTCAACTCAGTACTATACTTAGCTAATTAAAATAGATGTTGTACTCAGTGAGGACACTACACGTCCCGCCTTCTCAGCTGAAACTACCCACAGAACCACACTGGCTTTCAAGCAGAGCTCTGGGATACCCAGGACCATCAATCCCATGGGAGCTGCATCCCATGGCAGCTCAGGAGCTGCCAGGGCAGGAGGCAGAGCCCAGACTGAGCCCCAGGAGCTCCCCAGGGACACTGGTGGGGCTGCAGCAGCTCAAGGCTTCTGCAGTTACTGCCAGGCACATAAAAAGACTCAAGGAGGTGACTGGCAGCGCTTGATCCCTGTGAAGGGATCCTGCTGTAGCAACTGCACGCCGAGTCCAACCTGATTCACCTCCAATACCCTCTCTGCTTTAGGGACCAGCTCCCCCAGGGACATCAAAGGTGTTTCAGCTCAGCCCAGCCCATGGAACACATGGATATACATGTGCTTGCTCTGGGGGATGTGTGTGGATGATAAAAGCACGTGATGGTTTTCAACACTGCTGTGAGTCACTCAGTTCAGTCAAGTCTTTAAAAGACTAAAACCCAGTAAACAAGATGCTGGTGTTCTGAACACCAGATGACACTGACACCACAGAAGGAGTTACAAAAGAATGTCGGGGAAAAAATTTGGGGAATAAGAGAACTGACAAAACATTGCTTATAAAACTGTAATCACTTGTTATTTTTCTATTCAAATACGCCAATACAGCTATTCTGTATGGCAGATGAGATTAGAGTGACAAATGAGAGCACGGAAGTGACCTCACACCTCAGAGAAAGGAGCTACGATGACGAACATGCAACCAGAGTCAAAATCCCGAGATGCAGGACTTCCAGGAACTTTGAAGTTTCTCGAGCCAGGCAGCACTAAAATGGCATTTGCCACTTGAAGAACACAACTGTGCACTGTCACTGTGCTCACTGTAGTTTTGGGCACACTGTGACATACCCAGAGGTCGAAAGCTGATACAGTACCAGGGCCAGTTCCAGCAGGGCATGTTTTGAATCACAAACTGGAGAAACAGTTATACAATACTGTAAAATCACAGGTGTAAACCACTTCCAAGTACTAAATAATGGCCTAAAGTCTAAGATTTATTCAGCTGCCAAATGTTTCAACAACTTGAACTGAGTTTTGTGTTTTGTGTGTGAACACATATATTATATATAAAATTATCAGATGGTATAGACATACCTCCACTAAAAAATTAAATAAATTATTAACACTACAGACATCAAAGTGAATTATTCAATACGTATTCAATTTTCAGGAGAAAACTGAGCAAATTACTAAGCTGCTGCCATCTTAAGATTTAAGAAGAACAGAATTTAATCCTCTTTCCCACTATAGACTGCATGAGCTACTGGATCTTGCTCTTCCATGTAAGTAAGCAGTAACTACACAGGACGGCACTGGCCAGGGCTGGCACAAGGGTAAATGCATGAAAGACTGATGCTGCTCAGATGCTCGAGCAGATACATGAAGTTAAAGCAAGTCTAATTAATCCAATAAAGAAATCAATCTTAAAAAAGTATTTTGCAGTTAGGACCAAATGAACCGCCAGGGCTTGGAGACCCTTCCAAGATGGAATTTCCGTTCCTGAAGCTGAAGACACTGAATTGTGCCAAATATGAGGACGAGGCTTTAAAGCTCAGAAATGGAGAAAATGGTTTCTAGAAGCCCATATAAAACCCAAAGAAAATTGAAGCAGAAGTAATTGCACTTCTCTGTAACCATGGAAGTAACTCTGCATGCTCTGGTCTGCGTTACCCCTCTGCCCCATTGCCAGATATCGACTATGACCTAATCTATCCCGTGTGGCCACACTTGATCATTCAAATCCAAGGGCATGTTTTCCTTGCATTAAAATCCAAATGTATTTTTGTTTAAGTGTCCATGATGCCTCTCCTGTCCTGCCCAGCATCCCAGTCCCAGGCCCCCCTCCAGCTCTCCCTGTCCCAAAACCTCACACCCCCTGCAGTGGTTTTATTGTTAGTCAGTGTTTGTTATGTTTAACTCTCAAGTGGCTCTGTTTTATTGAGAGGTGGAACATAAAAAGTTATGGCCAGAGAGTTTTATAGAGAATCTGTAGCCCACTGGAGAAGAAACTGCAGTTCTCTCAGTCAATGTGTTTTATTGAAAACAAATGTCATTCTGATCTACAATTTATGTACCAAACTGTAACTGGAAGGAATCTGAGAATTACTGTTTGCAGTTTGGGGTTTTTTGAGAGTACAAACACCTGACTGTGAAGCTCTGTGGTTTTGATCCACTGATAAAACAGCAGGAGACCTCTGACATAAGGCGAAGTAGACGTTATCACACTTAGTGACAACATCAATTATTTTAATTCTACCACATAGAGACTATTCTGCTCCAGAGACACATTCTAAGCACTTTAATAAACACCAGTATACAGATGGGCCCTCACCTGCCATCTCCCCCTCACCTTTTTTTGAAGTTATTATTATAAGCCAATGATGACAGTTTATAAAAGTCTCAATAAATATTTACACTGGGGGGGTGGGGAAGGAAGGGAATAAATAAACATTGAAAAGGAATAGTCTGAAAAGTAAATGGCTGATCCCACAGAAAATGTAACAATTATTGTATTTTTTTTTTAAAACATGGAAAATATTTGGGAGATCTGGTTCTGAACTGCAACAGAACCAAAATTATTATGACTGTGTCAAAGCATGCCAATGGCATTGCCTCCACTGTAAGGCCAGCAAACAGAGACATGAACAAGATACAACAACCTCAACAATCCCAAATTCCCTCTTTCCCTCCTCTACAGCACAGTTACTGCACAACACAGATTTGGAAAAATACAAGGATAACAATGTGTGCTCCGAGAAAAAATATGTCCAAATATTCCACCAAATTCAACTTTGCCTGAAAATTGATAGCAAAGTTCAAAAGGAAACTACAAATCAGGGAGGTCGTTCCACTTGTAACCCTGTCTTTTCAGCCCTGCTCTAATCAGGCTCAGATAGAAATGTTTAAGGGATTGGGAATTCTGGGAAACTGGTAGGACCATATCGTCACTTTTATACACTAAACAGACAGAACATTATGCAATTTGCCAAACTTTTCTCTCCATCCCAGACATATTTTTAGCTCTGACTGTGTTGGCTCTGCTAACATGAATGATTCTAGTGAATGGTGCTGGAACAGTCACAATATGGAACGTTTAAGCACAAACACCTCCCACAAAAACTCCTGGATATAAATACACTTAATATCTCAATTACCTTTCTTTCATTTGACTTAGTTAAAAACGCTAAGAAAGAAAAACAAGTTGCAAATGACAGGCAGATCTGGGATCTCTGCAAGGATTTGGTGTCCAGTGATTCACCCCTCAAGTGCAAACCCCAGAAACCTGTGGCAGGTCTTACTCACTCGTTAATGATCAGATCTGGTGCGAAGCACAGGAGATTGCCATTGGACTGCTTGTATGATCTCCAGCCTAAAGCAAAAGCCATTAGGAACATCCAGGAGTACTGCAGAAGGGTCATTTGGTCATCCAGGTGCAAATTTCGGAAACCTAGAAAAATAAAAATTGAGGGGAGGTGATGTCAGTTGCAAAAAAAGAAAAGGGAGGAAAAACTTGCATGACTTGGAAAAGGACCAGGGTTATGAGCAGCACAACCGCTGTGTTATCAGTGCACAGGCACTACAGGGAGTAAAAGGGGATGTAATATTTAAAAATCATAATATATGTGTATGTGGTTATCTGGAACTGATGGTCAGCCAGATAGATCACAAAAGGCAACAATTGTATTTCACATACACTACAATTCACTGGGCTGCCTTCCAAAAATAACAGGCTTTGCTACTTTTCACGAGAGCAGCCCACTAGACAAAAAATGGCTTAATGTAAAATGTTGTTCTTATTCAACAACTGCACACAGAACTTACAAAATAAGTATTGCATTAGCTAGCAGCATTAACTGCTTCTAATCTCGTATGTGGCATGAACAGAGCCAACTGACACAAGGAGGAAATGGGTAAAATCTGACAACTGATCCCTCACACAGTTTGAAAACATCAGCAGCTTTGGATTTACAACACTAGTTTCTATCAGATCCTGCCTACATTTAGCAGGAAACTATCGTGCCATACTGAATCGTTGTTAGAGCCTGAATTCAAGTTGATTGTATCTAATTTTATTAAGCATCTGACATCTAAAGAGCTCGTAACATCTAAAAATCTGCTTCCTGAAGATGTGCCAAGAGACAGCAGCCAGTGCATGAATAACGAACAAACTTGGTGGGTCTGACAGCTTCAAACACAGCTCCTGGCTTTGGAGACAGCAGGAACAACCAGCTTTCAAAGTGATTCCAATCTTAGGGGGTCAAACCTTGAATCTGTGCTCAAACACTCCTCAGGAAAAGGTTATTTGGAAATCCCAGCAAAAGGGTTTGGCAAGGAATGCTGGCATGCTGTCAGCATGGCTGATGGGCTACAACCAGGAGCAGGATATACAAATTAAATACTCATGAGGAACCACCTTAGCAAACAAAAGAAAGGAGATAAAAATGATAAGAGTAGTTGCTATTAATGTAGTTATTAAAGAGAAGATTGGCATTTCCACTGAGAGCATACGCTCTAACCTGAAGGGTTTAGCTAATTAGGGAAACGGTTCAGCAGAGATGATGAACACAAAAGTGTTTTATAAAATGGAATCTCAATTTGGATTTGGGAATACCAGATGGTCTCTCAAAGACCTGTCCCAGAAGGAAGAGTGTGCATGTGAATCTCTCCTAGAGCAGACTGAGCTAATCCACTGTAACTGCTCACTGTGAACAGCCCTGACACAGAATCACTGAGGCTGGAAAAGATCTCCAAGGGCATCGAGTCCAACCTGTGACCGATCACCACCTTGTCAACTAGAACGCACACAAACCTCTCCAGTCAATCTCTGCTGGACACAGACACATTTGAGTTTTCCAGGCTTTCTTTCTCACTGTTAATTTATTTCCCCTGCTCAAAGAGACACCATTATGACTCATAAATCTCATTATCAGACTCTCTTTTTTTCTTTTTCTTTTTCTTTTTTTTTGGCAGACCTGTTCTGTGATGTTATTTTTGGGCAACACGTGCGTCATGGAGGTGTTTCTGCCAGGGTTTCTGAGAACAGGTAGGTAACAGTACTGACAGGAGTGAGAAGGAGATAAACACTGGTCTTTGTTCTGTAGGAATGAAACAGATCTTCAGCTTTCCTTGGCCCTGGCCTCTCCCAAGACAGATGCCATGTGTTATGTCCAAGGCTGAGATCTGACATCACTTCTTGCGTGTCTAACTGTGTCTTCAGGTGGGAGCCAAAATAGCAACAAACCTTCCCCATTCCCCCAGGTAAGAGTCAGTTTAACCACGTTGCTGCAGAGCTGGGGAGAAAACGAACAACTTGACTTCCACCCTGGAATTCGACACTCAAACACCTGTTCCCAGTCAAGAAAAAACTGCAGATATGGTGAGGGGGAGAGAAAAAAGAATGCCCATGAACGCAGACCCAGAGGAGCAGCACAGCAGCGCTGGTCTGTAAAAGTCAAGAGGACCTCATTGCTAAAAATGTTCAAGAAATAATTATTTACTGCCCACAGAAGCTGTGGCTGCCCCATCTCTGAAGTGTTCAAGGCCAGGTTGGACACGGCTTGGAGTAACCTGGTCTGGTGGAAGGTGCCCCTGCCCATGGCAGGGGGTGGAACTGGACAAGCTTTAAGGCTCCTCCCAACCCAAACCATTCTGTGATTCTCTGAATCTACATGGTGGAGACAGAGCTAATAAAAATAGTTCCCTGTATTACTTTCATAACAAATTTCCATTTTAGTATGAATTTTAATATCCCATGGTCAAAGTGTTCAAGTAAAATGACTAAGTTTCTAGTAAATACATTTTTGCATCTGCATTTTTTCTAATTTTCAGCTCCAGAGTTGAGACGTGAACAAGCCCAGCTATCGCTAAAACTTCATCTGTTCTTTCAGCTTTGAAGGAAAACAAAGGCAAAGACAGATTTTACACACAACAACAAGACCGCACTCAGCAATTAACCCACTGACCGTTACCTGGGATTGCCTTTGCCCACTTGACTGCAGCCACCACCTGCCGCCCTCCCAGCATGTTGAGGGTGGAGAGGATCCTCCAGCTGGAGTCGGGCAGGGTGCTGTCATAGCCCGAGTACAGCACCTCGGGCTCGATCACCTCCAGGAGCGACACCAGCGTCGGCGTCAGCTGCGGCAGCGACGCGGGGACGATGCTCTTGTTCCCCGATGTCTCGGGAGCATCCCGTGTTCCCGTGGCACTTCCCTGCTGCAGCCCTTTGATCTTCTTCTTTGTTTTCCGAGCTAGGAAAGTTTGGGTAAGTCACGGGTGAGATGATGGAAAATGACCACACAGGGATAAAAACGCAGTGGAGGATCAGGCAACTGAAACCTTCAGAGCATTTGTGCATAAAGTAAATAATTTCTCATTAATTCTCATTAAGCTTCCATTGAAAATAAGTTTACTTTACGTTTTAATGAAGGTATCATTTATGTTACTGTTTCCAAATGCTCAGTAATGTTCTGCAGGTACCTTACAAAGCTGATCCTAAACATAAGGCCAAATCCTACCACTGGATATATATTTGCAGGACGTTAAAAGTTCCTTAAGATATTACGTATAGAAACCAGGGAAAAGAAAGAAAAAATCTATTTAATGGGTAAGAAATTACTGGATCTCTTGAGCCAGGGAAAACAGCATTTTGAAAATGCTGGGCAGGAGGAGCTTTTTCTCTTGCCAGTTTCTCTTGCATATAAATCATTGCTGAGTAATTAAACCATAGACCTCATTCGCCAAATAAATAAAACATCACACAGAGATGTTAACTGTAAACTACAAAAACTTGGAGCAAGGATTTTATGAGCATCTTGTCCATAATGGAGCCTCCTGCCTGGCTCTGGCTCTCCTGGACAGAGGTGGCCACACAGAACACACTATTTAACGGAGACCAAATGAAACCAGTTCTTTCCCTGTGTGCCTCAGTTAATTAATTGATCTCTCTTCTGGAACTCCAGAGATAAATCAGTAGCCCATAAAAGCACCACGTAATGTGGTTTGACATTCAGAGTTCCTCCTAATCTGTTCAGAAATCTCTCAGCATCCAAAATGCACCAACCCCCACAGTGTAACACATGAAACTCCCTCCTGTCCTTTCTCCCACTGGCTACCATGGGGAGCCTTCAGAAACCAAATGCTAACAACAAGCAATTCTCTACAGACCTTGTATACGTTGCATTTTCCCAAAGGTTTGTAGACTGGCCACATATGCCAAGCCTGCCATGGGGAAAGAGCAAATTTCCTTGGAGCAAAGAGCTGCCTGATTTTCTTGTCTTAATTTTGAAATGGCTGCTCCAAAATCCTTGCCACATTCTGGTGTTTTTTGCCCCATTATCCATGTTCTGAAGAGTAAATGAACTGCTTTGACTTAAATTTAGAAGCACGTGCCTTCACAGCTTCCTGCAGACACCTGGATGGAGTATTTCCAGCCCAGAAAGCCTAATAAAATTATAATCAAAATAAATAGATCTGATAAAGCATATTATTATGCAAGAATTTTTATTAGGCTGTGTTACTAGCTCTGACTTAGATATATAGCTGTAACTCACCAAAAAAAAAAAAAAACCAAAAAAAAAAGGGTTGAGATGATATATTTCTTTATAATTTATTTTCAAATATAAAAAGACCACTAATTTAACCCCAGCCCCTTAGGGCACAATACAGGAGATAACCCCCACAGATAAACTCAGCGTGGAGAGAAAAGCGTCCAAGATTTTCTGTTAAAAACAAACAAAACCCCCCCAGCCCCCAGTCTCCTGCAGTCTGGCATCCACCGAGGCTGCACAGGCTTCCTATTCCCTACCCCGTGGGCAGATGGCCCTGCACCTGAGCCAGGTGGGCAACACACCTGCCACCACCACCCCAGCCAGCCACAGGGACCAGGCACTTTCCTCCTAAACTGGGATTTATAACAACCCCACTGTAGTTAGAGCAGGGCAAGCAATGGGATTTTAGAAAGAAGAAACGATCCCTCAAAAACATGAAATAAATTCCAAGTGAAGACTGCAGAAAAAAACTCATCAACTGCCAACTTTAGCTGCAAAAAGCAGCATGAAAAGCCAAAAAAATTGTGAGACAACTTTTTACAGGCATAAAACCTAACAATAAATCTTTTCTTCCAACACATCACAAAGAGAAAGGGTGCCAAGGAACACCAATTAACGGTGGGAGCGGAAATGAGAACTCAAGGAAATAAAGGCTGGAGTACAAAATATCATTAGTCTGCTGCGTAAATCTCTGGTACCTGCAGCTTGGTAGTTTGATTTCCCTCCCCCCCCCCCAGTCCCCTAGACCCAAAAGAACATGCAATAGAGAAAAGAAAGTTCTAGAAAAGGGTGATAAGCAGGGCCAAAGGGATGACTTGATGATGGGCTTGATGATCCTGGAGGTCTTTTTCAACCTTAATGATTCTATGATTAAAAAAAGGCCAATAGAAAATTAGTAAGTAATATTTTACTAGGGTAAGAGGAGCCACTTTTATCTCAGGACAGGAGCAGGTCAGAATTAAAATACTGCATGGGAGACTTTATGTATTTGTTTAGTTTAAATTAGTCTCCTACTCAATACCTAACAGTGAAATTCACTGTAGGTACTAGAAATTGAGTTACCCAAAACGTGCTGGGGCAGGTTGGTGGAAGAAGTCCAGCGAGTGCGAGGCACCGAAGGACTGACAGGCTGGATATTGGGATCTCTTTTGATCAGTCACTGGTTTGCTATGATCATTATTTATGCACTGAGGGTGCAGCTAGGGACTTTTCAAAAAGAAATTACTGTCTAAAAATTATGCAAATTTAATTCTCTTTTAAACAACAGTAATTCCTGAACTGTGACCCTAAAATAGACAAGATAAAAGACACCGCTTTTTAATCTCCTCTGCACTTTATGCTGCCTCCCAGTTTGCTTTTCTGCACAACCAATTCCCCATCTGTTCAGATCTGTCCCATAAATCCTTGTTTTCAGGGTGTTTATCACCCTTTCGCACCACTCCAAATTCTTACAGTTTTGTGTTGCTGAGTTTCAAGATCCCTTTTCCCTCTCAGACATAAAAGTTTCACCCCCCTGCCTTCTCCAACAACTTATATAACAATATCCATCCTCCAAAACCTCGCTATTCTCTAGGATTCTCTGTGCCAAAATTCAGACAAACTACCCTGGAAGAGCTCCAAGCTGCATGCGGAGAAGTGGCAAATATCTGATGTCATTCCATTTTATTTTCTTTGCTGCAGAGAGGCCACTCAACATGTCAAGGCCAGGCTGGACAAGGGAGCAACCTGGTCTAGTGGAAGGTGTCCCTGCCCATGGCAAGGAGTGGAACTGGACGAGCTTTAAGAACCCTTCCAACTCAAAACATTCCATGATTCTCTGTGTCCTAGAGCCAGACACAGTGGTATGAGTGTCTCCTTAAACTGATGCAGGAAGGGAAAGGCTTACTATGAGAGCACTGTATCTTCCTATCAGAACGCTATACCTAATAAAGTGTTTTACTCATATAAATACAGGAATGCCACAGATATATTTTGAAAACAACTATGAAGTGAAAAAATAGAAACCAAAATTCATTCTTTCCCACCTCAAAGTAAAAGCTCAGGGGTTTTGCACCATTTAAACTGTCTTTAGTCTCTGCTGTTCCCTGTGTTTGCTCCTGGGCACACCAGTCCAAGCAGGGCAGGGACCTGTTCCCCCACGGGCACCAGGAGCAGGCAAGAGACCTGTTCTGCTCTGATCTCTGAAGTGTGAGGTCCAGCCCACTGGAGTGTCCAAAGCCTAAATCCAGCTCCTGGGACACACTCACTGACAACCTCTTGTACTTTAGGGATTTATTTTAGAACCCACTGCTGTAGATTTTGGCTGTACCTTCCCATCCTGCACATGGATCATGGTAACACCTCAACAAACCAAGCAGCAACATCCCTTCCTCTGGCAAATCTCTGTCCCGAAGGAGGGGATGTGCCTGTAGGTGGGTCACAGAGCATTTCAGACACTTGGCTTTGTTCCCTCTGCTCTGAAGGAAGGAGCAGGTAGAGGCACCTGCAGCACAGAAAACCTGGTGCTGTGTCCTGCTGAAGGAGGTGGGAAGCAGAAGAGGAAGAAAGGATGCACTAACACGGACTCCAGTATGTGCTTCATCTATCTCTTTTAACTTAATTCACCACTTAACTCTTACAAAAGAGTATTATCACTGACTGGAATGGTATTCTGTTCACCCTTATAGCTGACAAATGTATTTTTGACATTTTCATTTTATCTGACAATTTTGATTATACAAGTACCACCAGGATAACTGCGCTAGGAAGTACTGTGTTAATCTCTGCTGCTCAGGGAAAAATAGCAAGCATAAAATGTAGCTGACACTAATAAAAGTGTTTTATGCCATTTTACAACTGCTGCTAAATCTCTAGCTGACATGGCCTTCAGATTCTCACAAGCCATTCAGGCCTCAGCTGAGAACAACTATGTACTGGTACGTTAAATTTATTTATTTAACCGACCATTTCTAGAGAGATTGTGACAGGTATTTAGGAAGAATCCAAAACATCACCAAAAATACTTCCGTTTTCTTCAGTCTGAAGATAATAACCCACACTCCTCTGTGGTTTCAGTGTCAAGTGACTCTCCTGGGTGAGAACGGGCAGACAGTGCACCTCCCTACAGGTGTTTCACTTCCCTCCAGGTGTTCCCCAAGACTACTCGTGTCTCAGATTCCACGAAAAAGCAGCAAGATATATGCACTGACAGGAATAAAAAATAACCCTGGTTTGTGTGTATGACTCACTTCTGCTGCCCATACTGACAGACAGAGCAACTGAGCACAGGTAGGAGAAATAGCACAGTAACCTCCTGCCACTCATCAAAATGCTCATGAAATTCAGCACTTGCTTTTGACGTATCAAAGTACTGCTCCTATCGTTGCTTCATAAGCAGCCTGGCCTTTACTGGGCAGGATTCCCAACCAAACCAGGGATGTGGGCACGTGGTTACCTTCGAGGTTCATGCCAGCCTGCAGACATTTCCGATAGCGACACGCAGGGCAGTTTTTCCTCCGGATTTTGTCAATAATGCAGTCGTTCCTCCCAGCGCACAGGTAGTTGTGCTGCCCTGTGTGCACAAACACAAAACAACCATGAACTCCACAGCTAGAGCAGTAGCCGAAGTCACTCCTCCCTTCAGTCATTAAGGGTCTGGGGACGATATAAGAGCTTTGCTTACTGCACTGCATGTCTTGCAAAAATACCAATATACATCTGATTTCATGTATCCCAACAGATTTTTCATAATCAGACCCAAAAGACAATAAGTTTAGGTAGAAACCCTATTTTCGGTTTGTTAATATCAGGCAATTTCTATTTTTAAAACTATTTTGCCCTTACATTTACCAAATCTTTCTTCCACAGTAGGTTTCCCATTTCTCTAAATAGTTTGACAAGAGACATAAATAATGTTCACAGTCAAATTCTGAGAACACACTTGGAAAGAGATTTCCACAGGGAACAGACACAGCTTCATCAGTCTGAAAGTTGCGAAACCTCCTCTTTGTTTAACTTGCAGCATGACCTGGACAAACCAAGTTCTCTGACTTTTTATGGATTCACAAATTCAGAGCAAAAGTGACCCTAAAACCATGACAACTTGAACTACAGAAATTAAAGTAACTATTTCTTAGCTGGTAAGAGCAGGGCAACAGAGGAGTATCTATTCTTAATTATTTGAGCTATATGACTGTCTCAGCATAACTTACTTAGGGAAAGCTATTACTAAAGGATAGCTCCTTCTCCCAGGTAGGGATCAGGAAGTATGTTTCCTTAAGAGGGCAGAGAGCTGCAGCCTGGGCTTTTAAACCGTATTGCAAAGTCCTGACAGTACAACACTGTGAGAAACAAACGTATTCTCCAAATGATGAGCTATTAACATCAGAGTTCAAGAGTCTCACAGGAAAACAGCGTGGGTAAGGGATTTGTTTCAAGTCAGCTGTGAAAATTATGGGCATGCAGAGTCCATTCCTACGGCTTTGGTCAAACTTGTCCTGTGAAGTGTCTCAACTTGATATTCTGAGGAAGCCCTGAACGTTTTTCTGAATGAACTCCCCCACCTCTTCCGTTTGGGGAAGAGGAGCCTTCCTGATCTTTGCGTAATCTTTGTGTTTAATTAACTTAGACAATAGATCCAGGACTCACCATTCTGTTTGCCATTAGCACTCTAATACATATACATAAATATACTTGTACACACCCATGAAATATAAACTGATGACAATTTGTCAGCACTGTAGAGGAGCAGAGACCATAATACCATGTCTCTGAAAGCTGTTTGATGAGACCACGGTTTCACACAACAATACAGATACTTCAGGTGAAGATTTTCCTGAGCTGTTGTTCCATTTTATTCCTAACAAAGAGCCTCCTCTCCATGAAGGTTTGGTTTCTTCTATTTACTTGTCACCTATTCTTGCCTTTTCTAGGGGCAAGCTACGCTATGTCTTTGAATGACGTTATATTAAAGCCTACTTGTCACATGAATGTCTTGTGGGAAAAGGAAGGGAAATCGATCTCGATGTCTGAGTGCTGCCCACGGGACGTGCCAGCATCCAAAGGAACATGCTTCAATTCTCTTTGTTGCTCAAAACCCAAAGATACCTCACAAATCCTCTGGCAAAAACCAGTACTGAGCTGTTTCCAAGGGTATTTGGGGCATGCAGGGGCATTTTACAGAAAGGCTGACCATTCCTCCACATCACACTGCCTGCAGCACCCATCGGAGTCGGGGGCTCTGATGCTCTACTGAGCGACTCTTTGCCCGTTTCAGCACAGCAGCCCTGTTAGAAAATGCAGACAAAGGACTTTGGAAGATGGAATTAAAACTGCTGATGAACAGGGCCAATGTGGAGCACAGCAGGAGGGAGAGGTGTTGGGGGAATCTGCAGTGGAGGGAGGTGTGAGGATCTGCTCCAAGGCGAGGAAGTGGAGGTGGGAGGAGTGGTGAAGATCCCGGTTGGTATATTGGGATAACACGTTGGGAGGTGAACAGGGCTGGTTCTGCGACAGGAGAAACTCAATCACGAGGGTTCTGGGCTCTGAAACACCACGAAAATCAGAGCTAAAACAAGATCTCTGGCCTCCCTGCATTCCTGAAGGTCTGTTTGTGTGAAGAACTGCATAAATATACAGTTTGTGTCCCACCTTCATCTTCCCTCTTCTCCTCTAGTTCTATTCCTTGCAGGAAGAAATAGACTTTATACGGACTTTCTAGACACTGAGACTTTCAGTTTCTGTGATTATTTCTGTCACAGTGCATGGGCCTGGAGGCAAAGGTTGAAAAAAGAGCTTTGGCTGAAGGCTGGATAACCAGTGTGCAGAGTCAGCTTGAGCTGAACACTAACAGGTGCCTGGCAGCTACTAATGAAAAGGATATTGCAGAAACAAATTCTTTTTACATGTGTTCCTAATAAAAAAAAATGCCTATAAAAGACAAAAGCAAATTATTTTTTCCTTAAAGTGAAGTCTAGGACTAACAGATCCTGGAAGAGCTCCTGAAAACATCCAGGATATCAATCAGGTGGAAGGATTAAGGGTGCTTAATCCTTCATTCTATGGTCCAGTTGACAAGGTGGTGACCAGTAAAAGACTGGAGTCAATGATCTTGGAGGACTTTTCCAACCAAAATGATTCTGTGATCCTATGAAGGGTGGGATAAATTGTAGAACAATAAAAATGGAAGCAGAGGTAAGCCTTGAGGAACTCATTGCCATTTTTCAGCCATAAGCCTGCTTACATTTTTAGTATCAATACAATTGATATGTGTCAAATTGCACCACTGATCAGAAGAAATAACTGGATTGGTTCTTTCCTGTATCAATACTTCCCTAATTTATTTAACCTTGAGAACAGGCAAAATCATGCGTATGCCACACTCAGGCTGTCATGTAATGTATCTCCTGAGGGATCTTCAGTGACCTGATTTTAATCAAAGGTACAGATGATTATTTGCTTTAAATAAAGTGTTTTGCACTTGAGCTCCTACTGCCTTGTTATACCTCAGAACAGCTTCAGTTCCCCCTGGGCTGACATCCTTCCCCTTGGGACAAGCAAAACCTGCAACACGAACTTGATTTTTCCGATCCCTCCAAGAGGCTCCCCGAAGCACCCACTGAGCTGGGAACTGGGGGAAAGTGCCACTTCCAAAGACTGAATGGTTGCTTGTCTTTATCAAACAGTCTTCCCTTTTCTCCAGCAATCCCAGCTCACAAAAATGTCACCAAAACACGAGTCTGGTTCAGCAGAGACTGCATGAGGAAGGCACGAGAAAGGAAACCCTGAAGGCTGTAACTAAGAACGATGTTCTTTCAGAACTGAGGAATCACCATCCTTTATGAGACACTAGGAATATGCTCCAACTTTTCTCTATCTGATAGAGAAGCAAAGAATCATACCCTGAGGTACAACCCAGTCCATTACAAAGCGGCTACCGATGCAGCCCCAAAATCACAGAGCCCTTACTCAGTTTTCCATCATCTCTAATTTCCCCACTGATTTCATCCCTATGATTAGACAAAAATCTCAGTGCTCCAAAAACTCTACATATGCTCCTATTACCCACTTACCAGTAGCTAATACACAGGACATGGATGCAATTCAACCAACACTGCAAAAACACCATAACCTCACACACAACTAATTTACCAAGTTGTATATACAATTTTTAACACAAACCAACTAACCTTAAAATGAAAAATCACAAACCTTACAAATCTAATGCACACAGACAAATAGTTGTATAAAAATGGGACAAAAAAACAACAGTGAAAGAAAATGAAAAAGACAAAAGCCAAGACAACAATAAATCCTTTTACATGGAGTGAATGGGAGCATTTTATCAGTGTGAATGGAATCCACGCTTCAGATAATGCACCATTATCAACATGATTTACTATGACAAGATCAGTGATCTCATGGTTTGAATGTGGATGGTATGTACAGGGATTTTGTATCTTCAACCAGTAAACTCATCAAAGCATGTCCTACCTTCCACTGCCCTTTTGAAGAAGACTTTGCAGCTGCCACATGTCAGAACACCGTAATGGCACCCGGAGGCCTCGTCGGAGCACACCAGACAGAGCTTGGGAGGTGGTCCCGTAGTTGTTGAGGTTGTGGAAGGAGAGGAGCTTACATCTGATCTCATTCCAGGGCTGAAACAAAGCAGAAAAATACTTAATTAAAATTTATGGGATAGAGGCAAACACAAGATTGGTCCCTACAGAAATAGCTTGTCCTCATCCTCCAGTGTGACAGCTCTGCACACAAAGTGCACCAGACTCTGAATGAGTTAAACAAAGAATTCTGTAAAACCAAAGGAAAGCTGTATGGATTTTTCATGGCCTATTTGGCTGGGTCAAGATTCCTTCCCTTACACATTTCTGAAGCCAAGTTTCTTGCACAATTATCCCAGCCTTTAAAATTGACTCTTAAAACATGTTCTTACTCCATCTTGTTTCCATTACTGTCACATTCTCTGCAGTCCGCACAAGGGCTCCGCTTCCAGCACCATCACTGAGTTTTCTACTGGGATCTTATTATGCAAGAAGCTGTGCAAGTTGGGCCATATATTGATAAACAGGCACAGTAACAAGTGATCACTTCACCTCAGCAGTTTAGGAGAGGGATATATACCTTCCTAACATCAGGACCTGGTTTTCCAATGTAAACACACAGCCCGGCTACAAACGAAGGGTTAGCTCGTTAAGGGAAAAAAAAATCCTGTTAGAACAACAATCAATCCTTCATAATCACCTTGGAGCTGCTCCTAATCCTCAGGGCTGAGCCAGCAGTGCTGGGCCAGAGTTCAGAGGTTGATCTTATTGAGCTAAAGCCCCAAACACGGCACTGCCCGCTGGAGGCTGCCCCACACCTCCTCTAGGGTCTGCCTTTTTGCACTTATCTTACCCACCTCAACACAAGGGAAAACTTCTTTCCACGGAGGGTGGCAAAACACTGCAACAGATGCCCAAGGGAGGGTGTGGAGTCTCCCTCCCTGGAGACATTCCAAACCCACCTGGACATGTTCCCATGTCACCTGCTCCAGGTGACTTGGCAGAGGGGTTGGACCAGATGACCTCCAGAGGTCATTTTCAACCCCAAACATTCTGTGATTTCCAAGAGAGTTTAAAACTCCCCAAACACAATTTCTATACTGTCTGCTTCACTTAAACTGCTTTTCACAGAAAATCCTGTTCACCAGGGTTCCAGCCACTCACCAGATGAAGCTAGAAAAATGACACCTTTTTTAAGACTTTGGTGTCTTTCCTTGGAAACTCTCCAGACCATCCACATTTCCCCAGTGTGGGCTTAACATTTGTATGTGGGTTGGCTTTTGCATGGAAAATTCCTTTTCCTCTCCTCAAGAAAGTCTGACCAGATTTGGTCACACATTTAAAAAAAACCCCACAGTTCTCAAACGTTCACACAAACCTTAAATTCCAGCCCAAATTAGAACATTTTGACACCTGGGAGGCTCTGCTTTTGAACAGGTCCATATGTCCCATCCCCAGAGTACCTGAGAAATGGCCCATCCAGGGATTCAAAGGACTTTGCCATCATGTGTGTTCTTTCCAAGAGGCATTTAGGCAATAAAAAGACAAGGAGCAGGAATGCTCCCACTCAAATACAGAGGGATCAAAGTCAAACCAGAATAAACGTGTCAATGAAGTCCTCACTTTGACAAAAATGGAACCAGAGGGTAGAAAAAGTGAAAATTACTCGTGTTAGGGGAAAAAATGAGACAGCACAAACAGGCAAAGACCTAAGGTAAGCATAGACCCCCCCTCAGTGTCTGAGCTGGGGGGGGAGCTGAGCAGTGTCTCAGCCGGAGCAGAGGGCTGAGCAGAAAAGAAAACACTGGACAGGAACATAGTAAAATAGCTCCAACATGCAGTGGGATGACAAGAGCAGAACAAGGGTGGTACAAAAGCCTCAACAAGAAAGGCTGGCAAACAGAATGAAGGAGAATGAGTGAACCTTGAGGAAAAGGAAGAAAAAGGCCCCTCTTTTCCCAAAGGAAAGAATGCTTCTTTCCAGAACTTGGAAAGGAGCTCAAATCTGCCACATTGCTCCTTTGCATTCAGAAAATATTTGTGGAATGCTGCAGCACTTCTCCTCTATTACTCTACCAAGAAGCTGACAACCACCATCAGCATGTCTGTCAGCTTGCTGATGGACTGTATCCCTGTTTACGAGCCATGGGATGGTGTTGCTGGGTTTTCCAATTAATTTGCCTTCTTTAAAAGAACAGAAAGCTCTAATAAAACCCTACGGTTGCACAATCCAGCTCTCACCATCCAAGCGATGGCGGGATGTAATTCAACCCAGTTCCCTCTATTTGATGTCCTTACAAACATGCATCTTTAATTACACGCTCATCCTGATTTGTACCCAGCATGTCTGCCTTCCTCAAGTGCAGAGACCTCTAGGAATGAACACTGTGAGGATGAAGGTGCCACTGCACAGCCCTGTCTCCTCCAGTGAGGGAACTGGCTGATAGAAGAAGCTCATGGCTGTGAATCTGCAGTAACAAAGAGCTTATGGTTAAGGAAGCTGAGGATTCAGATCTGCCTCTGCCTCTCATCATAAGGCTGTGCAGGATGGTATTTGGTTCATTAGGATGGTATTAGGTTATTTAGGGAAGAAATTCTTCCATGTGAAGGTGGTGGGGCCCTGGCACAGTTTTCTCAGAGCAGTTGTGGTTGCCCCATCCCTGGAAGTGTTCAAGGCCAGGTTGGATGGGGCTTGGAGCAACCTGGGACAGTGAAAGGTGTCCCTGCCCATGGCAGAGGTAGAACAAAATGAGCTCTAAGATTCCTTCCAATCCAAACCTGTCTGTGATTCTTTGATACAAAGCAGCCTTTTCAGAAATCCTGCCTTTCCAGCACACAGCTGGAGATCCAGCACACTGAAGAAACGCACAGCACAGCCTCAAGCCAATGGAGCCGTGCTCGGAGCTGAGTGATGCTCAGCTCCTCTGGCTGCAGAGACTGGAGCTGCTGCTCATCTTCACCATGGACTGTGCTCATACTGCACAGTTGGGGTGCTCCTGCCTTTTCCAGCAGATCCCAGATTTACTCTGGCTCAGAGCAGTGAGGTCTCCGTGCCTGTTGGGCTGTCTCAGAACGTACAGAGCAGACTCACTGCTGCCAGAGCTGCCACTGTGCTGGCTCTGGACAGCTCTGCTGCTCCACGGAGATTTCAGAACAAATCCAGAGACAAGGCGGCAACCTCAGAGCTAAAAACTGTACTTCATTCTTTGCTTCCTCACATCTTTTCTGTCTAATCAGACAAGTAATTCTGACCTCAAAGCTTTACTTCCTTTCATGTGATACACATATTACTTTCTTATTTTGTTTGGTTTTTCTTTCTTTCCCAGCTTACTGATCCGTTTGAAAAAAGGAACTGAACTGTTTCTCCACTTTGTAGTGTCATATGCAAGAAACCCCTGTTAAAAAACCCCAACATTTACCTCAAAACCAAACAACCCCCAGTACTCACTGGCCAGTCAAGAGCTACTCTAAAATGCCTCGCTTTCTCTTAAGTTTTAGGCCCAGTGGCTCCTTTTCTTAGACCAAAAATCTCAGATTAATCACTGAAGTATAGGTCAGGTGCCTATGAATTTAAATAAAGAATATATAACTTGAGAACTTTGCTTCATTAAAATGATTAAAAGCAGAACAAGATGGAAACATCTTTCTATGTATGATTTTGAAGACAGCTAATTTAGATACAAAAATAAAACCCTTTATACCTCTCCAATTTCTGACAAAAGCATTTTTAAGGAAACATTCATCAGCTGTCAGGGAAACCATGGCAGTGCCAAACATATTCCACTGAAACTTTTCAATCACCTTTAATTTTTAAACAGGGCTCATTTTCTGTACCAGCACCACAGAAAATGTAATATGAGAAAGAAAACAGATGATATGACTTAGAAAACTAAAAATAAATTATTACATTGATTAATAAAGCAGTAGCCAGCAATCTAATCCAGGCTCTTGGCATATCTTCCCAGCCTGGCTGTATCAGATAAGGGCAATATTTACTAACCATGTGGAGAACTGCCAGACACCAACAGCCCCTGGTTGTAAAACACGACCAGGAGGGATTACAGCGCATGAGGGCTACTGCGAGAGCCACAACTAACTAGACTTATGTTTAATATAAATCTTTTACCTATAAAGTTATATGTAGCACAAGGAAAACTACCACTTCCCTAAGGAAGAGGAAAGACAGGGAAATTACACTCTGAGATAATACAATAATAGAAAAGCTACCTTTCAGTATTTGCAGAAATGGTTTTAAATTCAACAAAAACATAATAAACTATGAGTCTTACTTAAATAAAGAAAAAGTCAAGCATGATAGATGAGAGAGGGGGGAAAACTCCCAATTCTAAGGGTTCCAAAACTGTAAAAACTTAGATTAAATTTTATTTTGGGAGGCAAGGTGTTATTTGTTATGGGTACTAAGTTCCATTCCCACTTACTTTCAGAAACTATTTATATACAATCTGATTGTATGTATTTGTATAGATGTACTTATCATTTCCAGTCAAGGAAACATATGGGGGCAAAATGGAAAGCCTTAACCAAGTGGGTAAAATGGGAAACCTTGACAAAGAGGGTAAAATGGAAAACCTTAACGAAGATGCAGCCCCAGTAATGAGCTCTGCAGAAATCAAGTTGTTTAACTAAAGCCATTTCGGTGTTAATCATTCACCAAAGACTTTCAAACCCAGCTCAAGGGTCAAACTGCACTAAAGCCGGGTGTGGCAATGTTTATGGTGGTGGGAGGTTTGCCTGCCTCGGGGTCTCCATTCCCGCAGGTCCCTCGTCCTCCCATGGGAGATGGTCCCCGGCAAGTTGGTCAGTCCAGCACCTCCGTCCTTGGCCAGGCTGTGATAGCCAAGACAGCAGGGACAGGGACCACCAGACTCCAAGCCCTGCCACCCGTACAAATGTCAGAGCAGCCAGAAGTGGCAGAGAGGGGATTCGCTCTGCAGAAGAAACAAACCTCCTCCAGCCCAGGTGGTCATTGCCAAGGAGAACATTTGCTTGTTTCTTTCTTCCCTCTTTACTACAAAGAACATAAAACTTCCCCAACACACACAGAATGGACAGTCTCATGTGCTGAACCTACTAACACTATAATGTAATATAAAAAAAACCTGCCTTCCAGTTACTTTGCCTTATTAAATGAAAATCACAGAAGTATTGAACATTCAAGAGTAGGTTTAAATTGGAAGAAATTCTTGTGAGGGTGGGGAGGTCCCAGCACAGATTGCCCAGAGGAGCTGTGGCTGCCCCATCCCTGGAAGTGTTCAAGGCTAGACTGGACAGGGCTTGGAGCAACCTGGGCTAGTGGAAGTTGCCCTGCCCATGGCAGGGGGTGGAATGAGATGAGCTTTAAGGTCACTTCCAACCCAAACCATTCTGGGCTTCCATGATTCTTTGGAAAACAACTCCAGTGAGATAATGACAAGAGGAACACTTCCAGAAACCAAAATTACTGGTCATTTGCAGTCTAGAATCTGCAAGTCTTTTCACCAGCATGTGAAAGCTTGGGAGAGTCAGCCTGGCTCACAAAAACATGCTGTGCCTGAGCATAGTTCTGGTGAAGGGTAAAGTCATCTTAAAAATGTGAATTAAATTAGCACTAACAGCAAGTTACATACATGCACAATGGAAAGAGGATTTGGTTATAGCTCAAAAACTGTCTGCGTTTAAGGAAAACGACCACAAGCTGCAGAGCAGGAGCAGCAGCAGCTCAGGAAATCTGGGGGCTGCCAGTCAAAAAAAAAGGAGCTGTCAGCTTAGCAATCATCACCTTTAACAAAAAAAAAGTTCATGTATAATGGCATTTTTTTCAGAGTTATGGATTACTAAAGTATTCCCCGGTGCTGTTATACATTACAAATCCAGAACATCTGCAACTGGCTCCTGCACACCTGTAAGAAAATGTTGTTCATGCCCAAGTGCATGAGCACTCCACAGAAAGCAATGGATGCATCATGTCTACGACGAGCAGAAACAGCTCAGAATTTGACTATATTTATTTTGACTAGGCTTTTGATACGACTACTCGTTTTACTCCTAATTCTAATCTGGTGTTTCAAGTCTCTGAGTTTCCTTCACTCCTGATGCACCCAGACCCCAAAACACAGCCTACTGCATGCACATCCTGGCTCTGCACCACAACTCACCTTAGGACTGAACCAATACTGAGAATACATTCTTAAAAGGCAGTTACTTATCAGTGTTAGGTGGTATCACCAAACTAAAAGAAAAGAAAACCATTTTCAATGTCATTGCCAGCTGGGCCTCCTCCTTATCTTTCAGCAATGAGAACAATGTAAACACTCAGCTATGGACACCAACTGATTACATTTTTTGAATTGCTTATTTATTTCTTCATTAACTAGAGAAACTATTAATTATTTTTTATACCCACTTAGGCAGGAAAGTAGTTTTCAGTTTAAGCAGGAGAAAAATTTAAACCAAGGCTGTTGACACTGGACTTGTCATGACTATTAAAACAGAAGTGTTTTTTCCAATTGAAAATAACTCCAGAAATTAATTTTTTGCTGAGAACCTGAACCACTGGTTTCTTCCACCTCTTGCAACGCTCTTATTTCAGTTTAAAGAGACTGAAAATTGGTAAGAACTCATGTTTCCCCCCCAGGCTGCCTGTGAGCTCTGCAGGCATAGAACCAGCCCCTGGTCTGGCCAGGTGCCATTGAAAGGACCCACAGCGACCGACAGAGGCGTTAAACATGTGGTGACAGGCGCCAAGCCAAGCTCTGACTGCACTCAACACCCACAAACCCACCCTCCAAAAAACTTCCTCACAGTCCCACCTATTCTTCAGTTTTCTCTCCTGTTTCATATTTACAATGGAGACCTGGATTGCTTTGGTAGGTGCGCTGGTCTTGATGACAAGCATGTCCTCAATGATGCCATAATAAAATAAAAATCTAGTCCAGATTACAGTATTTAGCCAAAGCCTGTGAATAAAAACTGCCAGCATTCCTCATTTCCAGCTGCTCTGAGAGCCAGGACGATTAACACCGTTTCCTTTATCACACACCCAGATAAACACTGTATTAAAAAAATACCCTGATAAGCCAGGAAACCAGATTCTGAACTAACGGTCTTGTTTTGTGCAACAAGTCTATGACACAGCCAAGATAAGGCCAACACAAGGCATGGGTCACTCTGGAAGGCCATGGCCAAATTTCCTTCATTGCTGGAGAGAGAAACTCGAGGTAGAAAAGCACCTGTTGTACAGTCAGAGGGGCAGGTACTGCTGTGCCTCCTCCTGACACCAGCAGCGTAAATGCTACTGCCAATGGAGTACTGGGATTCTAACTCCCAGAAAAAATTAAAATATGAGACATTCCTAAAGCAGCAATGTCTCGGAATTACCCTCCATGTGCAGAACACACATTTTACCATCCCTTCACACAACTAAAGCTGTAGGATTCATGGTTCTGTACAGTCACCTCAAACACCAACAAGGTTCTACCTGTGTGTCCAACAGCACAGGGACATCCTAACAAGGACCATGACCAAAGTATCCAGACTGAGTTCAGGACAAAGAAGTGACTTCAGTTCACACCAACGAAAGGCTTTACATACATCCCTTTTATAGGATTTTATGCATAAAAATATACTTACTATTGGCAATCAAAATGAACGCCTTTGCTGTCAAACCAGTCACACCTTGGCAATAGTGGGGTTTGATTCCTGTACAATCCAGAGGTCTTAAGAACCCGTATTGCAAACCTAAGCTCTGCTCTCCTTAAGAATAAATGGTATTTAATTAGAAAACCCAGTACACTAAGGCTTTGAATGCACAGAAAGTCCTGCCTTCCCCTTCCAGTTCCGAGTCCCAGCCTCCACTCCCAAAGGTTCTCGGGAAGCTCTCAGGCATCACATCAGGCTGGGGATGCTGGAGAAGGGACACACCCCCCCAACCAGGATAGGAACACTGCACACACGGACCCCAACACGGGCTGCCTGACACGACTGGCCACTCTGGAGAGGCAGAGACAGCAACTCCCTGTGTTTAGTGGTGCTGCAATGCCCAACAGGTACTGCTGGGAACAGGCTTCCCAAGGAGCTGTTGTCTGCCCTGGTCGGCACAGCCTGCAGCACTATCATTCCAAGTGCTGCTGGTTCATTTCTCATCAATCAATACTCTAGTAAATAAAAATAAGCAGTAAGAGCACAGGCAAGTACCAACAGCACAGAACCAGAACAGGAATTCGCGGAGATTTCCGACACAGCGCATGGAGCAAACCCGCCGTGGGACGCGACGCCGCTCCCCACGGCCATTGGGCGCTTCCATCCCTCTCCAAGCCTGCAAGACGTCTACTCCCAAACCTGCCGAGGAGCCACAGGTGACTCTTGGAGCTCTCTGGAACCAACAGAGTGCAGCGCCAGAGCCGCCGGCACCAAGGACCCGCCGTGAAATGGCGTCCGCTCCCATCTTGGAGCTGCTCAGGAGGAGAGCGGAGCACGGACGGAGCGACGCGACGCCTTGTTCCCGTCTGGATACTCTCCAGAACGTAAAGGTTTCAAGGGCACAGGCAAAGCTTTCTTGGAATGGATAAATGGTAATTGATGTTGCAGCTGCAAACTCAGCCAGAGCTCTTGGGATTTCAAATGTACTACAGACCTAAAGCATTTATGGCCAGAATATGATAATTAAATTATGTGTTCTAAACTTTTATATTTATTACAGTGCTCCAGTAAAGCAGCCAAAAAGTCTTACCTTCAAGGGTAGAATTCATTTCTCTATGAATCAATTTAGGCATACTTTTCCAAAGCTTTGTGTTGGGTTTTTTTGAAATTTCATGGTGCAGCCTTGTTTCCTTAAATAAAGAGGCAGCAAAAACAGAGCCAGACAGAAGCCAGTACCTTTATACTTTAAAAACTTTACATAAGAATATACAATCAAATCATCCTGGGTCTCCCAAATTGTTTATGTTTTGCTGGATGACAAAATATGCATTTGATCTACCTGTATTTAGAGGCAGGTTGTGGATCTTCTAAAACCTGCCCTTCAAGGACTCAATCCTGCAGGCACATCCCGCTCCCTATGCACAGGCACACACACAGTGCTCACACACTGAGGTGCATCCGAACTAGGATGGCTGGAAGACTAATGCACTCCACAAAGTAAAAAATCTGAGTAGAATTATATTTTTTTAAATCTTCAGCGCACCCCATTAACAGCTCCAGTCCCCTCACTCTGTGAATGTAGAATGAGGAGCAGCTGAGGGAAAAGAGGCTCAGGGGAGACCTTCTCACTCTCTCCAGCTCCCTGACAGGAGGGGCAGCCAGGTGGGGGTCGGGCTCTGCTCCCAGGGAACAGGGGACAGGGCAAGAAGAAACGGCCTCAAGGTGTGCCAGGGGAGGTTCAGGTTGGACATTGGGAGGAATTTCTGCATAGAAAGGGTTGTCAGGCATTGGCAGGGGCTGCCCAGGGAGGTGGTGGAGTCCCCATCCCTGGAGGTGTTCAAGGAATGACTGGATTTGGCACTCAGTGCCCTGGTCCAGTTGACAAGGTGGGGATTGGTCTTTGCCAACCTCAACGATTCTGTGATTTCTGTTTTGGATCTCAGCAGCCCCAGAGGTGTGTTTTACATGTGTGACCCTGTCTTGGAAGCAGTTTCTCGGTTTTCTGAACCTTGCAAACTAAACAAATGCCAACATACCCCTCAAAAATTTATTGTCCTAACACAGGCCCTTTAAAACACACTAATTCCACGTGCCGACACACTGCATTCAACAGCAGCAGAACTCCTGCACTGAGATACTCTGTGGTTATTCAAACAGACCCATGAGCTCAGACCAGTCACAGCATTTTGGCTCATCCTACATAGTCAGCATATATAGGAAAAGGATCTGACCCCTTACTCCAACACGTATTAATGTAGTACCAGAGGAACTGAACTTAAAATATTTAACAGGACTTGTTCCATTAATGACCTCAGCATGAGCCGTGTACAGTGCTTGTGTCAATCACAGGACTTTGTGCAGGCTGCCAAAATGATGCTGCTGGAAAGGAGGAGAGACATCTGGAAAGCTGATTCTAATGTACATGGAAAAATAATAATGGTACTGAAAGAAAGGCAGTAAAAGATTAAACTAAACTGCAATAGAATCATATAATGACAGAAGGATTTGGGTTGGAAGGGACCTTAAAGATCAACTCATTCCAAACGCTGCCTTAGGCAGGGTCACCTTCCACTATCCCAGGTTGCTCCAAGCCCCATCCAACCTGGCCTTGGACATTCCAGGGATGGGGCAGCCACAGCTTCTCTGGGCAACCTGTGCCAGGGCCTCACCACCTCCCAGTATCCCATCTAACCCTGCCCTCTGTCTGTGGGAAGCCTTTACTCTTTGTTCTGTCACTTCAGGCCATTGCCCAAAGTCCCTCTCCTGGTCTCTTGGAGCCCCTTTGGGCACTGGAAGGGGATGCAAGGTCTTCCTGGAACCTTTACTTCTCCAGGCTGAACACCCCCAAAGCTGCAGAACAGTCCCGCCATAGTCAAATAAATAGTCACAAAGCTATAAATAAATTTAGACTGGTAATTAGAAAATTAATTTCTGCTACTCTGAAAAAACACAATAAAATTGACATTCTTCTGCTGCCAGCAGAACCCTCTAACAGAGGTCTAGACATGACTGTGTGCACACAGACTTACCAGTTTGTGCTTTTAGCAGCACTGCAGAGCTAATTTATGCTTTACAATAACAATAAATTAGAAGAAATATAAAGAAAGAAATTAAAAGCAATAAAACTCACTAAACATAAATAAAAGAGTATAAATAAAACCTTAACTCTAAGGTTTTAGAAGAAGAGGAGCAGAAGGGAAAGATGAAGAGAAGGCAACAGAATCAGAAAGGAATGTTCCTTCCTTAAATCCTTTCCAGCCCTTCCAGGAAGCCCTGCTCAGAGGGGAACTGATACTGAAGAAACTGAAGCTGGTGAATTCCTTGGTGCACAAACCACATTTCCTTGTCCTTGCACAACGTGCCCTCACCGTTTTTGTCAATGAGAAGCATACATTTACACGTGGAGCAGTTTATTATGGCATATTAACCAATGTGCTGCACCCTGGGCTCTGCTTCAGTGGAAATCCATGGAGAAGAGGGACAGGGATGCGTGCCAATTTTAGGTTTTGGCCTCAGTCCATTTGGTGCAGGTCCAGGATGACTTGGTTGACTGTTGAGTCATAGGTTGGTTCAATTGACATTATTTTACATTTGACTGGTTATTGTTCTTTAAACTTTGAACAGGAGTCCAGAAGCTCAAAAAACACCACTGAACCAAAAGGAAAGGGGCCAAAACAGAGTTTAAACAATGTTCTTAAGCAAGAAAAATACTCTCCTTAAATGACATTAGCAAAGAAAGCTAAAAAACCAAAACCTACCTCACAGTAAAAATGTCTGTTATGTTCCCAATGTCTGTAGGAAGGAGAAGCAAATCTTTTCCCCTCCAAAACAAATCAATGGGTGAACGAGGATTGTATTTTTAACAGGGACATATTCCTGAAATTTTGGATGGTCAGTGTGCACACTGGTCATTGGCTCAGCCTAAAACTGAAAATGAAAAAACTCAAACCCCAGAAGTTACTGTTTCGGTACTGAAGGCAGACTTCTGTTTGGGAGAAGAGATGCCCAAAAACACTACTTGTTTATGTTTTAAAACCCCAGGTGTGTTTCACATGGATGTGACCTTAAAGGGACTCACACAGATGCTTTGCATTTACCAGTGGGAATAGCAAAGGTTCATTCCTGTTGTTTTCAATATGACTCACTGTTTTTCCACTCCATTTTACCCAAATTTCAGGTGTGTTTTCAGTAGGTTTTGATCCCCTGTGAGGGACATTCAATGTTATATCCATTTATTTTCAGAAAGCTCATGAGAAGCCAAAGAAAGGAGCCAAGGAGGAGCTTAAGCTGTCTTTAATGAGAGAAGTGCAGTGGGAAGGCAGATCGGGCTTTGCTATAACAATCCTATGAGGAGGGAATCAGCTTTCGTCACAGCTTCCAGGAGCACAAAAAACAAACAAAACCCCACAAAACCATCATATCTTGGGGACTTTGCTGGAAGACAAAAATACTTCTGATGATTTTGAGATCTTAGTCACAGAGGATGACAACTGCAAGATGTTCTCAGTGCCAAAGGACCGATTTGAGGTCCAGTGCCAACTCCTGTGGATTATGTTCCCCACTTAGTCATGAGCAGGAACATGATCTGAAAGGGTAAAGATTCTTTTTTACCACCTTAGAGAGGGAACAGGAATGACTGCAGAAAAGATAATGAGCAAATTCAGAATTCCTGGTGCCCTAAAAATCAAAAAGTTGCTGATGGACAAGCACAGGTCCCCAAGGGAAAGGTCAAGGCCTCCATCCTATACGCTACCAAAAGGTTGTTCTTCATTATTTACATTTTGTTTTCAGTGCATTGTATCTTTCATAGCCAGATCTGTGTCTGTACATGACAGAACTTAAAACAGAGCAAACCTGTCTAAAAGGCATTTCCCAAACTCTTATAGCCACTTTTCACACCCTTCAGAACACACTTTCGCTTCATTTTAACCGGCCTCTGACACAGGGGATGCAGAGAACAAGTATGAAACCACTCTTCCTCGCATGAACAGGAAGCAAAGCACGTCATGAGTTTATTGACACAAAATCAGCCACCTAAACTTGTGTAATATTCTCAGAAGCCCAAGCAGAGAATAGCACCACAGACCTGTATGACGTGTGCATTGTATGTAATTTCCATGGCTCTTTTAAGTCAACTTTATTGAACTGTCTACTAGAGGGCTGTAATTACTTTTGTCAACACTGTTAAGCAATTACAGATACAATTTCTGCTATAACATGCACACACAGGAGGTTATTACCTGCTTTAATTTCCACTTGGCAACCATGTCACACACTCAAGACTATAAAAATGTTTCACATCATCCCTCCTGTTGCACACACCCGGACTTTACAAGCAATTCCCGTCTTCGTGGTTTGGGTTTTCTTGTGGTTTGATTTTCTTACCTCGTGATACTTCCAACTCTTGCCTCCTTTCTCTCTCCTGGGTTTCTTAACATTATTTCACCCATTTTCCTCTGTCCTCTTCCTCTCCCCCTCCCTGTCAGCTGAAGGAAGCTCTATTCCTTCCTTGCTGAACCTCACACCGCTTCCTGGCCACATTGTTCATCTCTGCCTCTTTGTGTATTTGCTCTTCCTGAGCAGCAGTGGAAACTCCTCCCAATTAAACTCCAGCTGTAAATTTCATTAACAGGCTGTTTACCTCTCTCACACAACCCCCACAGCAGTGATAGTCAGGCAATCCTGAAGCCATACACACCCACCTTCATCCCCCTCCTGCGAGAGCACCTCCTGTGTCTTCAGGGCTGCACCTACTGCAAGTGTCAAACAGTGGGAATGCCAACATTCTTTCAGAAAAGAATTAAAAACCTCCCTGTTGGAAAACTCTTCTCCCGAATTCCAATGTTCACCACAACTAGTTCCACTCTTAGAAAATCCTGATGGCTGTGATAATCTTCCACAACCCCTCACTATTTACTGTTATGCTCCACTGACAATTTGGTCGCTCAGATTTGCCAGGGGAAGAGGCCAGGGTATCTCCAACAGAACATTTTAACTATGGTCATTGGCCAAGATTTACTCCATGTAGGGTAAATTGCATCCACAGCTGCAATAAGTTTTTAAGTCATTCCTGTTCAGTTTACAAACTCTGCTGCAGGCTGTAAGGCAACAGGTGTGGCTTTAGTTTCCCATATTACTGATGAAATCGAACAACATAAAGATACAAAAAACCTGCTTCTTGAGCTGCAGCTACAAAGGGTTCCAAAGCACAGGCAGTGATATGGGCACCTGAAAAGAACATACCAGAGACAAAATTCCCTCAACCTGTCAGATAAACTGTCAATCCATCAATCCTACCTTTTAAAAATATTAACATACAGGAGAAAAAAAAAATCCAATTAATTCAGACATTACTGAGATGACCCCACTGTGATACAACAACTTCATTTTCCTCAGGCCCAGCTTTATAATCAGCTTTTTCAGCAGCAAGTACCACAGAAACAAAGCAAAGCAGCACCGAAACTCCCGGGGTGCAGACCCTGTAGAGGTGCATCACACACACAGAACAAGCTTTTCACTCGAAATAAGAGATACGTTGTGGAGCTTCAGAGGAATTAACCCAGTAACAAAACATCTTTAGGAAATGAGAAAGTGGTTAATCTTTCCTTACTTTTAATGGCAGTTCTGACCAAAGCAGCACGTGAGATTCCAGACACGTCAACACAAACAGGGCTCCGAAAGCAGAGGACACAGGATCAGCCAGGCTTCTCCAGCACTGCGCTCCCAGTCCAGCTTCTCAACAGCCCCTGATAAAGTGCAACTAACCCAGGAGTACTTTTAAGGTGCAATAAATAAGTGTACGATCAGGGCCTCGTAGCATTTCCAGGCTGCACTAAAATCTGTCAGATTATGTCTTAACTGTTCTAATGCCACTTACATGTTCCATCCGAGAAACATTAAACAAAGGTCACACCGATAAACACAACATTTGCAACAGGAGCAAACCCAGCACTGATTGCACACTTAACTCTTTGCATGGGGAAAGCTCTCCCTAAACCCAAGGCTAAACCCGTGTCTGGAGAGGGATTCACCTGGCACAGGTTTGTGGCTGCATGTGCAGGGCCACTGGTGGTACCCAGCGGGGTGTGAGACGGGAAATGTGCTGTGCTGGTCCTTCTCGGGAGGAAAGGGAGAGTCATCCCACTGCCCTTCTCAGGAGAAAAGGAACCCTCTGTTTTTATGGAGTCATCTCACAGGGCTTCTCCTTCTCACCTTGCCTGGGGAACCTTTGTCCATCTAATCTACTTGTGACAACACAATAAAGGATCTGGTTGAGAGAGACAGGCCAGGTTAAGGGTTAAAGCAACATCTGGATCATACAGGATGGACACAGTCATCTCGTCACAGTGTCTCAAACAACAAATTTGTAAAATATAACTGAGAGTATCAACAAATAAACCACCACCACAGAAAACGAAAAATAAAAACTAAGAACTAACACATCCTAAGAATTTTATATATATATATATAAAAATATATTTAGGATCAGACATCATCCAAATTCATTTCGCCTAACTTCATGAACCAAAGGAGGCACTGCATAGGCAATACAGAAAAACACTGAAGAGCAAAGAACAATCCCAGCCTCCTTCTCCTCCCTATCATGGAGCAAACTAAACTTTGGAGAATTATGTTCTTGATTATGAGACCTCAGCACACCCGAATTTAGACGAGATTAACCAAGGCCTGAATAAAATTTATACTTGAATTGATAGGAAGAAATGTCTTAAATTTTGTATTTTCTTATTCCTGATGCTGAACACATCATCATTAATACAGCTTTTCCTACCTGTAATATAGATTTTCCTGTTAAACCCTATTCTGTATTCACAGCTTAAGAATTGATTCTTCGTGGTGTGACCTATTGTGACTTCCCAGTGGCCTCTAACGCTGTCACTAAAGGACTCCCTGGTTCTGGAAGAAAATCCAAGCAAGCACCATGAGAGAAATCCAACTGTCTCTGATAACATAACAATAACAAACCCAGCAACTTCCACTATTCATGCTACTTTTATTTTGGAGGCTGTGGTGCTTCAAAAAGCTTGCAACAGTCAAAACCGAAACCATTTCCCCCCTGCAATAATCCATGAAGAAGTAACAAATCAAATCAAAGGCTGCAGTTTTTCATCTCGGTTGTAGCTGGTGTGGGTAGGGCCAACGCTGGAGATAAACTGGCCGGCCTTGCAAGGAGACAGTGATAAGTGTTTCCCTGGATTGCTTATTCTTGCACTTTTAATCATGAATCCTGCAGCATCTGGCACTTTTCCTTTAGCTTCGCTTAAGGGCTGACAATTAGGAGAATCTCTCTTTTCTCAGAAAATCTGTTCTGGGTTAAGAAATGCACACGCAGAAAGGTTACAGAAGCAAAGCAGCACTTCTGACTTCAGTGAGGAAAATACTGTTAAAGTGGTCCACATCAAAAAGAAAAGAAAACAAAGATGAATGTCAAGCACAGCCACTTCACAGTCTGGCACGTGTGGGGCTGTTCAGCCTGGAGAAAAGGAGGCTCAGGGGGGACCCTCTCGCTCCCTACAACTCCCTGACAGGAGTGGGGAGCCGGGTGGGGGTCGGGCTCTGCTCACAGGGAACAGGGGACAGGAGGAGAGGAAACGCCTCAAGCTGTGCCAGAGAAGGTTCAGGCTGGACATCAGGAGGAATTTCTGCATGGAAAGGGTTGTCAGGCACTGGAAGGGGCTGCCCAGGAAGGCGGCGGAGTTCCCACCCCTGGAGGTGTTCAAGGAATGACTGGATTGGGCACTCAGTCCTCTGGTCTGGCTGACAAGGTGGGGATCAGTCACAGGTTGGACTCCAAGACCTTGGAGGTCTTTTCCAAACTTAATGACTCTGTTTGTGTGATTCTGTGATCTGCACAGCTCTTTCTTGAAGGCTTCTAAGCCAAGCTCAAAAGCTTCCTTCCAAAATGTCCAAGCACCAGTATCTGGGGAGCTCTTTCCCTAATTTTAATATTTAGGCCAGGAAAGCAATTCAACTTGGGGGGGGGAGGAAGTTTTATTTTTTTTATTTGAAACGAAAGGAAATGGCCAACTAAATCCCATGATTAAGCTGAGCCTCAAACCATGACCTGGTAGTGCTTTTAAGCTTTAAAAGCACAACTTGAAATGTTTTAAGGACTTTGATGAAGGAGGAAAGAAATTCCATGGCTCAGTGCTAACACCGTGTGAGAAATCCCAGCTCCAGACACACACAGAGCACACCATTAATGGGCTGCCAGAGGTTAATGACCACCCATGGGGGTCCATGACACACCATGTGGCCGTGTCCACCTGCACACACTCTACACATATGGGCACATATTTTCCAAATATTCTGTGTATTATGGGAATATAACGCTTTCAGATGCCTGAAGCCCTACAAGGATCGCACATGGCACAGCCTGGCAAAGGACTAATTACAGACTTAATTGCACCCAGTAACGAGTGTGCTCAGCTTCAGTTTTCTTCCCCCCAAATCCCTCAAGGAATAAAACCCATCACTACTGCTCTCCTGCTGCAGCAGCAGCTCCTTCCTTACCCCGAGAGCCACATGAGAGCACTGCAAAGTCAGAAATAACCAAATTCATTCCTTTCAGACTGACTTTTTCTGTTCAACATTTTTTAATAACACTACCAAGTAAAAAACAGTGTTTTATAAATATCACAGGGGCTGTCATTTACAGAAACCAAGGCCTTGAGATCAGAGAAACCACCAAGCAATCTTAACATGATTGTGGAGACAGGAAATGGACTTGATACGCTTTAAAGTGTTACAAATGGAAAATTAATAATGGAGAAAACCATTCAAAATACTCAAAACCCAGTTTCTACTAAGTAATACCATTTTCAAAAACAGCCTTTAATTGAATCCTGAATTACACTATGAAAAGAAAGTTTTCACACACTTATTAAAGGTGAGCTCCCTCACACCCTTCCTGTGTAAAACAAGCATTTTACTTCACACTTATTGTTGGCAGCTAGAAAAGAAGGTGGGCTCCTACTATCAATCTTCACTCTTCTAAAAATCTCCACTATTCTAATTTCCCAAGATACAGAATGTTGAGTCTCTTCCTTAGACTTTCTCAAGCCTTGCAAGAGGCTCAGAAGACACATCCATGTGTTCACATACAAAATCTCCCCCTCATCATCACAATGAGAGCGACTGCCAGGGTGCAGAGGCAGCTCTGCCACTCTCAAGGAGGTAAAACCAGCCCAGTAGTTTCCAGAAGTGCAATTGCTATTGCAAAATAGCATTACATGGGCAAAGAGAGTCTTCTTTTGAAGAGATGAGAGAAAGAGATAAAATTAAGCTGGAAATATGGTTCTGTAGAAGAAATAAATTAACCCCAAGAGTACCTGTGCTGCTGTTTCAATTGCACTGCCAAGGCACCCTCTGATTTCTTTTTTACCTCAAACTAAAGGCCAAGAACAGAGACTACAGTTTAAGAAACAATTACTGTAAAGTTCCCTGTAAAAGCAGATTAACACTCAGTGATAAATTTCTCGGTATATGTAACACTGGGTGAAAGGATGCCATCAAGACAACTGAATCACAGAATCATTAAAGTTGGAAAAGACCTCCAAGATCATCAAGTCCAACCTGTGACTGATCCCCACCTCGTCAACCAGATCAGAGCACTGAGTGCCACACCCCGTCATTCCCTGAACACCTCCAGGGATGGGGCACCACCTCCCTGGGCAGCCCATTCCAAACCTGTCCATACAATTACCCCAGGCTGAAGAAGTCATGAGCTGGAAGGAATAAAACACACATTGTGTCGGTGCCCTTCAAAAAATCCCTCTCTGCTCAAAGAAGGGAGCCACAAGCATGACCCTCAATCCACGCACTGAGGCTTTCCCAGCAGAAGGATTTTGTTTTGGAGTTTGTGAGCATGTTTCGAGGGGGGAAGGAAAGGGATGCAGTAAAGGAAGCAAATTTCCTGGCAGATCTTTAGTATAATTACAAAGGCAAGGAGATCAATTACAGGCAAGCATTCAGTCTAATTATTCTCCAGCTTACAGCATAGATATTTTCAACTCAACATTATAGAAATTTGGTAATTCAAATATTGGAAGAAAAGTAGTCACAGTGGTACAAAATACCAGGTTACTGTGGCCAGGCGTGTCCTGCTAACTTCATGTTATCAGAGTGTTTCATGTAACATTCTGAGCTCCTTTCCCCACCCCATAGTTCCAAACACGCAGAACATACTCCTGTGAAAGGTGATTTTCCAAGCACAGTAAGCTCAGTCTCAGGGCACAGATGGCCTGGGGTCAGGAGCTGTGCCCAAGTGACCGTGGGGCAGGGGACTGGCCACCGACCGGTGTCTGTACCCCAACACCTCCCACAGATAATGCAGGTCTCAACTAGGGAGAGAAGATCAGTGTTAAACTGTTCCACAAAGAAAAGATCAAGCCCAGCCACTTCCCAGCCTGACGTCTGCACAACTGTTTCTTGAAAGTCTTCTAAGCAAACTCAAAAGCTTCCTTGCAAATTGCCCAAGCCCCAGTATTTAAGTGGTTCTTTCCCTGATTTTAATATTTAGGCCAGGGAAGCAATTTCATTGGAGGAAAAAAAGTTTTATTTTTTTGTATTTGAAAGGAAAGGAAATGACCAAGCAAACAGGCATTCTTTGGGGCTGAGAGCAAGTCCCGAGCTGCAGGGGGACAGGGCCAGCTGGCCGCCAGCCTGCGTACAGTACGTGTTTACTTGTTGTCTAACCACTGATAACTCCAGAGAGCACCCATGAATCCTAAAAAGAACCAAGTCTTCTGTTCAGAGAGGAAGGAAGAACAAAGCAGAAAACGGTAAAAAGTATTTACTGATGATGCCTACTACAGCCACTTCTGAATTGGTACAGCTTTCATTAAAAAAAATTTCAGAAAATTTAATGTAAAATTAAAACTCTCATGTATCAAATAGGCAAAAGCATTTAGATAGAAGCAGGAATTGTATTATCATAGAGAAACAATGCTGCTATGCACATTTCCCCCATTAAAAACTCCAGCTTTCAGGGCTCTGTGCTACTTGAGCAAGCACAAGTACGGAGCACTCCCAAACCTGAAGCAGACACGTCACAGGTATTTGTTACCTTACTTAAGACCAAGTTTAACCTTATGATTCAAGACAAAAATACCCACTGATGGGTGCTAGTAAATACTCCAAAAGCAGCAACTCAAGTCTTACAGTGCACACAGAACTCTGTCAAGGTGGTTTAAGCGCACACCAAGCTGGGGAGTTGCAGCCCTGGTGCTTAGGTACTGGCTTCACCAGATGGCACCTGCCACATGCCAACAGGAGCTGGAGCCTCGGGATGGCTTTGGGCAGTGCCTCTGTCCTTCCCAAACCAGGAAGCAGTGCCTTTTCCAAGCAGCTCGTCCTTGCTTCTACTCATATAAAGCGGACAAAGCTTTGGGGCCTGTGCCCCTTGCTGGCCCCAGGCACTGGGGGAGTGTCCAAGGGCTCTTTTGGGAGAAGCAGCTGTGGAGGGTCCATGGTGACCAACAGCACAGGATGCTGTCACCAGCATCCCCACCCTGGCAAGCCGAGGCAAACACAGTTACTGCATAAAACCACCACAGACTCCAAAAACCATTGCCAGCACATGGATATTCTGTTAATCAGCCTAAAAGGCATCACGGCTGTTCAGAGACAGTGAGGAGGTGTTTGATCCTTGCTCTGTCCCTCATGCCCAGAGCAGCTGGGTTGGATTTGCACATGTATGCGATGTCCATCAGAAAGTGCTAATCGCACTTGTGTGATTCCAGCCGGGACCAGGCTGGGGGAGAGGTGATAAGGAGCTGGCAGGTGATAGCGGCTGAGATCTCTTGCTTTAGATGGACAGTTACAAAAATCGAAGTTTGTTAATAAAAAGACTTGATGCTCAACCATCTCTCAAAACCAGACACTCTAATCTTGTCCCACAGACTGGGACTGACCAACGATCTTCACACCGTGACTGGAAGTGTTTGTGTTATGTTTGCATGTCTACACTGAGATGCCGCTAGCACGTTACTTCTCTAAAAAATATTAAATATGGCCCTTCTATATGCACCTTTTAATCTAATTAAACAGAAGTTTCGTAAAGAAGAATTTACAGTTTACCTGTATATAGTAAGTGATATAATGACAGCTGGGGATATAATGGGAACAAAGCATCACTGAGATGGGAAAAAGGAGCTTTTTCTGGTGAAAAGGCTTCAGCAAGTCAATTCCAACATGCCTGTCCTACCAAATGCAACTCCAGACATTTTTTATTTATCATAGGCAATTGCACAATCCAGACTGACTGACCTGAAAGCTGAAATCTGGACTAGCAAAAGGTTCTGTGGAAGGAGACAAAAAGTGCCTTCCCTTTTCAACATACACATGGAGTGACAGAACAACAGGGAAAGGCTTTAAACTGCCAGAGGGCTGGGTTAGATGGAATATTGGGAAGAAGTTCTTCCCTGTGAGGGTGAGGAGGCACTAGCACAGGTTGCCCAGAGCAGCTGTAGCTGCCCCATCTCTAGAAGTGTTCAAGCCCACGTTGGACAGGGCTTGGAGCAAACAGGGATAGTGAAAGGTGTCCCTGCCCATGGCAGGGTTGAACTAGATAAGCTTTAAGGTCCCTTCCAACACAATGGTTCTGTGATCCTGTCTTCACTGTGCCACTAATAATAAAAAAAGAAAATAGAGACTTGACTTAACTCAGGGATCCAAAATAAAAGGTTAATGTGTTAATGTTGAGAGGGCCACAAAAATTATAATCAAATATTTGACTTCAGGTTTTGAGGCTGGGGATGGTAACACCTACAGAACCGCCCACCAAACATCAGTTGGTGAGTGTGATGTTCTGAAAGCATTAATAAAGATAGGTGACAACTCAGTCACCTGCAGAAAGGGGAAAACAACAACATTTTCCAGTTCTTCCATAAATGGAAAATAACAGTGACAAACCAACATGAACCTGTACTGTTAGAGGGTCAAGAAATTCAAATGCTCAAAGGCCAAGAGACAGGGCTGTGAGAAAGAGGACCTTGGGTAGCCCAGAGCTGTGAGAATGGTACAACAGCTCTTCCTCAAGAAACTGCCCCAACGTGCAGTCACACAGCTTTGCTTTTCCACTTCTGTGGACAAACAGTGACATACTGCAGCAAAGACACCACTGCCCAAAGACTGACTTAAACAAAAAAACCCAAACTTCTTTGGAAGTTATCTGAAAACACTGCTTGCCTGAGTTCCCGAAGTAAGAGCAAAGCAACGTGCCCTGCAGCAGAGCAGCAGCCAGGGAGGACAGGGCCATTGGCTGCTCCCAGTCTGGTCTCACTTACAGACATGAAAAAGTCTTCAAAGTACAAGATGGAGAAACCAATAATTCCCATTTTAACAGCAACCTCTACCAACGCAGCGTCTAGTCTTCAGCTTGTTTGTATTACTCTTAATTTTCACATGTTGTGCAAGGGTAAGTCCAAGCAATTAATACTCTGCAGTATCTGCATGATGACTTTCTATTGGAAAGAATTAGAAAAACCCTCAGGCCAGAAATGCGCAAAGGATTCCCAACACCATTCCCTGCTTCGGCATCAAGAACAGATTTATTCACTAAAACTACAATTCTGGGAAAACTGCTACAGATTCATCATCATGGGAAATGTACAGCAGTAACACAATGTACTGCACACAGGGAGAACGTATGAAAAGGGACCTGGTCAGGCCTCTAGGATCAGCTGGTGGGATCCCACAGATCTTCCCAACAGCACTGGCTGCAGCTCCAGACCCAAGCAGAGCATGTTCCGAACACACACAACTGCACACTCGAAACAAGAACCAGATCCTTCCCAACTGCTGATTTTCTCACCTTGGAAATCCCCCAGATTAATGCACCCTCAAAATGAGGGGTTTGGAAGTATCAGGGCACATTAATACACCAGAGGAAAAACAAACATAATCACCTTCCCCAGGAAAGAGTGATTAAAGATATAGAGCACTGAGTTCTACCCTTTGCTGTTAGAAAAATCACGAGAAATAAGCTACTGGAATGGCTAAAACATGGTCAATATCTCATTTTTCTTGACGGACAATGTATGCTGCATTTACAGAAAATACTTCTGAAGACTACATTTAAACTAAAAATTTATATGAATCCTACGAAACTTGTATTTGCTCTATTCACTAAAAATTTACTGCAGTTAAGCTGGAGAGAAACCAGAGATGTTAACTGAGAAAAATTTTGATTTTTGTCAAACTGGTGTCTGGCTGCTTTTGGTGGCAGATCCACAGCAGCAGCACAGGAGGGAAACCAACAATTTCTCAGTGCTGGTACAGCAATTCAAAGTGGGTAGGGATGACAGGGACAGTGGGGAAAATTACTGACGCTAATACGTATGACAGAGTAACCCATCTTTATAACAGAAGATTTTAATTTCCTAGATGTCTCTGGAACGATGACTACAGCATGAAACAAGTGAAGGACGGCTTTCAAGCCCATAGGAATTTCCCCAGGCAGCAGCTGGCAGAGCCTGCTTCCCATAATCACCTTGATTTATTTGCAATTTAAAAGACAAAATGAAGTATGGACTATAACACCTGGGGTGGGGGGAATACACACCCATGTATTAAAAATGAGGAGAGGAAAAAACGTTGTGCAGGAAGTCATCACCACAACCACCCCAGATTTCCCACTCTCTCCCCTACATTTTGGCTGTTTATCTTGGTGACATTTGGGGACAATTTCTTAAGCACTGGAGACCAACGCATCAACGGGAGTGTTCTGGTAGCAAACTAAGAACTTACTGACCCCCTCCTCAGGCCCAGGCAGCATGGAAGGGGCAGTGCTGGGACACGAGCGTGCCAAGGCCCATGGAATACACCCACGGGTTGTTTCCTTCATTCTTCTCGGTAATAAGACCCCTCACCTTTTTGGGCTGCTCCTGCACACTGAGCTATGGGTTTCCCAAAACCGTCAGTGACAACCCACAACCCACTCTCATGTCCCAGCTGCCAGCTCCAAGCCCTGCACTGTGCAAGCAACGCATAGATAATGGTCCCCAGTCTCACAGCCTTACATTTTCCAGCTGGAGCTCCCCCTCTGCTCGACTGTGCTCGTGGTGCTTTCAGAGCTTTCTGACTTGGCACTCACTACCCAAAATAGCTCCATATCAGCTAACCCAGAAACCTCTCCACATACTCCCTCCTTTCCAGGCCCTGGCGCAGCACTGACCCGCAGGGGACCAGGCGGGTGACTCCTCATCCTGGAAAGCCACCACTAAATCCTGCCCTTCACTTCCGACTCTCTCCTCAGCTCTCCGGAAAACAAAAGAACCGCTCTTCCAGTTCCATGACAACTTGGGGAGGGGGGGGGGGGTCGTGGGGTTTTTTGTTTTTAAATGGCCTCTGGCAAGGAAGCAGGTCAAAGTCTCAAAGGAAAGAAAAATAATTCAAATCTATTCAGGTTGATTGGATTTACAGCTCACCAACAACCTCACAGTGACCCAGGACATCGGATGAGGGGGTGTTTTCCTTCCAGGAGCAAGGATGGCTTTCGCAAGAGACTCCACGTGCTCAGTGACCTTACAAGTTTACAACCCACCCTGTGCCAAGGGCCGCAGTCAGGCTCGCCAACACACAGCACTCCAGGTCCTGTGGAACTTCAGGTCCCCCAGTAGCCCCCCACAGTGGGTGGTTCATTGGAGAGGACCTCTTTGCAGGCTGGCAGGTCCTTCAGGGCTGCTGGGCAAATGCCACCCAGGCCCAGCAGATCCCTAACACTGCACTGACCCCACATAGACATCACTCATCCCCACAGAGCAATCCCTGCCCATGCTGAAGGACTCCAGACCAGGCGCCAGCAGCCCCACCAGGCGCCAGGTATTCCTTGTCTGCTCACCATCCCACCCCCTTCCACCGCTTCCCACCCTGACTGGTTTGCAGAACTGCCTGACAGACAAAACCAGAATGTTTTGGATGTTTTTCATAAAATTTGCAACTGCAATTTCGCTATTTGCATGAAGTTTTGGGGCTTCCCTTGTTCCCTCAGTTTCATTTTGAAAGTAGGACGGCAGTTTTAAGAGGTCCGTGCTTTGAAACGCTGCGTGCAGGAAGCCAGTGCTGGTAGCACTTCTGAATGCTTGGAAAGATTCAAAGAGCTGAATGTTGCATTTCCTTTAAAGCTCTTCCTCGGTTCCAGGGCTGGGGTCAGCCAGGAATAGAAACCCAGTCACTTCCTCCTCCCCACTGGTATGGTGTGCAAGTGAACCGGAGCTTTGATCTGCAACACGGAACAAACTAAGCCACAAAAATAAATGGACTTAGCAACCTCTTCATTGTTATTTAATAAAAGATCAGCTGTCCCAACCTTTAACGTGTTAAAAGAGTCTTTAAAAATTTATCTCTAAAGTGATAAAATAGGTCCAGGCTCATTTGTCAAACCAGTTGCTCTGGTTGGAAAGTAGCTGTCAAATATCTTGATGACTCAGGATGTCACCGTGCAGGCATCCTAATATTAACTGCTCCCTTCAATAGGAACTGAAAAAGGAATGCTCTGCTGCCCAAAATACAGAGCTCTGAGCATGCAGGGTTTTACAACACACTTTATAAAAGGGAGTTTGAGCACTAAATTTCATTTTTATTAAATCATGCACGCAACATGCAAATCACCTGGCTGCATGAGAACAGACCTGTCTTCTTCAGCTACGGAAACTACTTCGGCACAGAACTTGTTAGATGGGTTTTGTTAAAAAAGAAGGTTAAAAAAGAGGAGCTTCCTTGGCGGTTCAGAAAATGGCAGATGTGTGGAGCTTAGAAGAAACACGTGGTCAGGAAGGGCAGAATTCATAAAGTGACATGAAAATGAAACCAACGGACCTCAAACGAGAGCAGGACTCAGATCCTACACCAGATAACCTCCCCCACAGTCAGGGTGGCCAAATGACCTCTCAGAAGTCTGGGCTGGGCTGGGACAAAGTAGGTCAGAGAAAGAGCTTTTGCTGAAATACGGATTAAAGTAGCAGCTCTATTGCAGCACTGAGGGAGAACATATTTGTGATCCTGGATCACGCTCGTGCTTCGTGCTGCTTTCAAATAACGGGGAGCATAAATTTAATGTTCGGTTTTCTTTTAAACCTGAAGCTTATCAGTATCGTTTAGTCAAAACAAATAACCCAAAAATCATCACAAGGCTCCCCTTTCCTGCAAAAGGGATTATACAATTTATAAATCAAAAGGCAAAGACATAAGATTATTCTCTACAAACTGATTTTAATCTATGTTCAGAAATCCCAGTAAGGTACTGAAAACAACTTGCTTAATTTATTTTCATATAAGTATTAACTTCCAACTTTTCACTTTCTGTTTATTATTTTTTTTTATTTTATTCCCTTTTCAACCACTCTTTTCATAGTAAGTATCTCTTCAAGACAGTAATTTAGCATATTAGTAGGATCTAATCCTACTGAGCTGAATGAAAATACAGTAAATTAGTAATTTCTTTTACAGAAATTGAAGCATTAAAAAATGGTGTGAACCTTCAGCCTCATCACAGCTGTCTTCTGCTGGAATCTAGAGATGAGATCATCTAAACAGAGATGATCATAGAAATAAATGAAAACTGCATACTTAAAAATAATTTGTATCTCTTTGGAGTTTCCTTATTAAGATCTTAAAACATTTTAAAGATTGAATTTTAAAGCTGAGATTTCACAACAGTTTCGTGCATTCTTTCTTGCATGCAAAAAACATTTCACAGACATGAATCTGTTTCTGATGGTACTTACAGTAAAAACCAGCTAATTTCTTTAGGCCATTTTAAACCATCCCCCTGCTGCCAGATCTGACTCAGAACAGTCTTCACCTCCATCTCTCACCACCAAAATTCCTTTATCTTCTGAATTTGAGCAGACACCCCTTCCCTCAGCGCCCTCCTCCCGCCTGGTCATTCCCCAGCCTGTGCCCTATCCAGGTGTGGCCATCACCTCTGGCAGGGCCACGACCCCCCTGGGCCAGGGAAGGGCTGTACAACCACGTAGGGCCCTAAATCTGCAAAAAACCTGATAGCACCGTCTGCTCTTCCCATCTTTAGTTTCCCTTTGAACACACAAGGTACAGCCCCATCTCTTACATAACCGGTTGCCCTCCATATTTGAGTGTCACTCTTGTTATGGAGAGGTGACACATCTGTCCAGAAACTGCCCAGTCAGCAGCTTGGCCAGACTTGGTTTGATGGGCTCCAACACGAACACCTCGCTACGAGCAATGGCCCCAGCACCCACATACACAGATCTCACCACCAACACACCAACAAGTGTCAATCTCCACCCGATTACCCCACAGGGCCGTGGCCATTTCAGTTTCTGTTTGGTCCAAGTTCTGCTTCATCACCTGCCACCACAAAGAAAGTCAGAAGCAATTTCTTCACAGAAAGGGTTGTCAGGCATTGGAAGGGGCTGCCCAGGAGTCCCATCCCTGGAGGTGTTCAAGGAATGACTGGACATGGCACTCCGTGCTCTGGTCGAGCTGACGAAGTGAGGATCAGTCACAGGCTACATCTGATGATTGTGGAGGTCTTTTCCAACCCTAAAGATTTTGTGATCCTTTTGGAAGTGTCTTTTATTACAGGGTACAATGACAGAACAGGCCAAGTTTAAGGGACCCCAGAGGCCCCTCCAATATCCTCACTGGGGTCACTGCCAACACTTAACAACATCCCTCCCTCTTCCCCCTCTAGGCACCAGCCTACGTACTCTGTGTCAGCACTACCTGGCTTCCAGCTTTCCCAAGAACTCAGCTCCCTGCCCAACAGAGAGGGCTCCACAGCCTGCTCCCACCTCTCTCTTTTCCCACAGCCAACTTCTGACTTCAGCCAATTCACCTGCTGATTTAATCCTTGTTTTAAGTAAAGTTTTCCCCACTGATTAAAGACCAATTTATAAGAAATACTAGCACCCAGAAGCAATCTGATTTGGTCATTTACGTATAGTGTTAATATTTCAATAAACATTTTATTATCTTACTAAAATTAAACTGTGAAGTGAAATTCTGTACTCCTTCATACATATCCAGGATCCAAAAACTATTCTGGATACCAAGTTTGCGAGCTCTAATTTATAAAAGCCTTTTAAATACCTGTTCTCAGATAAGACTGTTCTTCTTTTATTCGCTTATATTCTAATCTCCTCCCTGTTTTAAGAGAACCATGATGCAGAGTTTTTTATTTAAAAAAAGGCTAATTATACCTCCAAGTGCATCACCTTCATATGGGGACAATGCAATTAATTTGGGAGCAATCTGTACATAACACAAGACTAACAGAAATTCAACAGGCAAAACAAACCATCAAAGGCCTCGGCAGCAAAAGCAACCCACAGAAAACTATAACAGAGAAAACAATAGCCAGGTAATATGAAACTGAAATCAATATGCAAACTGAAATCAGACATGAAACTATCAAGTCTGCAAGTCTTCTTTTTTTTTTTTTTTTTTTTTTTTAAGTTAACATGCCTGGACTGCGTTCTTGCACAACAAATCCACACGTGTGCACGCAGCACATCCACATTTTCAGCACTGATTTATTCAAAGCCTTTGCTGATGGCTTTAGGAAGTTACTGCTTCAGAAAGGTAAGAGAAAATTTAGGAAAAAGAAAATAAGGAAGAGGAAAAGATAGGCAGGTACACAGCAATGGATAGTGTGCCTGTGGATAGGTGTGGTGGTTTAAAAGATACTGCAATGCATTTACACCATAATGCATTTACACCATCTGCCCAAAGGAAAAGCGCCAGAAATCATAAATGTAGAGTTTCACGCATTACAGCTGTATCCATACACACACCTTGGTTTTAAGTGATGGGAGAGATCCCACAACCTTTTCCTGACACCGCATCCATTGGAACATCAAACTCCTCCACAGCCAAACCATGTGTTCTCCTCTCTTAAAGGTGTCAGTGGATGAATTACAAGGAGTTTGGCACAGCAGCAGCTCCAGCACAGCCTCCTAAAGTCCAGTGGCACCCTCTGTCCCACTCCCCACCCCGAACACGCCGGGGAGGCTCCTGTTCTCCTGGTGATGCTCCACCACGAGGCGGCCATCAGCACTCATGGCATCGGACGTGCTGTGGCAGCGCGATCCTGGCACAGCTCCCTGTCCACCCGGAGTCGTAGCAGACCCTATTACCACATCCCTACACATGATCACACCAGGCAAGCAGGTTCTCCAAGCCATGACAACAAAAATAAACCACATCAGCTGCTATTCTCTGTCACAGAGTCCAGGCTCTCGGCTCAGGGCAGAGCAGCCTGCAGCAGAGTGGATCTGCTGGAGCTTGGCAACAAAAATCACAGAGGACCCCAAAACTTCACACTGGTGCTCTCAAAAGCAGGTTGTGATGGCACGGGAAGGCATGGAAACACCACACAGGGCTTGGAAAGCTCCCAAGGGGCTGAAGTCCCAAAGCAAGGCCAGGTGCACATACCCCCTAAGCAACCGTGTCCTTCCTGAACATGCAGCTGGGAAAGAGGAGAGCCACCCAAGTCCTCTCTCATCATACTCAATTCACACAGCTGGAAAAGAGCTGTGTAATGGCTGGAGGATCCTCATCCAAGACTAAAACCTCATTTTCTAAAAATTTCACAGAATTTCTAACCGCAGACATCCTGTTTTCACACCCCTCTCAAAAGTGGGATGCAGCCAAGCTACTGCCCACTTGTGAACAAAGAGGTCATCCACGTTCCAACCCCTCTCCTCCACGAGTACTGCCAGGAGAAGCAGGGATTCAAATATTCAGACACCGGAACATACATTAAACCCTCCAAATCACCCCCAAGTTTCTAATAAAAAAAGACCAAAGACCCTGATGCACTCAGACCACAACAGATCCTTTTGGATATGGACACCAACAAGACCTTTCCCAGTTTTCTTGAGACCAATAATCAAAGCACCCAATCCTCCAAAATAAAATCAAACAAAAATAATCAACCCCCCCCCACGCAAAACCCAATAAACCCACCAAAAAACAATCCACTTCCATTATTTGCTTACTTGAATCAGTAATATACTTCACTGATACTCCATTATTTGTTTTTCCCTGAGACTGCGGCGTGTTTCCGAGTTTCCCAGGCAGTATTTTGAGACAAACTACTCTTCTGTGCCCTCATTTCTCTTTTAAAACTCACATCCTGAGCAATACTTGCTAACTTTAAACTTAGCTACACGAAAAAAAGCCACTAGATATAAGAAGTATCTGAATGAAGCAACACAAGAGTAAATGGTGCCCTGCTGCTCCCAAGTTTCATATTAAATCTTCTGTGACCGTGCTGCAGAAATTTGATGATCTCCAGCTGTTTTCTGACACACAGTAACTGTACAAACATATTACAAACAGTATGAAGAATGTAATATTGTATAATCCAATATGAAACCCAGTTTCTTTACTAAATTACAGTAGCAGTGAACTGAATTCAAGAAAGATGTGACCATTATTTTTGAAATCCTTCCCCACCAGTAGTTTTGCCTTCGCAATCGCAAAAAAAAAAAAAAAAAAAAAAAAAAAAGGCGATATTTGATAAAAAGAGGAAGTTGTGTATGATACTGCATCTCCCCAACAAAATATAAGCAGTTTTTTGGATATTAATTTTCAAAATGCCTCAGGATTGTAATTTGGTAGGGAGATTTAGCATGTCCGTAGGTACAACTGGAATATGGAGGTTGCACAGTGGCCACCTGGCACAGACTATATTAAGAAGGCAGTTGGCTGGTACAGAAATGTTCTCCACGCAAGATGTCAAGATGACTTCTGAAGAGCCCAATTTCCTCCAGGAATCCACACAATTGTGCTGATTATTGATTTAAGGCGCCACTATTATAAAACTCTACATGATATCCTGGGTAAGTAACACCGTGTCCTGGAATCCAAACCCGTGTCTCACTCACGAGCAACACGCAAACCTGACGTCATCTCTACCATCTCCATTCCAAAACCCAACTCCAGGTGCTTGCCAGCATTACCTCTCCCTGAGGAAGAGCCTGGGAAGCTGCAGCTGCATATCCCTGCTCCTGCCAAACGCACCTCTGGGACACACGAGGCGGCCGGGTGATACCCCTGGCAAGACAGGCCACAGGCAGCAGAAGGGAAATCTTTTGTCATGGTATATATAGCTCTGTTTCAAGCACTACAGGGCACAGCTTGAGCACAAGGAGACATCGTTTCAGCCAGGGATGGAATTCCAGCAGAAAACATCATGGCAGAGATTAGTGTTAGTTGAGTCAGGTCAGAATGCAGGAGGGACGGGCACACCACCACGTTTGGAGTGAAGGTGAGGTAAGAAGAAAGTCTCTAGGAGAGACACAGTAGTTTTGCTAAATTGTCTTCCCAACTCAAGTCACTTCTGGAGGCACAATTACTCACCCATCCAGTAACCACCGAGGTGCTGGGCTGGTTACAGAGAGGACAACCCGCCCATCTGGGTTCTCCTGCCCAAAGGCACCAGGAGCTGTACATCCAGAGTCTCCCAGTTTTCCTTTAATTAAGTCTGTGATACCCAAAGTGCTCCAACACACAGATGGAGCACACTCTGTGCAGGTCACCCTCCGCTGACATCCCTTTGCAGGTGACCAGCAATGCCACGGTCACACCCTCACAAATGGGCAAAGAAACTGTAGATTTTGCATTTCCTTTTTTCCCACAGATACCCAAAACGAGCTGCTCCAGGGTCAGGGCCAAGACAATGAGCTGAAATTACTTTTTTTTTGGCATGTGTCATCTATTCCAGCTGTACTGGTTCACTCCTGTCCCAGGGGGATGAGGCCATCCACTGACAGCATCTGACCAGTATTTCCAGAACCCAACACTGAGAACAGGATTAACTCCTGGTCTGCGAGTGCCTTGGCTATTTAAGCAAAGGCTGTGTTATAAATGGGTATCAATGGATATCACACTACAGTGAATCAGCCAGAAAACCACTGGGATGAGAACAATAATCTGCACATGCCACAGTGCCACACATTAATACTTCAGTAAATAAGATTAAAGTTTGTGTATACTGGAGACTCTGGGAGACAAAGGCTGGAAAACTAAAGAGAGCTTAACCCAAGCTCCCTGAGCCTGGTGCACACTGTTCAGCACACTGAAATATTCTTCCCAGAAACTACCTTGTTGCACACACATCCATTCTGTGTTTCTAAGAAGTTCCAAGTTTATCACTTTAGGAAGGCATTTCCAAGTTCATTTCTGTGTGCCAGAGGTGACACATTCACACTTATTAAAATAGCACAAACCCATGATAATTGTAACTACAGCTCTACAAAGCTTTCCCATTGCTCGTAACTTGGATTGAAAACAGGATTTTACTGGTATGCTGTTTACCTCAAGACTAACGCCATCAGAAATGTTTGCAGAACACACATGTTATGCTAGACCGGCACATCAGTGTGGGACAGCAGCCTAGACAGGGTTCAACTATCCCAAAAATGAACAGAGCTGTCTCCAATACTCCACAAGCAAGAGTTTGAAGAGGAGAAAAGTTACTACCCCATTCAGCAGTGGCTATAAAAGGGTATGGACCCAGGAAGACAGGAAGACCTGGGAACCTTTTAAAGCATAAAAATAATTCCAGTTTGTGGTTACACATACATGTAGAATAGGCAGAGCTTGTTCAAAGTAAGAAGCAAGACAAATTTGCTTCTCCAAGACAAATTGCTCTCATGGCGTAAAAGTTATATTGGCAAATATACCAATAAAGCCATGGTGGTCAATACAAAATGTAGGAGTTGTATAAATACCTGTATTTCACATTTCTGAGAAGATTCGTGAGTAGGGCTTGTTCAACTACAGCTTTGCCTTCACTGGCAGCAGGAGAGTACCAGGGGTTCAGCCATGAAGACAGATTAAAAAAATTGAATGGACAACAAAAATCAGACGCTTTTGTAAGCTAGAACACTGTTTAAAATAGAGATCATCATAAAGGCAAATAAATTAGCATGATTTAACAATTTGGGCTGGGCTAACAACAACCTACTCAGCGATCAGCGGAATGAAAGGATCAGCCAAAATTGGGGAAAAGTGGATTACGTCTTACATGACCTCTCATTTACCTGGCTACCGTCTCACATCACCTTAGAGCACATTCTGCAGGACATTCCTAATTCACCCCTTTCTGCCAAAACAACTGTGTTATCTGCCATGTATTCCTAGACTCAAACCCCAAGTACAGTATTACATTAAGCTGACAAATCACAACACAGGCTGCTGGAACCCTGAGCACTCCAAATAACATGTCTGGGTTTTATATTGAAATAGAATTATTAAAAAAGACCCAATTCCGGATGTCACATACATTACATACTGCTGAGTCAGGCAGCACTTAAAGCACTGCATCCAGCCCTGCCAAGCCACCGGCCTTGGCCAACAGCCGAGAGAAACAAAGCGGGAAGACAAACGGACAACTGACCTTTACCACTGCTGGCAAACAATCCCTTTTTTCCCCCCTTCCTTCTGGTACAACACCTGAGTCCAAGAAGAATCCCAGTTCAAATGCAAGGGCAGAGAGGTAACTTCTGGAAGCAAGGCTCTGGACTGTAACCAACCAGCAAAACTTCTCCCCCTTCCAGACTCTCCTCCTCTTTTAATGGCTTCTCTCAGCTCTTGCCCTGTCTTAAACTTCCTTAATGATCCTTATCCCCCACAAGCTTAAATACTAGGAATGATTTCAACTGTAATAAGAGAAGTCATAACACTGCCAGTGGGGCCCAGTTTCTGTGAATTCTGGCTGTAGACTCGGAGCAAGAACACAGAGCAAACCCTGCTGGGCTGGTTCCCCGCGTCCTGGTTCTCCCCACAACAAGCCACATCTCCAGGAAGTCAGAGGAACAGGAGCTGAGCAATGGATTTAATGTATATACCACGCAAGAGCCCTGTGAGTGTGTGTTGCTAAAACCATTTCCTTGAAATTGAAGAGTTTTACCTGTAATAAATCACAAATAATATCCCATTGGAGACAGACCCCAGCAAACCCTGCAGTTCTTCAGTGAAGCATTTACCAAATGCTTTCAGCGCGATTTACTCCTCTTCCAGCTGCTGTCTCACTGCCATTAGAGAAAATTTAAGGCAAACTGCCTCCGTTAGCCTATTTTTTCCCTTCCTTTTATTCTATTCACCTTTTCCATTCGCTGTGCTCAAAGACCCCAAAGAGAGCCCAGACGAAGCTGTCCCACTGGCCAGAGTCTCCCTGCTGCTCAGGATTTGGATCTTGAGGAGCTGCAGCTCAGAGTTTCAGCAGCAAAATTTGCGTATCAGCACAAGCACTGGCTGATTCTTCCACAGACAGCAGGCAATTCATTGATTATTGCCGATTCATTCCCATTAATCAAATTCCTGAAGTTTCCATTCAGCTTGCTAACTTCAGAATCCCTCCTGCTGCTCACTAAAATTGATTAGTTTTCTGGGGCCTGATTATCACTTGTCTCATTAAAGCCAGCACGCTGTGCTATCCTTAGAAGCAAAACCACTCAAAAACGGCATGACATCAATTCCAGCCTGTGTGGATATAAAGAGACATTCCAGGCTTCCCATTAAAACGGGCAGATTAAATATGACCTGAACACCAGGACTGAACCACAGCTTTTCTTCCCCTATGTTCAGTCTATAATTAATATGTTATTAATAGCCAAATAATTCTACCAACACCAAAAAATATTTCCTATTGGAACCTGAGCCTTCTCAAAATCCTGGCCTCCACCTCTCACAATTAGTACCTAAAAAAAACAGACCACGGGAACCTGGCAAGAGAGTCCTTCCTTTGTTTCTAAAACAAATGCCAATTTTGTTAAGTCTTCTGCAAGAAAAACAAACAAACCCACAATACATTGCCTTAAACTAACCCAGTTTAGACCATATATTTCTGACAAGGTTCAGGAAGAAAGAGAATTCCTGCATCAAGCCCAGGGTTCATTAGTATCCCAAACATTGTAAAAAGAAGATGGAGTTGCCTGAATGTTATGGAATAAAAATAATAAAGCAAACCCAAACAATGCTGTTTTTAGAACTGGACTTTGCAGGTTTAGTATATAAAAATCTTCGGGAAGGAAGAACAGCTTCCATAAAGCTGAGAATAAAGAATTTTTATGCAAAACTCAACTAGAAACCACCTCCAAATTCTTTACACATTCCATAAAGAAAAAAAATAAATCTATTATCTTACAGTAAAAAGGAAGCAATAAAACACAAGACGACCTTGCAGGAAGCAAGAACGTCAACACTTGAGGGCCGATGTGGATAACACCCAGCAGTAGTGGAGGCAGCTGGGGCCGGGGCTGCTGGGACATTCCCTGGGCTGTCCCGGGAGCTCCTCCAGACTCTGCCTGCCATCCCCCCCCTGCCCCGGCCAACACAAACACCCTCCCAAATTTCCCCCACAGAGCACTGATAACATCTCCCACTGCTGGCCCTTCCCCTCCAGGATCAGCTCTGCCCACGTTTGCAACCTAAGCGGGATCATCATCCCTCCAGGATCAGACATACGGAATAGAAGGCGGGTGTTTAAAACTCCCCAAAGCCGGACAAACATCGCTGTGCGCGCTGGGCTCTGCCTACACAGCTCTGCAAAATACAACCAACGCAGCAACCCCACAGAATGGTTCCCAAAAGTGACATTTCCATTATCTCCCGGGGATCTGCTTACTTAAACGGTCCCTGAAATCCTTCTCCCCAACGCAGACATACTTCTTCCTTCGACACAGAGTTTATGACTGTCATTAAAGATACAGCGAGAGCAGAGGGAAAAAACCCACCAGAAAAACCCCATGAAACAAACGAAACATGAAATTGGACACATTATGCACAAAGGATTTCTACTCTCTCAAAATAAATCACAGAGCATGTTCAATATTCATATATCAAGGTGGAATCTATCCACTAAATTTGATTTTCTTTTCTGGATCCCTTACAAATTGCTTCAAATGCTTCAAAGAAAAAAGGCACATATTGATGAAAAAAATCAAAAAATCTATGAAAGAAATTCAGAATGAAAGCAAGCTAAAAGTTGTCCTCCTGAAAAAAAAGAAGAATCCTCACACACCTCTTTCCAGCCATGGGAAAGTGGAGCAAATATCATGCAGGGAGAGCCCCTGGGACTGGCAGGGAACACCCTGGGGATTGACTGTCAGCAGGGTAATAAAAACGAGAAAGTTAAACCAGATACTTCATTAAAAGCCTACAAATACTGGGTTTATGTATAGGGACTTGTAGAGCCATTTTCTAACAGTCTCCAACACAAAATCCTCTTCCTTCATGGAGGCCAAACACTGCTCATGCGAGTAGTTGTTAAACACGGGACAGCTGAGGAACACATACAGCTGGGTGCTCTTACTGAAAGCTTACAACTAGGAGTTCAACCTGAAATCCTGAGGAAAACTTATAACCGGGTATTCGTACTGAAAACATACAACTGGGTGTTCCCATTGGAATCAGAATGGAGATGTGCACAGCTGCCCGCCGAGCTGCCATGGCCATGTCCACTCCTCCAGGAGTGTTTGACTGGAATATCTGCACCTCTGGATTAATTGTAGAAAATACAACTACAAAGGCACTCGGCATAGGTACTACTAACTAGCTCCCCTAATTCATCCTGCTCCCAAACCCCCTCTCCCAGACGCCCTCCTGCCATTCCACTCAAGAGTTAAATTCCAGGTATGTTTAAATCTGACTGCAAATACTCTTATCTCTTTAAATGCAGTTATTGAACAAGCCACTGACTATTTCCCACTCGGAATCTTCTTGTCCATGTAAGGTAAATGCGATACCAAGCACAGTGAAAACTTGAGTTCAGCTTAAATGTAATTCCAGAAATTTACCCGGCAACCAAGTTATTTTTGTGCATAACATTTAAGTAATACTAGGAAGGGAAAAAAGCCCACAGTGATTGATCCTCTAACCCTTGGGAACGAAAGAGCTTTTGTATACACTTAAATACTTCCTTCCATACTGCCTGCATATGGATCCTGCTACCACGCACTTAATTTTCCCTTTAAGCTGTATCTTGGAAGTTTTGTTTCTATTTATCTACTTTTTAAAGCATGACAGCTCCCCTCTTCTCTTTATCCTTTAATACCAATAGTTGAATAGTTGGTTAAAACTGTCATACTGTGTCAATAAATAAATACTCCTCAGAGAAGTCTGATCAACCACATGTACCAAATAGAAAAGGAGAAAGAGGAAAAAAAAAGGCAAAAACCCAAACGACAAACCAGCATGCACAGCGTTGTGCTGAACACACTTGTAGCATTTTAATAAATAGCAACAAAAACTAATTACCTTGAATAGCCATTAGAGAAAGCAGGTCTGCCAGAAAGGTTGAGCGTTCCCAGCGGAGCCAACGCCTCATCCCCCGATCCCTGGCACCTATTCCAATTTTCTGACCCGGCAGGAAGAGATGGAATGATATTAAAAATTGGTTTTTGATCCTGCTGCTGAGAGAGTGATGCAGTATTTAAATCATAGTGGTACATCTGTCCCCCAGAGGTGCTGACACCGTGTATGGAGATGGCCGAGACTTTCGTACCCAGCAGGTTCGACCCGGAGAAGTTGGCCTGGCAGTAAAGTGGGCCCATGTTTTCCTGCTTGATGCCAGGAGTACAGAGTTCAATGAAGTCTTCCTTCTCTGTTTTCACTTGAGGCATTGGCATTTTGGAACTGGGTAAAAGGTCACCACGGTCATTAATTTTAGGTTTAGTGTCAGATAAAATGGGAGGCTTGCAGTCTTCACCGAGATTTCCTTCCAGGAGAAAGGCATCATCTGCGGATATGGGGGACAGCAAACCACCATCATCGAGCAACGGGTCCAGCCGCCACGGGCTCCCATTGGGCTCCTTGCCAGGCGATACCGGCGGCAATTCTAAATCCTGGAGAATATCCAGGGTGCTTTGGTCTTCAGAGAACAACTTCAAGTTGCCACCATTCGAGCCAACCTGGCTTTGGACTGCAGTTCCCGGCTCTGAAGGGACGCTGCGGCCGGCCATGCCCGGGAAATCCGGCTCGAGTGGCACCTCAGAAGACACGGCTCCCTTCGTGTCCTTGGCCAGGCTCGAGGACTTGTTCAAGCTTGCAATACTTTCCTCCAGGAGCCTGAAGTCCGTTTCCCCAGAAGAGATGCCGATTTGGCCCTGGTGCGAAAATCCAAGGTCGTTTCCCATCACTTTTGTGTCTGTTTCACCCATGTACAGTCCCATCGAGAGCGACACTGCCTTGGAAAGGTCTGGCTGAGGCACATTGTTTCCTAATGCTTTCGAAAAGTCAGTCAAAGCAGGTTGCTGACTGGAATCTGACTGAGAAGACGCGGGGAGAGGAGTTGTAGACACAGGGGTTTGGACAGTGGCTCCACCCCTGAAGGGTGGATGGAAGTCCATCACGATCCCTCCTTTGGTACTGATGAGCGCATTTTTCCTTGTTTCGTCTTGATCTGATGGGTTAAGCAATTCTTTGGAATCCATTACTTTACCATTAACTATAAAAAGATCAGAAGCAGTCAAAGTTAGCACAGCAAGGACACATTAATAACAGCTTAAAAATAAAACATCTCAGTCTTTCGCCTGGCGAACCAGGCTCAGCTGCTCTGAGAAGGAAGGCAGGGCAGACGAAGCTATGAGCTGACACGTGCCACGTCCCTCAACACACACTGTGCTTGTTTTCAGGGGGTTTAATTTTTTTTTCCTGCCTGGTCAAGAGGAAGTATATATTTTAAAGCTTTGCTAGATCTGCACACAACTCAAACCCAGGCTACTGCACATGATACCGCTCTGCACACACTCTCCAGCTCTGTCACCCATCCCAAAACCAAGGAAGTGTAGAGGATTGTTGAAGCACCCGGTTAATTATTTTGCAAGGTAAACTTCCCTGATGTTTAGTTAGACCTTTAGCAGGGGAAAAGATATTTACCACCTTTCCCGGTCTGCTCCCTCTCTCACAGCAGGTTCTGAGACTCCAGAGCCAGCACCCACCATCCAGAGAGAATCTCCGTGGGTTGTTGTTATTCTCTTAAGTCACACAACCTCCCCCACCACGAAACAGCGTTCGGCACCCTCGCACGAGCTCAGCTTAAAACGCAAGTCATCAACCTTGAAATAAATACATCTCCAGTTTATAAATAAAAGCTGCTTAAAAATAAAGCAGGATTTCTGTTAGCTTCCAACACTTCACCCGCTCACGGCTACTCTCCCAAAAACGCACCGAAAGCAAACCTCCCCAAGCCCCCATCTGTTTGTATCCACCACTACATTTTCCTCCAGCAGAGCGCGTAAATATTTGGAGAACCACTGTAAATTCTTCGGCAAACTTCCTATACAGTCGGTGCGCGGCCCCGCACCCCGCACCGCCCAGCCCCGGCTGCTCCCCCGGGCACACCGACCCGGCTCACAACTTCGCAGCCGCCTTCATCACAACCCCGCGGCTCTGCCGCCCATCTCCCCCAGCCCCCGACGCTATTTCTGTGTGCCAGAGTTAAGGCTCGATCAACAAAAAAATAAAAAAAAATTAAAAAAAAAAAAAAAAAAAAAAAAAAAAAAAAAGCCCCCACGTGTGTAATTTTAAGGTGGACCCAGCCGAGCTTTGGGGGAAACAGTCACCGCCAAAACCCTTCGGCAGCGCCTCTGTGTGCCCATCGTCGGGGGTCCCGAGAGTTGCCAGGGGGTCCCCGGGGGGCAGCGGTCCCGCCGGCCGAGCCCCCGGCGTGGGACGGGCTGCTTAAGGTGGACCCGGCGCCTGGAGGAACACAACCACCTACCCCCAGCTCTGCCTTATGTCTTTTCTTTTAAACGAAAGGGGAGAGAAAAATACAATTATTCCATCTGACAATTCCCCCCCAACGTCAAAAAAAAAAAAAACAACAACAAAAAACCAAACACAAACACAAAAAAAGAGGGGGTAAAAAAGCCAGCGACCCATCCACCGCAGGAAACGTGTCAAAAACCAGCTGCGAGAGCCTGCCCGAAGGAGGGAAACGCTGCGAATACTCAAAAACCACCGGATTGCAGTAAAATCGCCCCTACCGAAGTACAGTTTTCAGAGAAATGTGTCGGGACCTGTTGAGCCGTCTCCTGGCACACCCACTTCTGCCGAACCAGCCCGGCCCGGGGCTCGGCGGCGGCTCCCCCTGCGCGCCCCCCGCACACGGGCAGGGGCCGAGGGTCCCCGGGACCGTCCCGGCCCGGCTCCCCTGCCCCGGCCATTCCCGCGGGGGCGCCGCCTCCCCCCCCCCCGCTGCTCCAGGGAAGTTCCCGGGGGAAAGCGCAGCCCCCTCACGGAACCCCCGCCGCGCTTACCTGGTGCGGGGGCGGGCGCTGGGGCTCCTTCAGCCGCCCACGGCCATGGCAGCAGCCGCGGCGGGCGGGGGGCGGCGGCCGGCCCTCCGCGGGGGGACTCGCACGGCCGCCCCTCCGGGGGCCGCGCCGCTGGCACCGCTGCTCCCGCCGGCCCCAGACCCTCGCCCGGCCCCGCCCGCCGCCGCCGCCGCCGCGGCGCCCCCTCCGTTAATTAGCGCTAATTGCCCCCCGCGCGGACCTCGCCCCCCCCGCCGCGCTCCCCGCCCCGTCCCTCCGCGGGCCGCGCCGCGCTCGGCGGTTCTGCCCCCGCCACAAAATGGAGGACGGCGGCGGCCGCCTCCTCCTCTTCCCCTCCTCCCTCCCTCCTTCCCTCCCTCCCTCCGCCTCCCCGACGTGGAGAGGGAGTGGAGACAGCCGGCTGGGAGATGGGTGGGTGCCGCAGCTCGGCTGGGCTCAGCTCGGCTCGGCTCGGCTCGGCTCAGCCGGGCTCAGCTCTGCCCTTCGCCGCCGCTCCCCGCTCGGCCCCCGGGGCAGCGCCCGCCCGGCACAGCCGAGGGGGAACGGTGCGACCTGTTGGCCGAGGAGGGAAAGTGCAGTCCGGCTGTGCCCCCCGGCCCCGGCAGAGCCCCCCGGAGCGGCGGCGGGACGAGCGCGGCCGGCAGGTCAGGGATGCGATGCGCCCCCATCTCCCCCCCCCCCCACCCCTCCCCGGCTCGGCCACATCTGGAGGGCTGTGTCCAGCTGTGCGCTCCTCAGCGCAAGAAAGACAAGGAACGGAGGCCGCGAGTGGTCTGGAGCATCTCTCTGAGGAGGAGAGGCTGTGGGAGCTGGGCCTGGTTAGTCTGGACAAAACAAGATAAGACTGAGAGAGGATCTACCTCATCAATCCGTAAAAATGTCAGAAAGGAGTGTTAGAGGATGATGCCAGACTCCTTTGGTGGTGCCCAGCAACAGGATGAGGAGCAATGACCATAAATTAAAACGCAAAAAGTTTCACCTTAACATGAGGAAGAACTTCTTTCCATGGAGGGTGGCAGAGCTCTGGAAGGGAGGGTGTTGAGTCTCCCTCTCTGGAGACATTCCAAACCCACCTGGATGGGTTCCTGTGTCACCTGCTCCAGGTGACCCTGCTTGGGCAGGGGGGTTGGACTGTGTGATCTCCAGAGGTCCCTTCCAACTCACACTGTTCTGTGATTCTTTCCTCTTTCGTTTCCCCAGCTGTCCCCACTGCTGGGGATGGATGAGGCATCACGGGCTGCCCGCTTCCCTGGGGCCGGAATGGTCCGTGTTGGAAGGGGGTTTAAAGATCCTGTTCCAACACCCTGCCGTGGGCAGTGACACCTTCTACTACACTGGGGTTCTGGTCTAGTGAACTCCAAATTCTGGGAGTGGGGACCCGCACTGGAGAGGGCAATAAGGCCATGGAGAAGGCACCTCAGGGCTTGTGGGTAGCTCTGGAAGCAGGTGTCTGATTGGATGGGCATTTTGGGGCAAATCCACGAAAAGAGATAAAACTGTCCCCACGAAAAGGCTGAGGGACCAAGAAGAGACTCTTGAGGGGCAGGGAGAGGCACTGTTTGTCCCCTGGCAAGCACTGGACATACGTGTGTTTGCATTGAGACAAATGGGTAAACACCACAAATGTGGCAGCATTTCACCGAGAGGTTTCACAAGTTTTGATATTTTTCAAATAAAATAAAAAGCAAAAGGGTAGTGCGCTGGTCTAATGTTGGGGGTGGACCGCAGACACCTGAAGAACGAAGTGCTGGTGGTGGGACATCCCCAGTGTCTGGGTCTGCCCACTCCAAGGACAGTCATTTCTACCCACTGCACCTGAGGGACATGTGCTGGGCAAGAAAAGGCATGAAACTGTCAACACAGAAACTGACCAGGAGTTAAAGATGTCAATGAAGTAAAACAGCAAAGTAAAATATCCTGCTGCTTTGGAGAAGTAGAAGAGAGGGGAAAGAGGTTGCCCTGTCAGTGTAGAACAAGCATCCTCTTGGCTTTGGCTTTCCCTGGAACTGGCAGAAACTCTGGTGACAGGGAAAAAGAAATGACAATTGCCCCTCTGTGAAAATCTGTCATTCTTATTTGGGGCCATAAATTGAGCTTAGAGATGGCAACCAGATAATGCTGGCACTGGGACTGTGCTGACCAGCAGTGGGTACCTAAAAATGGTTATTGTGGCACCCCATAAATTACACAATATGGGTTCTGTCAGTGAAAGATGGTTTTGTCTTATCAGTTGTTAAAATGCAGACTTTGGGATTCTTCTACAAGGAAAGAAAAGGCCAAGTAAAAGAACAGATTTCACAGTACAATTATCTGCCCTCATTTCTTTATTTTTAAGTTAGAAGTTTTCTTCCAGGCCACATTGACTTTTGGAAGATGTTTTACTTTTAAAATGCAAAATGCATGCATGCAATGTTAGCTTAATATTATTTTTTTCCCCAAAAAATATTAAAAATGGTTCTAAAAATTGTAGCTCTTCCTCTGCAATCTCCGTATTCTAATACATTTTTGAAAGATGTGTTTAAAATAACCCTCAAAACTGTCTTGTGGTACATTTTGAATGATGCAATGGCTTTACAGCTCTCAGGAAACACTTCTTTCCATGCAAGGGAACCGGAATAGCAGAAGTCAGAGTGTTCAGATACTGTGAAACCTCTGTCACCAGAACAGGGATGTTGTAGAGGTCCTGAGTGTTAAAAAAAGGGCACAGATGTCTCTCGAAGCATGAAATGCTAATGTGCTCCTGGGAATATACCTGGAAAATTTACTCTGTTGGTCTGTGAATATTCTACTGCAGAACCTGTCTTACATTTGGGGAGCCATCCCACCCCTGAAATGAAGTCAACTCAGATATGAGGGAATGTGTGGGAGAACACCAGCCTGCAGAGGGGAGCTGTAACTCTGCTCAGTGCCAGTGTCACGTTGCTTTCTGTGGTTTGGGGGAACTGGTATAACAAAGCTGTTTATTTCTAAGACATTTAGATGAGAACATCTGTTTATAAACACCCGCTCAGATGCTTAATTACAGCTGAGTTTGTGCAGTTATGGGTTGGACATTCCTTCTCTAATGAACAGTTCCATATCTTAATGTCATCTTTGATCCAAAATTACTCGATTTTAGATTACTGTACCGAATTTTACTCCTCGCTCTGAGGGTGGGCAGGCCCTGGCTCAGGGTGCCCAGAGAAGCTGTGGCTGCCCCATCGCTGGAAGTGTTCAAGGCCAGGTTGGATGGGGCTCGGAGCAACCTGTTCTAGCAGAAGGTGTCCCTGCCCATGGCAAGGGGCGTGGAATGAGATGAGCTTTAAGATCCCTTCCAACTCAAACAATTTGATGATTCTATGACTGTATCCACCAGCATCAGCCAAGGAATCCATACAGCAGCAGAAAGAAGTGGCAGAGTCCATCCCGCAGGCTCTTCATGCTGGAATACAGAGGGGGCTGGAACGTGGTGTGTGCAGGAGTGAGGGCTGGCCAGGGCAGAACAATTCCTGTTCTCCCTCTCCTGAAGGATGCTTTCGCCTCGTTGCTAAGCACAGCAGATTCAGTGCAAGGTCGTTGTTGGTGAAACTCACAATCTGTGGCTGTAGCACTGGTGGCGTTCAGTCGGGCGTTAGAGTCCTTCATGGTCTGCACATTCCTGCATCCTCCTGGATTCTGTCTCTGGGGTTGTTCCCTTTTAAATGTTTTGTATTGAATTAAGCAGATGAAAAACGTCAGGTATTTTCTGCTTCTCTATACAAAACAGGGAGAAGAATTTTACTGATTCTCACTTCTTCAAGTGCTACTGAGCCAGGAGGAGCCCAGAGCCCATGGCGTCACAGAGGGCAGCGAACAAGGGATGCTCCACTGTCTGTGGCTCACCTGGCACTGGAGAAATCCTTGTGGCTTCGCACAGCTATCCTCTGAGGCTGAACAACCCCAGCAAACCATGTCCCCTCATTCTTCTCCAGAGAGAAGTGTTCCCTAGGGCACTCCTACACTGTAAAAATAAATGGAATATAGAAACTTGTTAAGCTGCGTGTTCTGGCTGTTTTACAATAGCAACGACTTAGAATGTGTTATCTGATGATGGTCAGAGTTAAATAAAATTCATCTTTGCTAATTTATAAAAATGCATGAAATAAGCTAGGCTTTAAAGGACTTGTAATTTTTGGTTTTTTTCCAAAGTGCCAGTCTGGTTGGAATCCAGTGCCTCAGGAGTTCTGGGGAGCCACAGGGAGGGTGGTGCCAATTGTCATACAATAGATTTCAAAAATCTATAAATGACTGCACATTCCCATGCCACAATGTAATAATATTGCAGAGATAATGAGCCTCGACCTTAACAAACACTAAATATAGACATTAAAATATGGAAGTGCAGTAATTTAGTAAATTGTTAATATATAATTATGACTCTCATAGAGGAGATCAGGCGATTCATGGAAGTGGGAACCGCTTTCAGCTTTGTGTACAGCATTCCAAAGGTCAGAAAGAACATCTGAAGCACCGAAGGGAACTCCCGTGGCTGCCAGATGCCAACATAAATCTGCCTGGGGACAGCACGGACAACGTGGGGGACCCAGAGATAAGCAGATCATGTCACATCTGACTTTGAAGTGAGCGTGCAGAACACACTGCACAGGAAGCATCCAGGTATGGAGTGACATGGGGAAAAAATTAACCCCCTCGAGACTCGAGGAAACAACTGCAAATGATCGCACAGCAGTGCAGTCTCCATATGGGAAATCTCCTTGGCTATGCACTGCTGACAGCCCAGCAGGAACAGGATAGACACGTGGGTCCCTGTTGGCAAACACAGATAGGCTGCTGTGGGTCTGCACTAAATCATTGCCGGGCTAGAAGCAGCCTAGGAAAAAAGGATTGAAGTTTTTCCAGATGAAGTGATGTGCTCATGGATTAGAATAGCAGCCACTTTCTCTGTAACTTTTCAGAAATCCGTGTAAGAGATGGTGCTGGCCAGTGGAGTTCAGGTTCAGCTGGATGGATCTGCTTTACCTTGGCAGGACAGAGAAGTTTGCAGGCTGAGGGACTGATCTACCAGCATTTCACTCAAAGTACTGAAATGGACACAGCTGATGGATTTGGTCTCTGAAGCAAGCAGTGAAGATAAGCTAAAGGAGCAGATGCTGAAGGACCAGAACTACATATCAAAGACAATGCGGAATGGAATTAATTTAGTCAAACCAAGGACATGTTAGCACTGGTGACCAAAAATCACATCAATGAAATAAATTCTTACCAAATAAATATTTGGAGAGATATCAGTAATTGGAAGATAATTGTTCAGAATTACATAGAGCACAGAATTTGCACTTTTGGAGTAAATACTGTATGGAGTCCACAAACAGCAAGTCATAAAGGCCTTGAGCCTACTTGGAAGTGAAAAATAAGGGTTACATTGCCTTTTCCTATGAAATGCCAATTCTGTAGCTGTGCCACAGACAGGTCCTACACAGCACAGTTTTATAGGACAAACTACTCCTCCCTGTGCAATTTGCTGTCTCTAACAAAATGGAAGTGACATGCTCAATGCTCTTCCCAAACCTGAATCTTATAAGATCTTCGTTGCCTTGTAAGGAGCTCATTTTTGTTTCCTATCAGCTTGTGAGTAATTCTGTTTAATTCTTGAATATCCATTAAAGTCTCTCAGCCAGTGTCTGCAGCCTGTCAGTTTTGCAGCTAAGACAGAATGGAATAATGATGTTCCCCAGCTGTGGTTTCCACAGGTTCAGGAGGTGTTCCATTATAAGCAGACCATCAGCAGCATCCTCTTGGCTCCAAATTTATGTGCCAGAGAGGACTCCTGGGTGCAAGATCACTATAAGTGTGCTTCTGACATTGACTTTGCTAGGTCACAGACTGAGGCACAGAGTGCCTGTGCTGTGCCCTCACGTGTCCTCCTTGGGTCAGTAACTTTTTGTAATTTTTCTACTTTTTTCATTTTTTTTTTCCTGTCTGTAATTCCTGTGCTAGCCCTTGCCTATTGTCATATATTTTGTACTTTGTTTTCCCAACAACTCCTTCACTTCTACATGAATCACTGTTCTAGTTCTTCCACTGTGCCATCCTCCTTCCTAGTTCCTTCCTCTTTATGTGCATTAATCTGCTTCATCTTGAATCCCTCTGTTTCTTCCTTTATAGTATCCTGGAATGGTTTGAGCGGCAAGGGATCATCTCGTTCAAAGCCCTTGCCATGGGCAGGGACACCCACTAGACCAGGTGGCTCCAAGCCTTGTCCAACCTGGCCTTGGATAGTTCCAGGGATGGGCCTCAGGGTGTACTGCAGTCCCAGGAATAACTGTGAGCGTTGAATCCTCTGTCTCAGCATCCACAGGGACACACAGTGACAGCCACTTCCTTCTGCAGCTGGTTTGTGTAAAAAAGAAATCACAACTGCATCTGGAGATTCATCAGAGGAGGTTACAGTTCTGTAGAGCTTTTCTGAGTGCTAGGGCTTAGATCTGTGACAAAGGGCTGAAACTCCAAAGTGCCATTGCAGACAGACTGTGGAAATGCACTGGACAGAAACGGGGATGTTAATTGGGCTAATTGAGGAGGAGGAGCACTTTGAGACAGGCATCGGGGTGAAGTCATGTGTAAATACACACAACTTGGTTGTTTTGAAGTTTTGCAGAAACATCTGGCAACAACATGCAAGGAAGAGGAAACTTTTGGTTTATGCATCAAGACCTCCCTATGAAAAAAGAAAACTTGAGCTAATTACAGGATGCCTGTAAGAAAAGAACCACCTTTGATTCCACTCATATTTTTTCCTGCAGCACAATGCCTGATAGAAACCAGTAGCCAGTGGCACACAGATTTGAGTGGAGACTGGGCTAAGTTTGCATCACCAATGCAGCTCCTCTGTGGGCAGGAGGGTAGTACAGGCTCCTTGTGCTACAGACACCCAGTGGCAGTGTGGGACCTCCCTGTGATGCTACAGACTCATCTTGGTTCAACTGTTGTTTGGCACAGGTGGAATTACCTGGACAGGTAAACTGTACTGTAGGATGAAGGCCTGGCCTTGCTCACCGGTTCTTGTGAGAGGTCCATCAATGCCATGTGTAAAGAGCCAGTCAAGTGGAAATTATTAAAAAACAGGACTTGATGTTCCTCTGTTTGCTCTGGAATGTTTTGGTGATGATGGTGCTGCAAAGGGGCAAATTAACACACAGTTCCAAGGCAGCTGCTTTGCCAACATGCTGGGAGAATCTGAGAGGCAGGAGGTGTGTATTCCCTGGGAATCTGAGGGAACAGAGATGTGTATTCCCATACTATTCTGACATGGCAGATCCATTGCAGGAGTTCACTACACACCTATTTTGTTTCAAAGCAAGTCCCCATGTTCATGATTTCAAATCACGTTCTATAAATCTAGGGCTTGTCAGCAATAAACCAGAATTATATGCAACTGGGTACACTAATGAAATGAAATTCAGGCTGTGACACTGTGAGTTTTCAACTCAGACTCAGGAGTGAAATATATAAGTAAAGGTATGAGAAAAACAAAAATGCTACCACTAAAAATGTGTTTTATGAAATGTCATATACCTTTTAAAACATCTGCCTTTACTGCAAGAGATATGACAGCTGTTCAAATTGAAAACATAATTCCAAACTCTGCCATGTTTAGTACCCCAGACAGGTCCTAATTCAGAGTGTGAGCCAAACCCAGGAGACAAGGGGAAGAATTCCTGCACTTGCAGTAGGTGCTCTGTATGAAGAAGGATTTTTAAGTCTTTTCCTAAATATCACACACCTGAAATGGGGAGAATTCAAAGGCAGTTGGTAAGGAGATGAAACATGAAAATTAAAATGCTTCTTCTGGAGACAAGAACAGCACACAGGATAAATGAATTTGATGTAAAGTCTAGATCCTTTAACTTCTTATGGTAAAAGGGCTTGTAGACAATTAATTGTCCTTATCCTTTTGGTTCCATCCTACTGACTCCCCGTGTTGTGTTGTTCCAGTATTTATATGGATATAACTCTTAGAGGACTTCAGTTTTAAACAGGCTTCTTCTGTGATTTTAGTTGAGAGATCTAATAAAAATCCAGAAGACTTACCAAGTTATTTCCTTGGTAGGACTGTGCTTGGCATCAGCCTGAAGCCACAGAATTCGGTGCTGAAATTGCAGTGCTGGAAAGAAAGACAAATAAAAAGAGAATCACACTGTCTCATTTATTCAAAGATAAGTCTAGAGACAACCTAAACATTCTGGTAACACAAAACCCTTCAGAAGAGGTGGTTATTTTGCCACCTGAGAGTTTCTGTGTTGTTGGGGGGCATTGAAACCCAGGCTCATGAGTGGTTCTGAAACACTTCAGTGTAATGAACAGCAGCTCTGTCAGAAACAGCCTCGCTCTGAATATTTTACAGAGTAGGGCCTCTCCTGCTTTTCATTTAGAAATAGCCTGAAACCAGTCACCTTCAGCTCCTCTTTTCCCCCTCCAGATGTGTGCTTGAGGCAGGGCTGGCTGGTGTCACCCACAGCCTGGCTGGTGTCACCCTCAGCTGGGCTGGCAGCATGGGGTTCCTGATGAGTCCCACATCTGGGCCTCGCTGCAGCTGGGCTTTAGTTTAAGTTTTAGCAAAGGATGTGGGAACAATGGCCCCAACGAGGTCTGGTGTCACTCTGTGTGTCACAAAGTGCACATGAGGCAGATGCACAGTGACAGGAGCCTCATCCATATGTCCAGCTCCAAGGAATCAGGCAGGAATGTGTGCTCTCCAAAGCTGTTCTGTTGCGTTAATGATAATTTTTGACCTTTTCTATGTGTTTTAATTCTAGAATATCCTCACTGAGAGGGGCAACGAGAAGTCCTCACAATACAAAAGACGTGGTAACACAATGCTCTGCTCTCTTTCTTCCCTCATCATTCCTAACATTCCAGTTGATTTTTCTGACAGCCAGCAGTGAGTTTGTTTCCACAGAACTCCATTTCTCCAGTGACTCTTTCCTCAGCGGTAATACCTAATTTACAGCTTGTCATTGCACATCTTCATACATTTTTTCTTTGTGCATTTTGCTTTTCCTTGTTGTATTATAATTTTCTAGCAGTAAATTCAGCCTGGCATTTGATCATCTGCTCCCTCAGTATGGTCAGGTACTTCTGCAACTCTTTACAGTTAGATTTTGGTTTTATTACTTTGAATAACTTATATTCAGCAGCCAACTTTGTCACCTTCTGCCACCTCCTCTCCTTTTCCAAGTCATTTATGAGTATTTGGAATGGCACAGATCCCTGTGGGACTCCACTTTGCTGTGAAAGGATCTATTTCTTCCTGCCTTTTGCTTCCACATTTTAACCACTTTTTGACCCCTTAAAGGATCTTCTCACTTTCCCTGTATAGCTCAATTTGTCTTACATGAAAGCTTCCTTGCAGGAGCAAGAAAGTAGAGGAATGAATCTGTCCTTTTATTAAAAACCAGCAAAGACAGATAATGGGCCCAGTTCTACTCTAAGTGTCAGTACAAGGAAACCACCAGATTCATGCTGAGATGAACAAGAGCCCTGATTTGATCCTGCAGACAGATGACAGCAACTCTCAACTCCTGGCAAATTACGAAGAATCAGGCATTTTGCCCAAGCACAGACTCACTTGCAGGATTTAAACCCCTCAATTTGCAAACTTCTACCCAAGAAAACATAAGTGAGGCTAACTGGGTTAGAGACACTAATGAAGCTGCAGGCTTGGACTCTCCTGCATCAATGCAAAACTTCTTTTTAAAAAAAAAAAGGTTCTCCTGTAAAACAAGTTTTCTCTGGTTTTTCAGGTACGGTGTGGAACTACTCATTAATTTGCAGGTAAGCTCCAACCACACCCCTGCTGTCACAGCCGAAGGGGCTACGTGATGGCAGATGTCCTGCAGGTGTGATGATTTATGGGACTTAGCACAGATAATGAGAACTTGAGGCTTAGCACTGGCTAGGAATTATTACAAACATTTCTCACGCGTCTCCCGGGAGCTGAAGCTCACTGGGTGCTTTGAGCAGTCAAATATTGAGCCTTGCTGCACCATTTGGGCTTCAAGAGATGGTCCGATGCCAGCCAAACCTTGACATCACTTTCTTTTGGTGTATTAATTAGCAGCCGTGCATGTCACCTGCATCTTTGAGCACAGCCTCCTTGAAACTTCCCAAGCAGTCACAGTGTGTATTCAGCTCATTGGAAAAGCCAAGGGAAATGTTCATGGAATTACAAAATAAGACTGGTTTGGGTTGGAAGGGACATTCAAGATCATTTAGTTCAACGCCCTGCCATGGACAGGGACACCTGCACCTTAAATGAGCAGTTTAAGAGGATGCTACCAATGAATGCAGGCACTGAGAAAAAACTCTTCTCACAAAGCACTCCTCTTGGGAATGTGGATAGGGTGGGAGCAGCAGGCAGCTGACCATGCCCGTGGGCTTCAAAGAGGGTCCCACTGCCCAGGAACCTGCAGGGCACTCCCCAGGGGCTCTGGTGGGGCCACCACAGTGAGTCCCTCTGCCAGGACAGGAAAACATCTGAACCACTGACACAGCCCGGGGAAGGAGACAGTGAGAAATTCACCCACTGCTCTCACTTCAGCTTCGCAACTCAGCAACTGCAGAGCTGGTCACGTCTCTTTGTTAGAGAATTTAAAAATGGAAGGAACACACTGGATGATTAAGGCTGAAGACAGAGCGCCTTGATGTCTCAGCTATCCTTTCTCTAAACTTGCATTACTTCACAAGAGTAGTGCAACATTTATAATAATTTATAATTTTGAATCTTTTTGTGGTCCACAGAAGTTACAGACTACAGAAATATTTTTTAAATAAAACAATAAATAGTGTTTATAATTGTGAATCTCTTTGTGAGCCACAGAAGGTGAAGACTAGAGAAATATTTACTAATAAAAAATAAATACTAATTTTAGAATAGTTTTCAGTCATCATCAGAGAGGAAGGAAAGAGCCAATTATAAACAGTAACTTTTATACAGACTTGTGTAGAAGCTACAGGAATCCTAAGAGGCTTTTATATTGCCCCAAAGGGCTCTTTTGTGCTTATACAAAAGGTCAACATTTGACTCCTTCCATTACTGCTAACAAGGCACAAGACTTGAAACAACTGCAAAAGGCAAATGAAAAGGCATTACACATGGTCTCCTTGCCAGAACGCTGCTATGCCTGTAACCCTTGAAAGGCTGATATAAAGAGACAAGAAAACTGGAGGCCAGATGATAGCAAATGCCATTCCTGCTCTGACCAGTGTGACCCGGAGCTGGGGGAGCTCAGGCATTCCTGCCTGCCACCAGCCCCAGCCCCTCCAGGATAGCCCCTGCTAAAGTGCTAAGTCAGCTCACACATGAGTTTTTAGCAGCTTTATTAAGGCATTTCCATGAAGTGAAACTGTGTGTGTGAGAGCATCTGGTCGCCTCACCCAGAACGAAAGTGAAACTCCACAGGTTATTTTTGTGCCTCCTCTCCGCCCTTGGTGTGAGGAGTCACCACCCCGCTGAGCCCCAGCTGGATCCTCTCAGGGATGCTGGCCTCACCAGAAGGCATCTCCCCAAAGGGACTCGGGGCTGTTTGTATTGAGAGACCTTTCTAAAAAACTGACGGAGAAAACAGGAAACCGAAGCTCTGTGGAGCTGACGCGCATTCCACGTGTCTGCTCCTTCTAGACACTGTGGTGCTGCTTTGGCGAGCCTGGGAGCGTGCAAAATAATGGGGATATACTCATGAGGAGGTGAAGGGAGTGTATTAAATTGTCTTATCTTTCTGCCTGCACTGCCGCTGGCCGGGCAGGATGTTCCCTCAAAATTAGAATCACAGAATCCCAGAACGATTTGGGTTGGAAGGGACCTTAAAGCTCATCCAGTTGCACTCCCCTTCCATGGGCAGGGGCACCTTCCACTAGACCAGGTAACTCCATGCCTGTCCAACATGGCCTTGAACTCTCCCAGGGATGGGGCATCCATTCACAGCCAGTCCTGAAGAACTACCATTTCAGACAACATTCCCAGTAAATTATAAAGAAAAGGCCTTATTAGAGCTGAATGGGGACGAAGAGCCAGAGCAGATGCACAGCTGATTGCCTGGACAGGGACAGAACCAATGGGATGTATTAACTGGAAAGCAATTTGCTCTCAGTGTCTTCCCAGTGCACTGCAGACCCTTGGCATTTGGTAAACAGTTAATAATAACTGGTCAGGAGACCAGTAACACAAATCAATGTACAAATTCAATTAGGAAGAGAAAATAAAAATATTATGTGAATTACTAAGCTAACCTGATATTTCAGCCTTGAGTTTAGAATTTGTTTGGTTTAGAGGAGAAGTTCTAATCAGATTAAAAAGAGGTTTCAAAAAAATTAATAGCAGATGTGAATGAAATAGATAATGATTTTCATTCCTGATTATGTGGCCAGAGTTATAGATGGAAGGGGAGGGAGTTTAATGGAAGTAATGTGGCCAGTGTGCTTATGATTTTCTGATAAACATTAACTCTTTACAGCTTCTCTCATTTAGCAAGTGCACAGTGATCAATCCCCAACTGACCTGAACCCAGGTATAAAAATCGACAACTTCAATTTCTGATTGCTTTCCTCAAAATTTAATCAGTGTCTGAATGATGTGATTTCCTTCTGCTGGAGGCTTCTCTAGAGGGAAGCAGTATCAGGGTTATCCTTTGTTATGAGCGGCTGTTAAATCTTCAGCCTGACCCATGAAGAGCTGTGTGATGCTTACATGGTCAGTAAAACAACTCACTGCCACATAAAAAGAAAGTGAGAGAACGTGGGTCAAGCCCTCAAACAGGTTAATCATTGTGTTTTCCTGATGTGGAGCTGCACACACTGGGTATATGCAGTTTCCGACTCAGAGGCTCAAGGCATACCCATGGCCCTGCTGTCCACAACCAAAGCTTTCCTGATGGACATACCTGTTACAGCTCAGGACAGAAAAGTGAAAGAAATCACCTGCAGAACCAGGTACAGCAGAGTGCACAACGGCCTGAGGGGATCTGGGAACTTTTCACTTAGAACCTTTTCAAGGTAACATCCTGAAGGTGATTTCAACCTTCCCTTCCTCTCCCATTTCACATTTACTTGCTTGTGTTTAGCATCTTTAAACTTGGGAGTGAAAAAAGAATACAGAGACAAATATGTTGTTTGTTTTCCCAGTGCCAGATGGATGGATTCAATTTTCAGAGTCCTTAAACTGCCAACACTGCAAAATTCTAAGAAAAAAAAAAAAAACCTCCAAAAATAATTTGTTTTAAAGATCTGTCATGGTTTCTATAAACTGCATAGAATTTTTTTGGCATGTGTAACAGAATTGATGTCACATGTACATTCTATCACTCATATCTGATGACATTACCTTAGTGAGAAGTTTAAGTAAGGTAAAATAAAAAGTGAATATAGTGCTTCTTTTTTTACTACTTTTATTTAACCACAGGGATAACTCCATCCAGTATCTTTGGATTTTTGAAAGAAGCCCTTTTACATCCTCTCTATTAATATTTCAGAGGCACACAAGATACAAGTCATGATACCAAGCCTCTTTGGTGAATGCATTCCCCGTGTATTCATAGAATAACAGAATTATGGAATAATAGAATCATTAAGGTTGGAACAGCCCTCTAAAATCTTTGAGTCCAACTGCTCCCCCAGCACTGCCAAGGCCACCACTAACCCATGTCCCCAAGTGCCACATTTACACAGCTTTTAAATCCCTCTAGGAATGGTGATTCCACCACTGCCCTGGATAGCCAGGGCTGGGCAACCATTTCCATGAAGAAATTTTCCCTAATATCCAACTCAGACTTCCCTTGCCACAGCTTGAGGCTGTTGCCCCTTGCCATGTCACTTATTCCATAGGAGCAGAGCCCCACCCCACCTGGCTCCCCGCTCCTGTCAAGGAGTTGGTCTTGTGCCCACTGGAGTTCCTGGTGCCCCTGGCACATCCATAGAGTTCATGGTCAAGTGGAACCCCCTGCCCATCCTGCTGATACACCGAAAGTCCTCAGGAAGCAGAAAAAACTTAATGGATGACAGATTTCCAAATGTGAATGTTTTACTCCGAAACAGGCTCTGTAACCCGAAGAGCATTTATAAAAGGAGTTCTCACTAAACAGTCTACTGAAGTCTTGTGTGAATCACTAAACTATCACAACAATCTGGAATAATTGGCAGTTTTCCACTCAAAAACCCTATTTTACTCTGCTTGTGTCTTCTGGGTCTGAAAAGAGCTTGTACAACATCCAGAATTCCAGGAAAACCTGCCGTTCCCATTACACAGCCATTTCTCTGCTTCCAGAAACAATCTGCTACTACCACAAGAAGAGTCTCTCCAATAATTCTGCTGGGTTGTCACTTTTGCCTTATAACTGGAGAATGTTTGTACCAGCTGAGACATTCATCCTTCCCATCATAATGGAGCTACTTAATGAGGTTAAACTCCTCCTCTTACCTTGCGAACTTCAGCTGGTTCTTGTCCACATCACCCCATCCTTTGGATCCCTGTTCGGGCTGGAAGGGACCCACAAGGATCATCAAAGTCCTTGACCTGCACAGGACAACCCCAAGAATCCCACCATGTGCCTTCTTGGTGCCCGGAGTATTTATGGAGCAGTGCAAAGAGTTAACCAAGGGCAAGTACAGGAAGGGGATGGTGAGGAACAGGGAGGAACATTTGGACTCCAGTCACTGCGTTCATGGGAGTTTAAATAGTTGCTGAATGACATTGCGGACTATTAAGTTAATTACCTAAGTGACCTCTGGGAAAATGTGTAAACTCCTTAGGGAAGGAGTGACTGGGAAAGCAGCTAACCATGGCACACACACCACCGGACCTTTGTACACATCAGGTGCCTGCAGGCAACGCACCCAAAAACCTGCCTAGAGAGGACCAGACCTCCAGCCACCCTGCAGATATCCAGTGTCCTCTTCAAGCACTTCTTATTTACCCACCCAATTAGATAATTTTTTTCTGGAAGGGGCTTGTCAGGAGGATTTGCATTCCCACCTGAAATATTGGTGGTTTGAAAAAGTCCAAAGTTTCCACCAAAAAAAAAAAAAAAAAAAAGTATTTTCTTGACTTGTTTCATTCATCAAAACTCTCTCCACTTTTCCAGCTATAGACTGAAAAATCTACCAGTTTAAGGCCTGGTCCTGTATTTTTTCTCCTTGTGGAGACAGGTCTTGGGCCACTCTGCCACTAAGGCAAGACTGAAATAATTTTCCTCTCGGTGACTTGGGGCTTTGTTAACCAGGAGTCACACAGCAGCACAGTCACAGCCCAGTGACTGAATCAGGAGTTCAGTTTCATTTACAGTGTGCATTGAAAATTCAACATTTCCTGTGACTGGACCATTTGAATGAAATAAAACCACAATAATTTAGATAAAACACTGAGGATACTCAATGTTTATCAACCCCGAGGTTCCAAGGGTTAACCAGTTTTAAGCAGATCTGCAGGGGCTCAGCCCAGAGGGTGCAAATTGCTGCAAAACAATGCTCTGCTGTTGGGGTAGAGTTCTATAAGCAGATTTATGTGTATATAATCAGATAATAGTGCCAAATGCAAAGTGCTCTCCAGCTGTTTGTATCCACAGTGTGGATTGTTTCCCCTGGGAAGAGCAGTCGTTCAGCACAAAAGACCTGTCAGTTCTAATGCATGTGTATGTGCTGGGGAGCTACAGGAGGAGCTTTTTGGGGGTTGGTTGTTTTGTGCACTAATTGAACATTTCTAAACCTGCAAGGCAAAGGGAGCACTGGATTTAAATGGTCTTATTTAAATTTAACAGCCTAATATTTTTTTTTTTTTAAATAAAAAAAAATCTCTGTGAGGGGTTACTACTGCCTTGAGCAGCTGTAACTATGAATCAGACTTACGTGGTTTATTCACTTGTTTTCTCTGATTACATTTTAAAAAAAAGAAAAAACACCCAGATTTTCCATGGCCATCTCTTCATCACATGTCAGGACACCCATACAAACATAAAGGGCTTCTCTTCCAGAGACCTTCTGAGGTCACTGCTGCTCTGAGATCTTCAGGGACAGAATGTACACAATTCACTGAGAGGGGCTTTTGATATATTTTAAGAGCAAGATGGTCTCTGACTGCAGAAGTAATCTAAGGACAGTCTTCCTTTGGTAAATTGTTTTTGTTCTGTTTTTATTTTTTTTTTTTCCCCTAACATGGTAGAAGAATATTTTTAAAGGCTCTTGCCTGGCTAAAATATAGATGAAATTATATAAATTCCAAGGTTTAGGGAAAAAATAAAAGAGAAATAAAGATCAGGTAATTTAAATTAGTAGCTGAACAACCTTAATTTATGATGGGAATATTTGACAGAATCCAGATATTTGATCTAAATGTGAGCTCCATCCCAGCGCATGGAGGCTCTGGACAGCTCCTGCCTTGCAGAGACATTCAACATGCAATTACCAACTCATGTTAATTTTCCGCTTCCTGTTAATGTCATGAATGAGTGAGCTAATTATCTGCCTGAGCGACTGAAGGAGCAATCCTAACAGCTTGGAATTTGGAATTTTCTAGGTCCTAGATATCACAGCTTACAATAAAACACAGGTGTGAAACTATCTCCGTCCTTCTGTCTGCCCAGTGCCCAGCACAGGAGTGTTCCCATCCTTACCCTGGGATGTGGTGACTGCCCTGGCCCATTTATTATGAGAAGGAAACACAGCAAAGTCTGAGGCCACAATTGCCTGAAGAACCTGCCCAGCACTGGGACATTTGCGTAGTCTTTGCAATAATTCCCATTCCAACCACCCCGAGCTGAAAGCATGAGAAAACAACCTTCGACACCCACGGAATTCTGCAGAAGTTAAAGCACTTTGTAGATCAAGCATGAACAAATGTACGATAAAAGGCCCAACAAGTTAAAAGCAAGATGGTTTTGCTCAACAAGATTATGCATTTAATAAGAAACTTCTAAAGAAGCTGCTCTTTTCATCTTTAGGGGAAAAAAGAGATCGTGTGTCAGGGTGCTGGAGCTCTGCAGACAGTTCTGCACTCAACGGAGCGCCCGCGGCGCGGGACCTGCCGGCATCGCTCACGGGAGGAGGCAAGGCAGGTGCACTCCATGGGATGCTTTGGACTGAAAACAATACCATAGTGGGTAACAAAAAGAGTAAACAGAATGGTGACAGGTCTCAGTGCTCAACAAGAAGTTCCAGGGCTGGAAATGACAGCACCTGGGACATCAGTGGTATTTTCACTGCCAGATGCTCCACAGTGTTCTGATGCTCGGGGTACAAGACTTTCCCAGACCAAACCCCTGACTGATAAACTTCAATGAGAACCTTGCAGGGATGGTAAACTGAGCATTAAATCGGTATTTGGAATTTCAGATGACATGTAAGCTAGAAAAAAGGAAAATAAATTCCTTGCCCGTCTACGAGATCCATCAATGGGAGCAAGTTGCTTTTGGAAGAGATTGGGCTTGGCTTCACAACCTTTGGCATTGGTGGAAGAGGCAGTGCCCCAGCTCTAGGGGGAATGCTGTGGCTCTGGGGGGATGATCTCACGGCAGAGGATCACTGCTCTGTTGGGAGAGGCTGTGAACCACCCTCTGCAAACATTCCCATGGGTAAGTCCAGATACCATTGAAAAAAATAAAAACTCAGCAATGCCTCCATAAGGATTAATCCGAGGAAGTTGTTCACAGCTGCCAGGTGGCTTTTTTTGAGGCTCACCTGAGCTGACCCAGAACGCCCAGGGAGGAGCCTCAGCACCTCCTAATTCCCATGTGCATGGTTGTGTCCAGTGGATGCCCAGCCCTCACTGCCTGGTGTTTCCCGTGGATCTGCCAGGTTGGCTTGGGAGTTGCAGTAGAGCAAGACATGTGAACAGACAATAGGTGCCCGTCCCCATGTACCCCAGAGGAAGAAGAGCCTCTGTGTGGCTGCAATGGGCAGCACAACCCCCAGGCTCCTCACAACCCCTTAGCAATTTTGCTTTGCTGTTTAATATTTAAAGCATTACATGTTTCCTTTCATCCCTCTGGGCTCCTTCAGCTGCTAAAGCTGAATCTGTTTTCTGTTTCTGTTTCTTTTGCACTTACAGATTAGCTTGTAATCATGGAATTGCACTTATGGGAACCAGGATGCTAGTCCAGACTGTGTCTCTAGTATTTTTATGCACTGTCTCAGAGAAAACAGCTTTTAAATCTCAAGTATCTACAATTTGCCTTCAGAAAACAAACCCAAGTGTTTTTAAATAACATCTGCCACCGGCCTTAGACTAACAGTAATTCTTGGATATTGAAAAAAAAATATTTTAAAATGAAACCTGACTCCATGTTGCAAACTCAGTGCTTGGTCCAGAGTCACTTTGATGTTTTCAAAAAAATCAGAGCTAGAGCCCACTCACCAATCCTGACTTTGTTCCCTGAGCCTGCACAACTATGTGGTTTCATTTTCCTTTTTCTATTACTACTTTTTTTAAAAAAAACCCAACAAAAACAACAAAACCGAAACAAGAAACCCGAACTAAAGAGCAGGCAACACAGAACAGAAACCAAAGGGCTGAGACAGGGAGTGCTGGGGGAGGGCAGGACCCACTGGGATCTCCTTTATCCCCCAGACTGAGCCACACACCAGGAGCTGTCACTGCACAGGGAACGAGCTCCTGCATCTCCCTGGGGTGGGGGCACGATGGTGTCAGCATTTCCTGCTGCCTCACACACACGATGGTGACAGAAATACCTCACAAATAACTCAGAGAACATTTTGTGCATCAGCCCCAGAACAGAAAAATACAAATGACAGGATTGGATCTTTTTTTTTTTTCTTCTCTCCGAAGCTGCTGAGAACAATTGACTGCAAATAGTCTGGTTGTCCTTGCACTGTCCCTCCCAACACATGCTGGCTGGAGGATTGGGCAGTGGAATGGATGCTGTCCCTGTCCTGGGAAGGTTGGTGCCTTCAGGGCAGATACCACCCAGGTACGGTCCCGGCTGCAGTTTGTCCCATTCAAAAGGTCCAGCCCTTGGGTTGTGTGAGCTCGGCGGTGGGACTGTGTTCTCCTCCAAAATTCCCCTGGGATCAGCTCTGGGTGCCTCAGCAGTTGGCACAGTTCTAGAAGAATGCGGGAGAAATCCCTGCCACCGGCTTGTGCGTGTCACCAGCACCTCTTCAGCCTGTGCGCTCAGTCCCAGGCACAGCCCAGGCTGGGAGCCAAGCCTGAGCTCCCCAGCACTCGCCATCATCCCTCCCTGCCTCTGAATGTTTGTGTACACAAGCGTAATGGCTAGGGAAGACAGAGAAGCTTTAACTCGGATGGCCCAAAGCCCAGCTGCAGGAGTCCTGGTTTCCTCCATGTGTTACAGGCTGGGGGCATTTACCAGCCTGTTTGCCCCTGCATCTGGTGAAGAGCAGTTCGGGCTGTGATGGCAGAACCCTAAAAGGCCAGGACCCCACAGCCCAGCCCCACCTTCTCTTCGCGTCCCCCACGCTGGTAGCGCTCCGTGGCAGCTTTGCAGAGGGTGATGCAGCGTTTATCCTGAATCCTTAGTCCCTTCCCCAGGTCTATCATACAAACCCACCCACGAGTCCTTCCTGGTCTAAATACAGATTATTTGATGTGATACCCCCGTGGCATGACCCCACTGCAGCAGCAGAAAGTGAGGTACCACCCCTTGCCAGTGCCAGCTCCAGGGACACATCTGTCCCTGCTGGGAGAGGGGAAAGGACAGGAACAGCACACAGCAATATGTTTTTGACCATTTGAAGTGTATTTTAACGTTTGCTTCTGGAATAATTAATCTCTGGTGCATTAGGAAGTCACTGAACAGGACTGTGCTAGGGAGAAATAATTGCCTTCCCCTCAAAGTGAATGCAGATGTATGATTAAGACATGGTATTTATATAATATTCTTGTATCATATAAATAGAGTCGCTGTAGAGAGACAGAGCCTGTGAATCACTCATTTGCTTTATGAGATTGAATAAGCTTTGACTCCATCAGTGTTATCGGCCCTGAAGAAGCAAGACTGACACTGGGATGAACTATTTACCACAGATCCATTTACTGGAATTATTCTTTCCAATTTATCCCTAAACCAAAATACATTATCTCAAATTATGTCTAAAAAAATATATTTTTAGGTTAAGCATAACACAACAAATGCTTCCAACAACGGATTTTCTGAGCCACGTCTTACATTCCTTGGGAAGGCTTTACCTGTGCTTGAGGTCAGGGGGTTTCTGAATTTAGGTAGAATTAATATTTAAACAAAAATATTATTTTTAATGCATCCCACCTCTAGAGGAACACTATGGCAAGTGCCACCTTTTGGCATCCCAGCTCACACTGCCCCGAGCTGCAAGAAGCAGCCAAAAAAAAGGCAATTAAAAAAACCAAAACAAATCTGTACACACTGGTCTAAAGATGTGTTTGGTTTTTGGCTTTATAAATAACCACACTTGGATTTGAGTGCAAACAACCCTCCTATAGAGTTACCTGCTGTAAATTCCCAGAGGTAAAGCCCACAGAAGGGTTGGGAGCCTGAAACGTGCTTTTCCACCCCCCCCCTCAGCTGAGTATGAAGGCGTCGGCTGAAACAGGGAATGTCTCAAGCTCAGCCACCAGCAGGTTTGCCTTCAGTTCCCTTACACTGCAGAGGCAAATGACAGGTATTTCCATAGAAGCTGGACCCCACTGGATCAGGGAATTCACTCCCTGTACCTGCAGATGACTGGATTCCACAGGCAGGACCAGTGGGAGAAACTGGCATGGGCTATGCATGGAAACAAAACCCGATAGAAAGTGAGTTCTACAGGTGTAACGAAACCGGGGTCACTCAAACCCAACCACGAGTGGGAGCTGCTGTTTGCTGGATGAAGTGGGATCCCCCCACACAGGTGGATCCAGATGCCAGAGGGGGTTATCCTGGCATCCTGCACCCAGGATGCGTTCAGGTGGGATTCCCTCAGGATCCTGCTTCCAGCCCGGCAAGCCAGTCCCTTAATCTCTGTGGATGACACTGCATTTTGAGGAAAGCTGTGAAGAAATTCCCTTGGATTTCAGCAGGAGCTCTGGCCTTGCTCCCAGTGCTCCCTGTGCCGGCAGCAGCCTCCTCCCACCCCGGGAAACCTCGGTTGCGTTCCTCTGTCACAACATCCTTCCATCGGGCAGGCAGAGCTCCAAACCCTGAACCCCAGCCCTGGATGGGGTGTTGGCTGCTCATCCCCATTACTGACCTGCCCATGGTGGTTGATGAGCTATGTGCTCCCATTGGCTCAGCACGGGCTCCCCAAATTCCCTGCTCCTGGCAGGACACCTGGGCTTGGCCACTGCCTTACTCAGCCAAAACCTGGGGGTTACCAAAGGGTCACGGGTTTGCTGCAATCCTTTACCGGCAGCTTGTGAAAAGAACAAGAGCACTGAAGTGTTCAAACTTTCATCATCACAGGAAACCCAGCTGCAAACTGAGCAGGGAATTGCTCTAGTTCAGCCTCGCTCGGGTGAGCTCGTGGTTCTGTTTTGACCCTTTTTCTATTTTGGCTACAAATTTCGTGATACCTGCCCAGGGTCATGATGGCCACGGGAAACTTGGAACGCGGCTCCAGCCATGACAATTCCCAGACACAGGGATGCATATTCCCCTTCTGCTTTCCTGCTGGCAGGAAAATCCATTGCACTCAATTGAACACTGACCAGAGTCATTTCACTGCTACTCCCACAGCAGAAGTACAAGGGGGTGGGGGTGGGGGGCGGTTGTCAGACTCCCACCCCCCTCAGGGGTCTGTGCTCAGGTACCTGCTCATCACAGCTCTGTGCAGGCAAGGCTTTTGGCATACTTTTAAATCCCAGGATATTCTTAAATTATTTCCTTAATTAGGGCTTGGAATTTTTTGAAATTATTTCTGGCTGCCTGGGATATTTGTTCATGTAAAAAAAAAAAAAAAATCTTTAAATCTGCAGTAACTTACAGTACAATTTTATTGACTTCATACTTTGGTGTATATTACCTGACTCCAACAAGGCTGCAGAGGGAATTACAAGTCAGGCCAGAACATATTTCCAACTAAGACAAGCATGAAAACTAAAAAATCCATAGTTCAATACCAAATGCATCATTTAAAAAGAACTGCAGTAATTAGCTGAGAGGGGGGGGGGAAGCTGTGGAGCTATAGGTGGAAAACAAATGTCATAGCTCATATCCTTGGAGGGGCCTAAAGACATCAGTGCTCGTGTTCTGAAAGAGCACCAGTCAGTATTTTCAGAATCAGCAAGAAATATTTAAGCGAATACTCATGTATGAAGAGACTGAAATATGATTAAATCCATCTGTGTAGTCACTGAGGATTAACAGACTGTACTCAGAGCTTGGTGTGGGTTCCCTTCCAATGTCATCAGTGTCAAGCTCAGCCCTGACGGTGCCACCTCTCCCAGTGCCCTGCCGGGGGCACCACCAGCGCCTGCCAAAAGGGGATTCTCCCCTGACAGACATTAATAGCACCCAGTCCCTTGTAGGCTTCTCACAGCAAGGATCGAGCTCATCCCCCACATCACCTTGACATCAGTGTCAATGCTGAGACAGAGAAGCACAAAATGCTGTTATTTGGGATGCCTATGCACACCCAGGAGTCACATATTTTCTATTTTTCCCTAAAGCACTCTGTTGCGTTCAACGTGCATTGCAAACAAATTTCAAACTCTTAAACTCTTCCAAAAAATGATGTTCTTGTGTTCCAGCCAGCCTTGCTCGATTCTTGCAGCTACAGTATTTTGATAACACGGTGAGGGCTGAGCTTGGTGGAATGAGTAATAAACTGGCCAAGAAACTAAACTGATTTTAAAATCACCCTTCCTGAAGAGATATCCATTGGGAAACTCTTTACGTTCTCATCAAACTTGAAGAAATTACTTGAATTTCTTACCACTTTTATTACTTTAGACAAGCAGAGGGAAAAAAACCAAACTGTTTTATGAAGGCACAGCTGCTAACCTCAATGGCAGCACATGCTAAAAATCTTTCATCAACCCCCTCACAGCATGGAAAACAGGCTTTCCCCTTCCTCTGTGCTACAAAATTGCAACTGGAGATCATTGGATAAAGGTTTAATTGGCAGAAATAGGTTGCGCTTTGCTGAGCACAGCAAGAAATCAGTCTCAGGTACATCCAAGATACCATGACAGGTGAGCAAGGGGAGGCACCGAAGGCACACAGGTAATGACACACCAGGGCTGTCTTGGAAAGAGGGAAATTAAAGTAGTGGGAATGTAGGAAGAAGTAGGAAATTGACGACCAGAAGGAATGGTCAGGTGAAAGTTCCCAGACCTAGAACTGGGAAACACTCCTTTCAGCAGTAAGAGACATTTATGACTAAAATTTATTTACTGTCTGCAATATCCCCACATTTCCTGCAAGTGACTGTTTGCCTTGGGTTTGGAGGGAGAGACTCGTTCCCTTCGGAGCGTGCGAGGGCACAAGGTGGGAGCTGGCAGAGGCTGCAGAGAGAGATGCTCACCTTGAAGGAAAATTCCAGAAATAACATAGAGTAAAACCCACATGAGAGGTTTGGAAGGTCAGATCAGTGGTGGTAAACTCTGCATAGCCCAAAATAACCAGAAACTGGAGACAAACCTGATTCCAGCTTTACCAATCTGTAATACAAGAAAAATTGTAGAAATTATATAATCCGATTGATTTTATGGTCCACAAACCCTAGTGATGCTCAGGTTCTGCTTCCCCACATTTGACTGTCTGTGGTTGGAATTACAGGTGCTGCAGCACTGAAAGAAGGATGGGACTAAGAGTGGAAAAGAGACTTTAGAGCCAAGTGCCATGAACTTGGCATCAGTGACACACTCCAGACTCCTGTGTCCCATCCCATTGGATCCTGCCAAGCTGGCAGGAGCTCCAGGGGCTCCGTGGCCCAACCACAGCACAGATGAATCCTTCTGGAAGATGTACAGTACACATGCCTGCCTCTGCCAAGTGGTGAGGTCATCTTGGAAGGAATTTTATTTATTCAGGAAATATTTCTGGAAATATTTACATGTCAAGACTACATGTTTAAATTTCTTGACAAAGCAAGCTCTGGGCCACTTGCAGAATTTCTGAAGAGCTTTGCAAGTATTTCTGTAGGTTTTTCTACAGACAAAAGGTTTTTACTGTATTCCCATTCTGGTGGAAGCAACAGTCCCTTTCCTGAAATAAGGAGATTAAGTTAAGCATTGAAGACCCCAGCCTGAGCAGGAGGCTGCCATTTCTGTTTGGGCCAAGACAAGGAATGGGAGTCGCTTCCTATGCATGGGATCAGAAATGCAACCAGAGTCTATTTATCAGTGCAGAGATGTAAATACAGTAAAATTCCTGCATAGGAGAGGGAATGCCTGCCAGGGTCCCCACATCCAGGTGAGGAAGCCCTGGGAAGATCCAGTTGCCCCAGGTTCGGTTAATATTTAGTGACTAATAAGATCTTTGAGGTGGTTTAGTTTTTGGGTTACTGACAGGCCTAGGCAGTAGCATGGGAGGTAAGATTCTATCCTTTCTAAACATATATATATATATATATATATGTATACACATAGTAGTTTGCAACCCTGCCAGAGTATTACCAGCACTAAGAGCAGCTACTTGAAGGAAACACTTCAGCTCTGGAAAAGACATGATCAACCTCTCTATTGTGTGTTCTGTCCAGAAGAGTGGCTTTGTGCTTCACCTGTAGGGCAGCAGAAAGAGATGAGCAAAGGTATGAAAGAGCTTCTGTGTGAGAAATGACCCAAGAGAGCATGACTTCAGGCTGCAGGAGCCATTGCTGGGGATGGGGAACATGCCAGAGCCCGTAAAATTTTAGAGTGAAAAGAGGAGACCAACAGGGACCAAGTTCATGGCTGAGTCTCACAGCCTGACACCAGAGGCATCAAATGAAGTCATGGTGTGGTGGTTCCCACGTGAACAGGAGGATGTAGGTCTGTGCACAAGGCAGGCTGGGGACAATGACACCACAGACTCATGTTTGCTCAAAGACAGATTTTTATAAGGGGAAAAAAGCCCCCCAAAAACCTACATATAGAGCTGCACGGGGGGGGGGGGGGGACATGCCCGCTCCTTGCCACCCTGCTCCTCCCACGGACATTTTCCCTCATTTGTGTTCAATCAGAAGGAGCAAATTATTTTAAGCCAAAAATGAAGACAACATGAAGTGACAACAGTGTGTGTTGGTTCTAATTTGCCAACATGCTGAGGTATTTACCCTGCTCTTCCTCAATTATTGCCAAATTCATGAAGTGAAATTCCCAGAAGCACAGAGGAATTGGGGCACACCACCACGTTTTAACAGATTCACCAGTGTCATTCTTGGAGTTACATACAGCAATTCTGAAGTTACAGTCAGATCTCTACTCTGTCTGAAGGACAAAAAAAATTAGGCTAATTAAATACCGGAAGAGAAGACAACTCAAGATAGGGGAGATTATTCAGAGCTTCAGGCAACACCACTTTATCTGGTTAATGATAAAAATCACAGTTATTGGCACGAGAAAGGAACACGCAAACACTTCTCCAGGATTGAAAGATTTAGACTCAAGGTCTATCCATGGATCAGATTCACCAAGCACAAACTCACCTTGAGCAGACTCAAATATACACAAAGTGCTCACAGAAACCACTTTTTTTGAAAGAGCCCCAAACCCACAAGAAAAACAGCACCAAAGTAGCTCCCACGTTTTGTAACACCAGGAGGGTTTTGCTTTGCCCAGGAATTCAAACCATCCCCACCTGAGGAGCTACAGCTCAGTGAGGGTTTTGCCTTCAACTTCCCTGCGTGGAGACTGCAACAAGCACCAGGTAACTCCTCTCTTCAAGGCTCTTAGAAAAGGCAAAATCGATCCTGGACTACTTTGTTTGCCAGCCTTGACCGTGGGACTCTCATGGGATGTAGGGATACCCACAGCCCCTTCCAAGGCACACAGACTGCCAGCCCACAAGAGCTGTTAGACTTGCCCAAAGCAATGGCACTTACATAGGAATCACCTGAAGGCAATTATCTCACGCTCAAACACACTGTTTTCTTTTTACTGCCTCTTACCTGCTCAATAGGTCCCATTCCAGGTCTTTAGTTTCCACATGGAGAGGTGCAGCTCTCAGCACAGCATTTTGGCTGGCACTCACAGTAGCTTAATTTCCTTCACATCTTAATATTCTGAAAAAGAGACATTGGGAAAAACACATTAGAAAAGTATTTGCTCCTAAGAAATAGGTTTTGGGCATTTGACATGGGGAAAACACTAGTTTGTTCTCCACCTTCTCCAAAATGTGCAGCTGAGGGAGATTGTGAATAACCAGTCTCAGGTTTACCAAAACAAAATCATTTAAACAACTCTCAGCAAAACAAGAGGCTTCACAAAGCTTCATGGCATGTTGTTGCTCTTATTTCAGCAGTTTTTCAGCTCATGTTTTTACCAGTTTTGGCAGCAAGAGAAGAGTGGCACAGGGTCCTGTCCTCACAGCCACCAACACTCTTCTCTGCTTGTCCCTATTTGATCCAGCCCCAGCTGCAGGGCCGGGAGGCTTTGAGTGGTGATGTCCCCACAGTAGCTTAAAGCAAACCAAACGCAGTGACCTTGTTGCTCACAACAATGTCTGTGGATCCTGCAGGGCTGGGGATCCCTTCTCAAACCACCTTACAGAAATTGTGTTAATTTACATGAGGAGTTGTTCAAGGGTCTGAGCTTTCCAAAGTTAAGTAAATAAAGATGTTTACCTTGTTTCCCCAACTAGTCATTTCCTCCAGTTCTCCAAGTCCCTATCCATAGATCATTCCTGTACTTGAATTCTTTCTAGAGCTTCTTTCTCCAACCTCCTGCCCTGTGCTCCACAGAGAAACACCACCACCCTCTGAATCTCCTCACACGCACAACCCTTTCCCACTCAACTTTAAGGCTTAATCTGTATCAGCTGGCCTGTCCAGGCCTGTGATTACTCCCTGATTACCTTCACCTCTGCCTTAGAGCTGGTTTCCCTTTCTGGGGACAGTCACCTTGCATCGCTCACAGGGAGAAATTAAATCAACATCTGCTGTGGAGGTGGAGCAGCTGTGCCTACTTGTACTGTGGAAATCTTTTCTTGTAGGCAAAGATGCATTTATAATCAGAATTTACTTTTAATGTCAATTGAAACAACAAAAAGTAAAAGAAAAGAAGTCTACATGAAGAAACAGAGCTCAGGTTGCCTTTGAAACAGCCTGCCCTGGTTTGATGTAGGATGCCAACATGTACCATGTACAGCTCTTACACCTCCCTGGAAACTTGTCCTGACTATTGCTCAGATGCTCATCAGCATTATTTATGGGATACATATGAAGATAAACACAACAATATATTCTTGAAAGAATATAATTCTGATGAGATTGGGGAGATGCTGAAATACAGGAGCCCTGGGATTAACAGCCTGAACTAATATTGCGATTGTCATCACATTAAGAGGATCTCGGGAGATATAACTGTGGTGTGAAATCAAAATCTTGTCATTTATAAAGGAAAAAAAATTGTTCCTGGCATGCAGACAGCTAGTTAGGCATGAGTGTAGCACATACAAACCACAATGTTAGAAAAGCCCCGAGAGATGCTGTAATTTTGCAAATATAACTACCCAATATATCCAAATGAAAAAAAATTCATCTTTACCACACTCCTCAATCAGTTATTTACATAATTTTAGGGCCTGTTCTTCTGTTTCTCCTTTGATATTCCTTATTCCTTATCACCATGCATTTGTGGCAATTGAGCTGCACAAAAGACCTTAATCTAAACAAACCCCACTGTCTGCTCTGCTGGGAGGGACAGCAAAGAGAGTGTTTGTGCCACAGCTTCCCCATAATTATCCTTCAGCAAGAGCCGAAAAGGGAATGTTTTCATTTCCCTTCAAACAGAACCATTACGTTTTGACTGCACAATCAATTGCTCAGACAGTCCGTGAAGCGACATTAGCAAAGCTGCTTCGACCAAAACCTCATTTGAACACCACCACAGCAGCTCGTAATTTCTAAAGGAAAGAACCAACCAGGGAGAAGGTGCTTGTTGTTCGTGGCAGGTCCTGAGCACAGGCAGCTGCCCCTGGGCTCAGGGAGCTCCTGAAAACAGCAGCCAGTGCCCCTCCAGTGCAGTTCTGCCTGTGTTGGGATGGGCTGTGCCCTGTACAGTGACCAGAGAAGCTGTGGCTACCCCAACCTTGGAGGAGTCCAAGGCCAGGTTGGATAGAGCTTGGGCAACCTGGTCTAGGGGAAGGTGTCCCTCCCCATGGCAGGGGGTTGGACTAAATGGTCTTTAAGGTCCTTTCCAACCCAAACTCTTCTGGGATTTTATGATTCAGGAAGGTTGTCTCCTGTGAATGCACACAGAGTCAGGAGAGGGAACAAAGGTGTTTAGAAGAAATACTTCTTTCAGTGGTGGTTGTTGGTCTCTTTTCCCAGGTAAAAAGTGACAGGACAAGAAAAAACAGTGTCAAGTTGTGCCAGGGTAGGTTTAGATTGGATATTAGGAAAAATTTCCTCACCCAAAGGGTTGTCCACCCCTGGCACAGGCTGCCCAGGGTAGTGGTGTAGTCACCATCCCTGTGGGGATTTAACAGTGTAGATGTGGCACTTGGGGACATGGTCAGTGGTGGCCTTGGCAGCACTGGGGGAACAGTTGGACTCAATGGTCTTGGAGGTCTTTTCCAACCTGGATGATTCCATAATTCTGTGATTCCTCTGGCTCTCCTAGGAGCTGTCAGGTTCAATTGGTCTCAAGGCAGTAAAACACCAGAACAGACTTTCTATTCAGCAAGGAAATATTTGGTCTCTGGCTGGATGAGATCATGGTTTGTGACAACAATTGCATTCTTTTTATTCATATCCCAACCCCAACCTGGATTGTAGCCAGCTGTGTAAACAGTGCATGGAGCTACCAGAGAGCCCAAGCATGTCCTCAAGGGCTGCCAACATCACCACGACACTGCCACCTCCATCACACCCACTGCCACCTCCACCACCACTCCGCCACCTCCACTTGCCACACTGACAGCTGCACTACTGCTGGTGCACAGGTAACTGAGAAGAAAGGTTATCCTGCCATATCCTGGGATGTAGACAGAAAGAGAATGTACCCTTCTGGATCCCTATTTGGGAATTTTTCCTTGTGATCACTTCACTGCCTCCATTCGCTCTTGTTTCATGAGAGCAGGACACAAAGCTGAGCTATAAGGTCTTTTTTTTTGCTTTAGCCAACCGGGATTTTGTTGCCTGTGGAAAGCAGAAGGCTTTTAACACATTATAAGGGGGGGGTAGAAAAATGCAATATCTTGAATAACCCTGGAAATGCCCTTTCTGAACAACTGTCTGAAAGTAGGAGTAATTTGAATAGAAATACTAAATGTCACCTGTACCCATTACATTTTTTCAGTCTTAATTATAATACAGACATGGATACTTATCTTAGAAAATGTGCCTCTATAATGAATAGAGCTGACAAGTAAATGAAGAAAGTAAAGTAAGAGCTCATTTCTTTATGACTTGAAGTTAAAATGAGCAAATAGGTATTTCATCTGCTGATATGTAACACAACCTAAAGCAGAATTATTATTTTATTATTGCATTATATTGCTCAGAGAACCTATGGCTGCTCTGCTCCTGGGAATACTCTAGACCAGGTTGGATGGGGCTTGGAGAAGTCTGGTCTAGTGGAATGTGGCCCTGCCCATGGCAGGGTATGGAACTGAATGAGCTTTAAGGTTCCTCCCAACCCAAATCATTCTGACACTCTTAAAATTCTATTGGTTACCAGCACCCTGAGTGAATTTAGCATCATATTAACTACTTTATTTGTATTGTCTCCTGACGGAAAGGAAAACTGATTTTGGAACTCCTTGATTTTTGCATAGGGAAGGCCCAGTGGAACTGGGAAATATCAAGGTCTCTGGATGGAATAAAGTGCTCCAGCTATTCTAGTGCACTCTTGTAGAAACGCATGGTTGGAAGTGGAAATGCAAATACCACGTGATCTTATTGAGGTTGTAATTACTGTGTTTGGGAAAGGAACCAATGTAAATTAGTTTTCATAACAGTGAGCCTTTATATAGGGTTGGACACTTTAAAAACATGCCCACTGTGTACAGGAGTGAGGGAAATGTCAGGCCATGTTTATGAACAGTCAAGGTTGAGTTGATTTTCGTAAAACTCTTCAGTAATGGTTTTTAATTCTGACACTCGGTTTAAGGGCCCAGAAGCTCAGGACTGAACAGCTCAAAAAGCATGTTTAAAATCCAAGTGTGAATACACACTCTGCACCTTCTGGGTGTGTGGGGGCTCACCTTGCCCATGGCCAGACTCAAAGACACTGGACAGGTTGATAAAAGTTTTAATGGTGTTCCTATTTGGAATACTGGAACAGACTGCCCAGAGAAGGTGTGGATACCCCATCCCTGGAAATGTTCCTGGTCAGGCTGCACAGGGCTCTGGTCAGCCTGGTCTAGTGGAAGGTGTCCCTGCCCATGGCAGGGGTTGGAATGAGATGTTTAAGGTCCCTCCCAACCCAAACCATTCTATGACTCTGATTCTGTGAAGCTGTAGGTGCACAGTGCTGCTGCCCAGTCCCAGCAGAGAGCTGCCATCCTGCACAGAGGGGACCTTCTCAGTGTGTCCTCAGAGTCTGGAAGGTGGGGAGAATGAGAGATGTGCAGCCAGAGGCACCTGCTGTCCTGGGTGTCACCTCTGCAGGGAGCTCCCCGCATCCCTGTCCCCATCCCCCTCGCTCTGGCACCCGAGCCCTGCGCCGTGGTGGGAGATGATTGGCAGTGTTGGGGTGGGAGAAGCCACCCAGCAATTGAAGCCAAAGGAGCAGGCGATGCTCAGTGTAACTCTTCATCTTGAGATATGTTATCAATATTAATGGAGTTATAATTTGGTGAAATGTGGTTTTTGTAAAACGGATTAAGTGTACTCTGGTTCCATTGGCTCGTGGAAACACGGCAAGGTTTAAAATTCTTGTCTTTGCGGGCAAAGGACAAGTCCTGAGCCTCCGTCCCTGCGGAGGAGGCAGCAAAGGCTGAGCCGAGCATGGCCTGTATGGGAGCACGAGCTACAGCTCCCCCAGGCTCTGGCACATACTGCCCAGGAGAGGGGAAATCGGTATTAAAAATTTCACGCATCAGAAGGAGATGATTAATTTCCCTTCCAACTAATTAATGAAATGAGATAATTTTCCACCTCCTGATCTGGAGTCCAGCAAGATCAGCAAAAAGGCTCACGTTGACTTCGGAGGACTTTGCACAGTGTCATTTCATGGTTCACTTCAGCAGAATGATACATTCCTACTGGGAAGGGGAAGTGATGGGGTTTGCTAGGAACAAGATCATTTTTCAGAAAGAAGGATATTTACCTACATTTTCTCTGCTGCTACGGCAACTGAAAGAGAGCATTGTTGTTTTGGTTTTAATTAAAGTTTTTAGCATTCATCTCACCCATCATATTGACTTTTTAATCTATGAATAAATATTAAAAAACACATATATTTTATATTCCCCCCTCTGCACTTATTCACTGCAACTCACAGGATTCTTTCCAGTGCCCTGAGTTATACATTTTCAGCAGCATCCTGCCACATCTTAAGGGAAAAAAAAAAAAGTAGGGCAGAAAAACCACCACATTAACCCACAGAGTCCCGAAATGAGTGTGTGCTCTGCTCCCAGTCGGCTCCGCCTCAGTAAGTTTCATACCTATTTATAACACGATGGCTACAGCATTTCCGAAATATCCTGTAAACATCAAACCTCTGCACACCCCCACAGTGTTGTCAAGTATCATTTTTCTGCTTTCAGAATAGGGGGGATTGATTCCCAGGCATCCCAGACAGGGCACAGATACCACCGTGATGGTGCCCAAGGCAAAACTGTCTTTGGCACGGACAGAGCCCAGAGCAGGACACAGTTCCCACGTGCCATCAGCTCGGGGGTCTTCAGAGCAAAAAGAGAGGGGTGTGGCAGAAAATGCCACTTGGTCAGAACGATCTGGAGAAACATGCTAGGTTTGAGACACCTTGCACAACCTTGCCAGCCCTTTGCCTGCTCTCCTGAGCTCCCCCAGCAGCGGGACCCCCCTCAGCCCCCCAGAGCCTGTTTGGGCATTGGGTTGCACCAAGGCACTCAAAATTCCTTCTAATTTTCAGCCTGAGCTACCTGAATATTTTCTGGGCTGCCCCCTTATGCCTATGAATAATTAGATGCAGATGAATAAACAGTGCAGGGGTTTCAGTTTCCTAAGGAACAGGTTTTCCCTGCAAACAGCAGAGTGGGTGCTGGGGGAGGGCTGGAAGAGCCAGCTCTGGGGTGGCTGAGGGTGCTGTCACATCTCCCCTGGTGTTACAGGGTGGAGAGGACAGATAGGGCACAGAGAAAGTGGCTCGTGTTAATGAGGTGATAAGCTCCGGAATGGAAAGCTGGATTCCTGTGGAAAGGTTAATTAAACCAGCCAAGCTCACCGGCATGGAGCGACAGACTTCCTACGGCTCTTTTCCCTTTAAATATTTTGCATACTGAAGGAAACTTCCCTCCCCTCCCTGCACAAACACAAATAAATAAATAAACATAGTGAATCAAGTCAACCATAATTCCAATTAGTCCCAGCTGTTATTTCTCCATCCTTTACGGCCCTGTCTGCAGCGCTCGGAAATAGGTTACACATGGCCTCGTGCAAGGGGACATGAAATAATTGCTTCAATCTGAAGGAAGAGTAACTAATTTTGTTCATGTTTTATTCAGAGTGACAGGGACATTACTGTAATAATTCCTGACTTGTTCCATCTTCTCAAGGATGGTGAAAAAGAAGGTATTTGCAGCCACACGAAGGGATATGAGCCTCACCTCTGGCCCAACCTCTCCCTGATCCCGATTTATTTTTAACAGCATTCCCAAATCACACGGTAACGATGCTGCTTTTCATAGCAAAGGTGCATTTTGGCTGGAAGGATAAGGAGAGCTCTTCCTGAGCCAACGTGAGCTGCTACTGATTTAGCAAAAATAGATGATGCCACTGAAAATAAATGACTCTTTCATGTATCTTATTTTTCTCCTAACGACAGAAGGAATGACTTTGGTAAGTCAGTCAGCAGGAAAATTAGGAAATTACTCTAAGAAAGTCTGTTGGGAAAGGACACTTCTAGATGCCAACAAACAAATGTATTTGTTGGCTGTTTATGGCCCTGCACATTGCAGCCTAACTTTAAAAAAAATTGTATTATGGTTTAGTGAACTGGCAACAAATTTAAAATTGTCACTATTTAATAAAGGAGAGAAAGAATAAAAGCAGGGTAAAAATAAAAGGAAAATCAAAATAGGGACAAGACATGAAAGAAGACAATGGATGGACTTAGACGCACACTTGTCTGTCAGCTTCTTAATGGAAAGAAAAAGGATAAAAAACTTAAATAAATTTCTTTGTATAAGCTGCAAAAGTTTTCCTGGTTGGAGGTCTCTGAGTGACTAATCAAATGTTGGCGTTTTTCCTTTTTTCCCCTCCATGCAGCAGTTATCAGGGTTGAGGAACAAAGAATGAAAGGAAAGACTAACATCGCTGTTTTGATTACAAAAGGTAACCTTGACACAGTCTGAAATCACCTTTTGCTGCTCGGCCATGAAAGGTGACAAGAAGACCTGAAGGTCCAGTTGGGCTCTTTGGCTGCTGGTTCCCAGCTCAGGATGTTGCACACAGGCAGCTTGAGTACACTGGAATTGATGAGAAAGAGCCCAGTAGAAGGAGTTTCCAGCTAATCAGTTTGAATATTTACTAATATACAGCAAATATATTAGTAAATATATGAGTATACAGGGCCCGGGAAATCCATCAGCGCATCAAGGGCTGGTGGGTCAGAGCGAAGCAACAGAGACAGACAAACATCTGAGCAGGACCAGAGGATAAAGTCCATTCCCCAAACGTCAGCGTTATGCAGAAGTTAATAAGGCATTAGAAATCAGCTGAAAAACAACCCACTTTTTTTCAAAAAGCAGCAGAGTTGGGTGGGCAGATGTGTTTCAGACCTGCACACAGCAGGGTCAGGTGCCAGTTTCCAGCAGTTCTTGGTGACTAATTACAGCCTCTGCAATTACCACAGTACTGTTATGATTCTTCAGCACAGTAACATCTTGTTCACTGAATGCCGAAATGTTTATTTACTTATGACATTGCTTTCAACAGCAGAGCAAGAAGGAGACTGAAGGTGACCCACTTTTGTCCCCTGAACAGTCAGATGGTCCTTCAGCAGAGAAAGGTCAAGAAACGCTGCTGTGAGAGAACCCATGGTTTGTAAAACCTCATTCCCACCAACAGAGCTTGCTCACACCAGCTCAGGATTAGCTCAGTGCTAAAAGTTCACCAAAAATTCTCTATGGAAAATGTGGGAGCTGCAGGCTGGAGCTGCAGGATTGATGGAGCCTGATGGACAGACCACCCAGCTGGGAAAACTTCCTGCAGGTTCTTTTCTGTTGCATTTCTCAGTCTGCAATTTTACTGCAATTTAAGGGCTAAAGTAATAACTTAAAAGAATATATTGTAGTAAAACCAGAAGGAATTTATGTATTGTGTGGGTCTTGGCAATAGAGCTAAGGAAAGTCTTGTCAGCTAAGGAAAACACTGCCATGAAATTCATGATAAAATCTCAAAAGTTGGCCATCAAAAGGCTAAATGTGGGTAAGTACCAGGTTAGAGAAAGAACAGTGGGGCACCTTGCTGACAGACTGTTTCCACCACACCCCCAGTACAATGTTCTCCTCTCAACATGGTTTCTACTGCAGGGCAGATCCAGATTTTGCAAATACTGAGATTCCTCTTTCCCTGTTAAACATCCTATGGCGTATCACAGCGAATGAAACCATGTGGGCAGTCACCTTCTTCTATTTAAGCAATTTCTGTCCACAATTTTCAGAAATAACCAGTGACTTTCAGGTTTCCAGACAGGTCCCAGGCAGCCTCCCATCACTCCCAAGCCCTCTGTTACTGATCCCAAACACCAGCCCAGCCCTCTGCCACCCGTAGTGTGCCCTGAGCACCAACTCAGGGCTGACCAGGAGCCCCCAAAGCAGCCAACACTCACCTGGGGTCTCACTGCTCCTAAAACCTGCCCGTAGCATTGGGCTCAGCTCAAACAATGTTTTTCTGCAGTTTGTACCTCCTGGAGCCAGTCCATGCTGCTGTAATCTGGGATGGCTGCTCAGTCCCAAGTCGAACCCTTGTGTAAGCCAGTACATACCAGTTGGCTCCGACCTCAAACGCGAGCTCGTGCTGGGTACGGATCCAGCTATGCAGGACAGTCTGTAAAACCCCCCGAGTACAGCCGGAGTTTCGCTGTAGCGCTCACTGACAGCCAGCCAGAAATTCCTCATGAATGTATATGCGATCGCTCTCATGTTCCCTGGCCTTGCGTGAACCTCCCAAGTGGCCAACAGGGAACGAGCCTCTGGCACACCAGGGGGCCCTGCAGATGGGATGCAGGGTCCCTGTCGCCATGCCCAGGCACGGGGGTGTCCCTTGCCCACCCCACCACTGCCAGGCCCACCACAGCCTTCGACTCGGGCTGGCTGCCACAAGGAGCAGGGCAGGGATGGTAAGAGGAATGAGGGCTTTTTCACACAGAAGTGCAATGGAACTTTCTTTTCTCATGACCGCCACCAACAGGATGATGTCACTCATCCCCTGCCTGGTTAAATTTCCATGAAAGTGCTCGAGGGCACATCACGAAGTGGCTCTGAGTTGTCCCCCCTTCTGTAAGGATGCCCTTCAGCCCTCTGCCTGCTGTCTGCAGGAATACTGAGTTATGTTTGGATCCAGGTGCTGTTGTTGCCCATCTCACCTAATTTCCACTTTCAGCTGCTGGGACATTCTTACAAATTTGCCAGGTAAGGCCTTACTCCTTTAAAAAATAAATTAGAAAAGCCATCTGGAGTATTTTTTTCCAACCAACGTGAACTCCTCCAGCTGTTGGGTGACCTCATCCTTTATTAATTTCTGTAGACTCGCATTTACCATTGAGATCAACCCTACAAGTGTATAATTTCCTGATCTCTTTCCAGCTCTTTATTAAAGATTGGGGTTAGAGATTCGCCCCCCTGAGTCCCTCGATAACCCTCCTTCTCTCACAGGAGTTGTTACGGAGCAGATGATGCATCACAGGTTCCTTTATAGCAACAATAATTGTTGTGCTTCAGAAGCAGCCGTGGCTTATATACTGCCTTTTCCTGAAACTGTTTTTCTTCTTTTCCTTATTGCTAAGGAAGATATTGGCACCAAAATGTGATTTGAGAGCTCATGTTCCCTTATTTTCTCCCCTACCTGAAGCCAGGGCAGATGCGGCATTTATGATGCCACCGCTGACATCTGTGTAACCGAATCCCACGTTATAAACAGGAAGCAGAAGTGACAGCAGCAATTTCAATCGGTGCTTTTCTTCTGCTGAAATCATTATTTCGGACAGGATATATAAATCACGGCGTCTCTGATGTGGCCAGCTCCAAGTCCAAGGCAATGCTGAGCCCCAGCCCTTGCCTGGCCGGCAGCCTGGTCCCCTGCCCCAAGGTGTCGGGAGCTGGCGATTCTCTGGGCTGGGGGAGGAGGAGAGAGGGGGACAGTCATTGTCGAAGACCACAAGATGGCTTTTGGGTCTCTCAGCTTGGGCTGTCTATTTCTGCAGATGCAGAAGCATTTACACACCCCAGTGTGGGTCTGGGTGCAGAACCCCAACTCCCATTTTCCTGACAATATACTAGAAATGGTGACATTTCGTGGCTTCTGGCTTGAGGAGGAGGGAGAGGCAAAGCTGCCTTATCCTGTAAGGCCACATGACAGTCCAGAGTGAGAAGTGAAACTGCATCAAAAAGGGTCTGTGGGGCTGTGTTAGTCCTGAGTGGGCTAAGAGGTGATGGCACTAGTGACACTGGAAACTGGTAAACGACTTTGTTTTCATTTCATTTCAACACCTGCAACTTTGAAGAGTCTTTTTTTTTCTTTATCTTTTTTTTTTTTTTTTGATCAATTTTCCCAGTGCATCACTGAAAATTTTAGGAGGACACCATCATCCTCCTCCGTAAGGCAAGAGATTCCAGCCCACATCTCCAGCTGGGAAGCTCAGAGATGGAGTAGGAAGGGCATGGGGACTGTGGGAAAGCATCGCTCTCCCCAGCCAGCCCAGGGTGACATGTGAGAGGACTCAGGACCACAAGCCTTTCTCTGTGTCCCCCAGTCAGCCCAGCTGGGAAACGGGCAGTGTTTGTTCAAGCCTTATTGGAAATACAGAGATTGTGTCTAACATATCAACAGGCATAAAATAACTGGGTGATTTATAAATATTTGCACCCTATAATTGTCTTTAGGAAAGATCAGCTGGGTTGAGCTGCACTGGGGCCATTTTTCTGTGAGGAACAGCCGAGCTGTTAACAGGTTTCATTTCCACCACTCAAGCAGTTAATGTGCAATCCCTCAGTCTGATCACACTCCTGCTTCCAAATGGCACTCCACGAGGGAGCGCCTCCAATCCAACATGTTCCTTCGGCGCCGTATGTGGGAAATGACTTTCCAGACTATCTGAAGGTTGCTGGGATGAGTCTTACTGTCATGAGATGGTACTCCTGAGTGATGGGAAGCAAAGTATATGGCTCCTCGTGGGGAACAGAAAGCAAACAGCTGGAAATTAATGTGGACTCGGCTGCTCATCTGCCAACTCTTTGTGGAAGCAGTGAAGGCAGCTGAACAGGTCAGACCTTGTCATGGCTTCATGGTTTTCAGTGCTGTAATACATGAGAAAGCTGCATCTTGACTCATACTCAATTCTGAGTTTAAGGAATCAATTCCAAACTGTACCTGAGGCCAGTCTGAGGTGGGGAGCAAGGAAAGCAGCATTGCAGGACTTTCCTCTTGGCTAGGAAGGTACGAGCCTCTGAGATTGTCTTGACGGCATAAAGAGACTTGTGGAGATGATCAAATATTTAAATCTTCTTCTCTAGCTCTCCCTTCTCTGCTCGGAGATGCTTCTTGAACACTTAAACTGCATTGTAACAGAAAAGAGAAGAAAAGAAGAGGAGAGGAGAGGAGAGGAGAGGAGA
>JAWWEU010000029.1:17733777-17773944 GCA_035583155.1 Acropternis orthonyx
AGAGAAGAGAAGAGAAGAGAAGAGAAGAGAAGAGAAGAGAAGAGAAGAGAAGAGAAGAGAAGAGAAGAGAAGAGAAGCAAGACTGAAAAAGGTGAGGACAAAGGAACCCCATGGGTGATACAAACCTTAGGAACTATGTTTGCATTTAGATTCCAAAGTCAGAGGAGCTTCAACCCAAACTCCTGACCTCAAGAGAGTTTGGGTGCAAATGCTGTGGCTCGGGCTTGACATCAGCTCGAAGATCCTTTTTGATAGGGAGTTAACAACCTCGGAGTTTATCCAGTTCTGAGAGGCAGACATTGCAGTGCTCAATCTGCACTGGCCCATGACTGCATCACCAGGAAGGAAACGTGGAAGGACTGCAATGGCTGGAAGAAGAAACTGTGATGATTAAGACCTTTCCTACATTTACATTAAAACCAGCACTATGGAAAGGGACCATAATACAATATGTGATAACAAAACAAGAGCACAGTCTCCACCCTTCAGTCAGAGAATGAACCAAATTTGCCTATTTTCAATAATCAATAGGAAAGAAAAGATGTTTATCCTAAGAAGTGCTAAGTGCCCTCACTCCTGTGTGCTGAGGGTCACCATTTCTAGCACCTTCGTACATTATGGGCACCTTTAATTGATCCAGAGCTTCCCAGATGATGGATAAAGCTGCTCCCAGGGCAGCCAGGTGTGTTTTGACCTTGTCTCCAGTACAGACAGGACCTCACACTACTCTGCTCTAACTCTGCAAACCTTTGGCTTGGGCGGAGAATCTGTTGTTGATGTGACTGTGGAAGCACAATGTGGGGTTGGGGATGAAATACCAAGGGAAGATTGGAGGATTTTAATAATGCCTGTTTTTATTTCTACTAGATGCCAACCATCTGAGCTAATAGAATGTAATTGGAAGACTAGATTTAGTAATTTTCTTTATTATTAGGTCTTGATGTACTTCTGTCAACTCCAAAATACTCATTACACGTAATTAGGAGGAAGATTAAAGTGCTGCTAAGATGTAGAATAATGATGCAGCTCAGCAAGGACCAGTGGAAAAAACAACCCACTCAGGAAAATATCTCCGAAGTGCTGAGCAGAACAGGGCGTTTAAAAAACTGATAAAGCTGAGAGCTGGTGCCAAATAATGAAGATGAGACTTCGAAGTGGGACGGAGCTGATATGCAGAATCAAAGCATTTGATGACTCTACCTCCCTCCAAAGTGAATCCCTTGTGTTTATTTAGATGGCTGAAGTAACATTAATAAGATAATTCCCTGAGAACCACCCTCTGTGTCTTTTTCATAAACTCCCACCCCAAACAGCATAATTAATTTCACAGTTGTACAGAAGAATAATAAGAAAAAATCCATCCTTTGGGAGGTAGGTGGTAATTTCTATCTGAAGGAAATTGAGATTAGGCACAGCACATAAAACTTTTTGATAATTTATTCACCAGAAATTGCTGTATTACACCTATCAGAGGGTTGGTGAGATAAAACTTAACAACCTGATATTTCACTCTGATTTCCTTGAGCATGATCCAATTTATTAAATCACAATTCTAGATTAGCTTTAATATGAAATAAGATTTTTATATTTCAGACTAATGTATGCCAGAATGTACGAAACTGATAATGGGAGCACTGACAGGAATTAAGTTGTGTGTGGTGCTGAGAGACAGGTTAAGAATAAAAAGAAGAAAATGTCTGAAATTTCTGAATATTTCTGTTGAACTGGGGGATAAAAGAAAAGAGAGCAAGTCTGTGTCTGTAACACTGCTCAAAGCAGCACACCACGAGGCATTACCAGTGGGGGAATCTATTTCTGGTTCTATCATCAACTCCCCATATGACAGCAGACAAATTATTTCAGGACAAAATTGCTTTTCCAATGGATGGGGATTAAATAGCAAAAGAGCTGTAAAAATGCAGTTGCTGTTTCCTGTCTCACCCTGGCCGGTGCCTTGCTGCGTTTGGGGTCCCACTGCCACAGCACAGCATCCCAACAGGTGCCAATGGCCATCCCTGATGGATCTGATGGCCGTCCCCAGTGGGTGTCAGTGGTCATCCCTGACTCGTACCGATGGCCCCAGCTCTTGCAATTATTTTGGTTTTGCTTCTTTTGGGGTTTATTTGTTAGTTCGGGTAATTCTGCGAGGCCCCTGGCTTTGCCCGTGCCCCCCCTGCCCCTCGGTAGAGAAGGAGCAAGGGTGGAAGGAGAAGGAAGTGCACATGGAGCAGGGGCCGGGTGTCCCACAAGTGGGAGGAGGGTTCCCCTGCCCAGCCCTGTGCTGTGGGTGCTGGGGGTGACACCTTCACCCCACGGGCAGCACTTCTCAGAGGTGGGGATGAAGAGGCTGCAGGGAGTGCAGAGCAGTCTCAAATCACCCCCCAAAAAATTAAATGCAGGAGGAAATGACTGCTGAGCAATGAGGGGGCAAGGGCTTTGGAGAGAGGAGGGACATGAGGAGGCCACCTCCCTTGCAGAATGTTCCTGCACCAGGTCTGCCAGTGCAACAGGGCAGCATCAGCAGCTCAGCCAAGCTTCTTCCAGCCTCGCTCCTTCCGTGTGGCTGCACAAGCCAATGGTAAGAGTTTGGGGCAAAGGGAACCCTCCCTCCCAGCAGAAACACAGCACAATGGCCAAGGGACACTAAAATGTCCTTCTCTTTCCTTCCTCAGATCTGCAGCACTGCAGGCGCCAGCTGGTTCCCTGCCTGCAGCTGGAGAGGCAAAACACACACGGGCCTCGCAGGGGCTGCCCAGGGGACAACAGAGTGTGATGTTACTGGTGACAATCAGCACATCGGGGCTGGGAAGGGACCAAAACACAGGTGATTAACTCCAAAGTGACACTGGTGGGGCAGGCACTCCTTAGAGCCAGGGTGGTACCAGGGGTGCTGCCCCACTCCTTTGCCATGGGAAGAGCCAGCTCTGCCTGCACAGAGCTATGGACGGGGACCTGATGGTGCTCGGGTGGCTCCTGCTGCAGCCCAATCAATCCCCTCAGCTTGTTTATAAGTATCTGTGACTCACAGACGTTTTTCCTGCTCCTTAATTGCCAGTTTCCTGAGAAACCATTGCAGGCAGCCAATCGGCTGCACAATTCTGACTTAGTGACTAGAGACAACTGGGAAAAATAAATACAGCATTATTGGTAAATTGAACGGCACTTTTCTAAGTACATCACGTATTTATAAACAACACATGCAACTGCAGGAACAGAGAACCCCCCTCACCTTGCTAGGGGAGGTCTCTGAAGGTCTCGTTCTCAGCAGCAGTGCCCACTCCCCTTCCTGTCCACCCACTGTGTGATGTCAGGTATATGAAGTGGGTATGCTGGTGGTCAGTGCCTGGGGACTGGCTTTGTCCATCCTGCTCCCCTTCCCTGCTTCCCACTGCTCCAGGGGTCTGGAGGGAGAGATGCCCAGGGTGCTAGTGGTGCACATCTGGGCACAGCAGGCAGGGGAGGGGAGCACAGCTGCCTGTTTGGGCAGCATCCAGCTGTTCCACCATCCCTCTGGCTCTCCATTGCATTGCTTAATCCTGATTTGAATCCAGTATCTCCCAAACCATGCTGGCTCCCTAAGAGCCCTTACGGATTGATACAGCAATTTCAATAAACAAACTGAAATCCTTGGAGAAGCCACAGTACAGTACTGTTATTATTATTCAGCATTATTATAAAAGTGATGCACAAGATCTAAATATGAGAAGAAGACAATCTCTGCCCTCAGTATTAGTCACTGCTCAATTACGGCTTGATTCAAAGCCATTCATTGGTACAAAAAAATAAGCCCATGAAGTCCCTCCAGCACAGCATGCGCGTTCCTTTATGCTTTTAATATGTGATGATGTTTGGGAAGCTTGAAAGCCTTTTTTAGCAATCCAAAAAGCACCATTCTAATAGCTGGTAAAAGGCTAGGAAACACAGTGCTGTCTAATTTTGTTCAGAGGGAACTAGGGGAAAGGATATAAAAAATATAATGGCATAAATATAAGGCTGAGTCGGAGGAGTTGCAGCACCTAAACAACTGTGTTGATATGCTCGTGACTCAGCCAGGCAGAGCAATGGAGAGCTGGGGATTGGGAAGTTGTGCCCACAGAGCACCAGCAGACACTATCCCATGTCCCATGTCCTTGTTCCCGCAGCTGGATGGCAGAGCTGCCTGTCTGCAGACTGTGAGCACCTTCGGGACTGCAATTACTGACCGTGAGGATTGCGGGCAGTGTGAACCCTCTGCTTCTTCTTCCAGTGCTTGAATCAGGCTGATAGGAAACGCTCCCAATCCTCCTCCTGCAGCTGGCACGGTGGGGAAACTGAGGCAGGAGCCAAGGGACTGGCTGGAGCCAGGCAGGCAGGAATTCCGTCGCCTTCTGCTGGGGTGGTGAGCAGAGATGGATGTTTGTGCGGACTGGCCATCCCGAGCAATTCCAGACAGTCCCTGCGAGTCTTGTGCTCACAAAGCAAACAGCAACAAAACAGGTTGGAGAGGAGGAGCTGGGGCAACAGATCTTCCCTGGAGCTGGAAGTCCCTCTCTTGTCTGGAGGACAGTCACTTGGCTAAAATTCACAGATCTGCTTCGAATGCTAGGAAAACCTGTGTGTTTCACCTGGGTATGGAGTAGACAAAGTCTACTTGGAATAATTTCAACTAGGGGTCTTGGAAATAAGGAGTTCAGTTCCTCTGTTCCCCCTCAGCAAATCCATCATTTTTCTGTAGGTTGACACTTAATCTTTGTGTTTGCCCTCAGACCCAGAGCTACAACTGTGGTTCTGATCAAGATCAAACTAATTTCAGCTGGCCAACACTCCCCATTTGACATTCCACCTGTTTGAAGCAAAATTGGAACTGATATTTATGATGAAGATTAGCTCATGGCCATTAAGTGCTCTGGGCTGAAGATGGATATTTGCTGTCAAATTGGCAGTGGTGATTTATCTCAGCACAAAGTTTCCCCGGCTCTGTGAAGTGACTGCCACAGAGCTCTCCTGGCACAAGAAATCCATGAATGTTCCTGAGCTGCATTTTTGCAAAGCTGAAGAACTGACCCCAAAATGCTTTTGTAAAGACAAGAAGGGAGATCTGGCTTTTTTTTCCCTTTCTCAGCCTGAGCTGTCAGAATCGCTCCATACTGGAGCAGCATCAAACAGATAGGGAAAAAAAATAAAAATATAAGAATTTCTTTTTCTACAGTCTTCATTACTCAAAGAATAAGGGGATTAAAACAAATCTGACAGTTGCAAAAAATTCAAGCCAGATACCGAGCTCTGTATTAAAAACATGCCCTGCAGGTGATCGCAGCAATGCAGCCACAGACCATCCAGGCTGAATCAGCCCACATGGCCCATCTCTTCCAGAACCTTCTCTATATTGCGAGCAGCGTGGTGGGAAAGGCTGAGTTGATGCTGCGGTGAGGCTGGAGAGGGACATGCCCTGCTACCACCACTGAGACAAAGGGTGCCATTCACACCTCGCTGTGTTACTGTTCCCAGCAATATTCCTCTGGTCTTCCAGATTAAATCACCATAAATGGATCACCATAAGTGGATGGATTCTTCACACTTTTCTTAAAGACCATTTCAGTTTGAGTGCCTGGCTTCCCGCATGCCAGACCATTGGCAGCACTACTGCAGATTCCGGCTGGAGAAGGACACCATGGGAACAGGGTATTGATCCCATCCTTCAGATCATTTGTGCAAGAGATTTCCAAAAGAGAGACTGTTCCCTTCTTTCCCACGGCAGCATTTTTGAAAATCTACCACATTTTTCTTTCTAAATAAACCAGCCCAAACTGCCTCCAGAGGGTTTTGCCATCCTTACATTTACTCAAGCAGAGTAATCTTCTAGGAAGATAAAATACCGAAGCAGCACAGGGAAGTGCTGAGCAGACAGGCACAAACCTAAAGATGGATATCCAAGTTCAAACCTTTCAAGCCCAGAAAATAAATCAAGATGACAACAATCCCAAAATATCATAAAACCTCAGGCTTATGAAAACCAGAATATCATAAGTTAATATGTTTCTAGCTCAAATCTCTGGAAATCATGAGCTGCGTTTCATGTTCACACAGGCAAAGAACAGCCAGATTGCTGCCTGCTTCCAGCCTGATTCCGAGGGACAGAGGAGGGACACAGGCAGTGAGTAAGGAGAAGCTGTGGGGTGGTGGTCAGGGAAGTTGTTCTGTCCCTGTCAGCCCTGGGAGGAGCCCCACATTTACTCCAAGGTTATGTCCTGTGCAATGGAACAGCTTCCCACTCTGCTGCCCTCGGCTTTGCCCTGGCAGGATGGCTCTGGGATGTAAAATTATGTATGGTGCCTGCACTGTACCTAAACACACACCTCTATTCCTGGAAAATTCTGTTGCAGAGGATATTAAAACTGTCTCTTCCAATTCTGCTCAGAGACTCTCTAACCAGTATGTCAATAAGGCTGCATAATAATAGTCAGATGTTTCAACTTGGCCTAGATCAGTGAGCTGCCGGAGAGCAGCCAGTCTGCTCTCATTCACAGAGGTCAGATGCCAGCTCGTAAAGAAAAACCATGGTAAAAGCCAAATCTCTTCAGTTTTATCTAAAAGTTAAAATTAGGAACTAAACCAAAATACATGTTCTTGGGCAAGGTTGTATTGACTTATTTTAGGTTTGGTTACAGAGGTTGGAATAAAACGCATGAAGATATTTACTTAACGTAAGTTATATTCAGTCATGTTACAGAAACGAAACCCTGAAGCCCCATTTTTCTGACACCAAATGCCCAGAGCACTGTGCCACAACCCCCAGCCAGCCCAGGCACAAGAACCACCCGTGCCCACGTGCCTCTGCTTGCCTCTGCCAGTGGTTTGTCCTTTCAAGCCCAAATGCTCAAAATCACAGCTGATGTACAATGAGATGGAGTCAAAACATCAATGTAGAACAGTTCAATGTTTACACTGAAATTGCAGTTTCTGAAATTTTCGTTTCAGACCTGAGAATAAATGATAGCAATTTTTTTTCCCCTTCTGATGAGCTGTGCACAGGCTGAAGGAACGTACAACTCCATCACCTTTCATAGGTCATTTCTCATGCAAAGCTCTCCCTATCACTCATGTCACCTTTATAAGCACCTAGACACAGGTAGTTAAAGGCTCACCAAGCACCAAAGGCTTGCTGAAGAACTGAGAGGAAATCGAGAAGACTAAGTCTTGAAAACAATGCTCTGAAAAGTCTTGAGAAGAAACTCATTAATACAGTCACAGGACTTTTCACAGGTGCCTCACTCTGGAACCACAAAATAATTATAAGGTCATATAGTGGCAATCAGTAAAAGTGCACCAAAATTAGTGTTAATCTCATTATTTGATTGCATATCTGTTTAGACTTAAACCAAGCAAGCAAATGGACAAGAATCCTTGTGAAATTCCGACCTCAGTATAAACTCACCGTCAGCAACCAGAGCAGATCAGGTGCCCCAGCCATTCTGAACTCTGCTTCACATCTTCTATAGATGGGCAGAATGTTGGGTTATATTCAGAATAAATGCTTAATGAACAGTAATTTCCATAATTTTGCCTCTGTTCCATTATCACACCAACTGCTCCCCACTGCTCAATAGCATTTCCTTAGGCCTTTCACATGGTTCTCCATTTAAATTACCCTTAAAAACCTATTTCTTTGCACACTTTGCACATCATTTTACATCAACCTGGCTTGTGCAGATGGAATAGGAGGTAATTTAACACGGGCATCAAAAGACGGGCTTGAGCTGTGAGTATTATGACTTTGCTGATGGCAAAGGGTTGCAAACACGGTGTGTGACAGTGGTCTGTTCAAAGCTGAGACTAATCATCCAGCCAGGTTCAGCTAATTGCATTGATTAGCTGTGCATTGATGAGCCAGTTACTAGTGAATTGTTTGTGTCTCTTTCCTGAAGCACCCTTTGGATTTTGGGGACACTAACGAGCACTTGGAGCCAAACAAAGCTGTTTTCATTCGCCTTTTACCCAGGCTCGATCCCACTGCTGGATCTACAGGCAGCAATTGTAAAAAGCAATTTTAATGTTGAGTTTTAACTGCCATAAAGATTCTGGTGTAGTGCCTCGGTTTGATTATTTTAGCAAACATAATTATTTAGTAGATGCACATCAATATTATTTATTACTCTCTAACTGAACCCTGAAGGGCCCAATTCTGTTCTTCTGTTACTTTTGCATAGGGAACCTCCAAGATCTGATCCTTGTGTACAAACACTGACATGAAGTCCGTGCGGAATCTGGCTCAACATTGAAATTACAGCTTGCAACAAAAACTGTCTTTTGGCATTTTGAGGACTGGAGAGAGCAGCAGTTTTAAATAATCGTCCATCACACAGGAAAACATTCAGCTGTAAATCTGAAGTACAAACCTTCAGGCATGGAGCTGCATAAACATGTTGGCTGAAATCCACCGTTAGGATTGTCAGAGTAAATATTAAAGAGAGTTTTGTATTCAGCTAAAATATCTGTTTACAGATTTCTTTTGCTGAAGTCGCATATTGTACAATGAAATGAGAGCTCCAAACCCATTATTGTTCTAATAACTTCATAAACTCTGCTATATATTTTATGGAATTTGAATGTATGAGTGGTTGGCCCAGCACTCCTTCTGCAAGGAGATTATTGGGAGAAAACATTACCATATGTCAGGAGAAGGGCAACATCCCATCGATACTCGAGAGGATCTCAGGCTCAACCCAGCTCTCGTGTTTTTACTGTGGCAATAATTCCATATATCATATATTGGTACCTCTGCTTGTATAAACAATATTATGGCAGTGGTTGTCAAAGACACTTAGAGGATTCCAATGAAAATAAAAGTCAATTTATTCTTTCATATTTTCAAAAAGTCCTGCTCCTGTTAGCACAGCTCTGCTGGTGAGAGATCCCAGGCCAGCATCCCAGTGCCCACCATGGGTATACTGGAAAAAGACTGTAACACAGACCTGGACCAAATGTTTTCTTCATGGTTTTCTGGGTGGTCTATCCATAAGACACCACTAATTCTGCAGAGCTCACCTTCCAGCAGCCCCCATGTTTTCCAGGGAGAAGTGATGACCTTGACTTTACCACTTGGCATTGCCAAGCTCACTCAGGTGGGTTACAAAAACTCTTTGGCATTTGATGTTCATTGACAGGGTTCTCAGGAGAAACTTAATTTCCTTCTCTGAACATCTGCGTGTTCTTCCGCAACACTTAACCCGACGCTGTCCCTGATTTACCATGGACAGTTAAGGGCCAAAGTCTGCAGGGATCACTGTCCTCCTGTGCTCAGGAGCTGCTGGACTCTGGGCTTGGGAAGTGGCACAGACCTAATTCTCAGGCAGAGACCTGCTGACATGGAGAGGAACATGATCCATGAACTGCCTGGCCCAAAATGCCAGAGGAGTGACAGCTCAGTACTCACAGAGTGCAAATTTCCCTCACACAGAGCACATCTTTCCTTTACTCAGTAATTTTTATGACCCTTTTTGAAGCAAACCAAATCATGTAGCTGCAAATCATTTCAAATGCATTTGCAATCATAGTTTCTTGCATAATTGCAAAAAAACAACATCTAGTGGCTCAGTCAAACCTTTGCCTCCTGAAGGATTAAATGAAATATTTTTCCCAGCTGCCCCAGAGCACACCTCAGCATGAGTGGCCAGTGGTGTGTAGGACACAGCACATACATAGCTGAGTTGAGGGTTGGTGGTTTTTTTACTATCAAAACAAGAAATTTGCAATGACTAAAAATTAATAGTTACAAAAGCATCACCTCAGGGAAGCTTTGTCATGGAAGTACTGTAATTGCACAACTCGTGCTATAGAACCGATATAAGCATTTATTTAGGAATAAAACATGGGTTTTGAGAACCCTGAACATAGTCTGGATGAGCAGAACAACTTTTCCTGTAAAATAAACATCGTACAATGTAAAAAATGACAAGTTACTTATTAAGTCAGTTTTCAGCCGTGATACGGAAAATTTATTTGCCAATAAAATAGAGATGGGAAAGCAAACCCTAAAGGGGCTCAAAAACCCCAGTTCAGACTCTTGAGGAAGCAACACCTAAAGGTGCTCAAGACCATCACTGGCATTTCACAGACAGATCTTTCTCCCAACAAATGCAGGTGGAAATTCTGAGGAGCTGCTTTATTTTGTAAGAAAAAGAAACTGTTTCCCACTGTGGTAATGAAGCCCTGAATGCAGATGTTAATGGTTTCCATTGGGCTCATTTGGGATTGACATGCCCAATGAATAACACTAATTAGTATCTGATTCTTTTTAATCAAGTGAAAGTAGAGACTGGAAGATATTTATGTTATTAATTTAACCTTTCTGTGTAAATTCCAGCAGCTCCCTGAGGACAGAACAGTGACTGTGGCTGCTCCCTTTGTTTCCTTGGACAAACACTGGCAGTCACCAGGAATGAGCAGCCCCATCATTGTCACTCTGAAGTCCTGCACAGAGGCCAGACCAGAAAAATCCAGGCAACTCTTGCTAAAGTCCTGTCTTCCAGCATTTTTTTTATTAAGTGATTTCACTCCTGCGCTGTGACGAGGTCTGGTCAGTACATTCATTTCTGCTTCTAGAAATAATTGTGTCTAAGACAGGAGCCAAACAGAGGTCAGACCTTGCTTCCTGTGTAGATTATCCCTATTTCAGAGCCAGCCTTTTCTCCTCCTTACTTAACATTCATTACTAGGCCAAAATTCTTCACTTGAAGATCAGACTGTGAAACCCTTCCATGGCTCTTCAAAAAAGCAACAATTACAAGTGTCTATGATCTAATCAGGATCTATGCCAATCTCAACACCACTGCTTTCGAACAACTGTTGCAGTGAAGCAACTAGAAGAGTTATCTGAGTAAAATTAGCCAGAATTTTGTCTCCTTTTCCACCATGGGAGAAGGTCAGGTCCCCAATTCTGGGTGTTCTGGGTCTTCTACAAGTGTTTGTAGAGCAGTGTGTGATGCCTGCCTAGTTTTGATGTAAATTGTTCATATAGATTGTAACTTTTTAGGGGGGAGGAAATCACAAAACTCAGACCATTAACTTCTTGTTCCTCTGAAATTTCAGAGTAATTTATTGGCAAGAAAGAATTTTTCTGCCTTGCATTTTATTTCAGTGATAGAGATTCCAGAGAATGGTAACCAATCACTGTAAACAAGGGTTGATATATTAACATAAATCTCACACACTGTCTTAGGGCCTGGCAAGGCTCCTGACCTAACACTAAAAGTATTTGGAATATGAGAGGTGAACAACTCGAGAAGTCAGTTGATGAAACCATTACGATCAAAGCATTCAGCTTCTCACCTCACAGTGTACAGGAAAATGCTAATTAATAGCGCTGGTGTGGTGTCTGGGACATGGTAACAAGGACCATCTGTAACTCAGAGATTAGAGAGATGAAATATTGAGTTGCCAAGGGAGGTGAGAGGGAGCTGCTCTGTGCAGCACCTTCTGAAATAGGTCAGTCACCTCCCACCGCAGGGCTGTGGCACACACGCTCCTTGCCATGGTGGAGCAGCAGCTGTTTCTGGTGGCTTTTAAACGCACCAACTGAATAATCACACAAATTTCCCCCAATTCTGTAATCTGCTCTGCTAATGTGAGCAAACCAAAGTGTTCTTACATTACAAAGCGCAAATCCATAAGGGCAAAGTCTCCTTGCTGGGTGCAAGCTTCAGGTGTTACCAACTTTTGGCAACCCGTTGCCATCTGGAAAATGGACCCAAAGCAGGATCAGCCAACAGCCCTGGCTTGCTCCAGCAGGAAGGGAGGAAACTGGAAGTGGCATAGTGGGAAGGCTGAGACAGAAGAGAGGCAAACAACGCACGAAGCTTGTGGGAGGAGCAGGGAGCGACTCAACCGAAAGGGCAAAGGCAGGTGAAGTGCTCAGTGTGATTACTTGTTGGTTTAAAAAACCCTGACGCGTGTTTCCTGTGTTTCTGAGGTAATGAATTGTTCCTCTGGCCTGAAGTGTTTCATCTTCCAGCTCCTGTGTTGTGGGTAACCATAGAGAACGTGCTGCTCACACTTTCCCCCTGACAGCTGTGTCTGATAACAGATGTGCTCGTGGCACAGCGCTGACGGTGGGTGCCTGTCACACTGAAGGGCTGGTAAATACCAGACACAGAAATGGCAGCTTTCTGTATTTTTGGTGCTTCTACTCAGTCAGATGGATTTAGAGTTAACTAGAAATCAGAGAAAAAAAAAAAAAAGGTAAAATCATAGAATGTCTTGAGTTGAAAGGGACCCATAAGGATCACTGAGTCCAGTTTCAAATTCCTTGAAGGACCACCTGTCCCTGTGTGTGTGTGAGGCATGGAGAGAAAAAGAGGCAGAGGAAAAAGAAACCTACTCCCCTTTCTCTGCGAGAATCTAAAACTACGGTTATTCTATTTACTTTTTCCCAAATGCCTTCCATGGGTTCGCTGCCCAGGATACAAACCATGCTCAGTGAGGCTGCTCCCACACATCCCCAAATTCCATGTTTGCTGCAGCACATCCAGTTTTTGAAGATACAGAACAGTGCTGAATCTAGCAGTCCTTCAGTTTGGAAAGGAAGATATTAGAAAGAGAAATCTATTTTATCAATGCTTTCCACTCTTCTCTGACAATTGCAGCTGGATTTTGCAACACAAAGGTTATCCATCACCTCCTTGTTTCACTCCTCAAATGATATCAGTGTTCCCTCTCATGACTCCCCATCAGAGCATGGCTATGAATAGATGATGTCGCTTTCTTAGGGATGACACAACATTGCTTGGTTTTTCCATCCTATAGCTGATGATGCCAGCAATAGTATTAGCTATGAAAACTCTCAAACAATAACTGTCCCATTGTTGGGTGACCTTTCTGTGAATCTGTGTTTGAGGGTACACCTCAATCAGGTGCAAAGTGGAGAAGAGGGAGCAAAGTTAAAGCAAACAAGCTCATGGGAACTTGTGTGCTTTGTGTGTGACCTGAGGAACGTGCCTTGGAAGGCAGAAGGAAGAAATGGGTCTGAAAAGGTCCTTTAACTGGCTGTCAGGCAGCAGAAATTAAAGACAAGGCTGTTCTTGGTATTTAGCGAGGGACTTGGACCAGAGAAAGAGTCAACAAAGGTGCCTTGGTGGCAGCAGATTCCAGTGGGCCACCCCTGCCCGACTGATTCTCTGCACTCTCAGAGAGCCACCAGCTTAGAGGTGTCCTGTGGCCACAGCCATGGCTTTGTGGAACTGAAGATTCTGGGTCAGGGGTGAGTCTGCATCCGTAACAACTAATACAAGAGCTCCTGCACACGCCTTGTGGCTTTTCAATTGGTTTTTGAAACAGCTTTAACCAAAAAACTCAACCAACCAACCAAAACTGCTGACTGCACACCGCAGCCTTTTTTCCATCTGTAAACCTGTGCTATGTATGAATGAACAGTTTAATTCGTACCAAACCAAACAGCATCAGCCTGTGCCTCGGCCGTCAGCTTCCTCATTAAAGTGGCTTCCTCAGTGCCCAGTTCATAACAGGGCCAGTATTCTTACACCTCTCCGGTGCCATGACCCTGTTCCTCACCTTGTTTCAACTTGTTATTTGCCTCGGGCCCAAATCCAAGCTGCAGCTCTCACCTTGGTGGTGTTAAGCTCATCCAGAGTTCCCTCAATGCACAAGCACAAGCCCGTGTTTAAGCGAGCGCTGCCTCACCTGTGGCGATCCTTCCTGCCACACCTTTGGAAAGGGGTGACCTCACTGCCAGCTGTGGCCACTCCCACCACACGCCCAAAGTCCCTCCTACAGTGCAAGGGCAGCCACTGCTGGGCCTTTGTTTTAAATTTTTTTTTAAAATTCTTACTTTTTAATCAAATTTGCAAACACATTAAGGCTTCAGGTCAGTTGCTGTTGAGCTGCTTGTTGATGAACCTGGAACACTTCAGCAAGGTTCGCATTTTCTGATTTGACAACAATGCCCCTCCATCTATTGGCAATACAGATCCATAATTTTCAGTGGCCCAGCTCTCCCAACTCACGTGTGGAGCAAGTCTGGGCAGCCTAGAGAATCCCCCAGGCCATGTCCCTCAGCCCCACTGAAGTTGCTGCTAACTTTTGGTCACTTTTCCATCACAAGCAGCTCTCAATATGTGCCTCTGCTCTATGTGTTTTCAATTAAACAAGTCAGATCTTCCACTGGTTGTTTCCGTTGGCAGCCCCTGTGACTGTCCCAGATTTCTCCCTTGCACTTCAGTACTGGCACAGACAACAGCTCATTTTTCACTCGAGCAAAGAGTCTAAACACACTTTACACGGTGCAAAGACCACAGCTTATCCTCAGCTAAGCATAAAATAAAAGAATGACCAGAGAAGATGTTGAACAGTCTGTAGCATTTCAAATTGGCTTCCAAGCAGAATACAAGAACCTTCCAAAAACTGGTTCCTTTTTAATATCCTCTTTAACCTAAGATGAGGGACGAGCAGCTTTACCTGGACAGTACTGCATGAGATTTTCCTCACAGTAGTACAGAAAGGGATCTTTGGTTTGGTGTCTTTTGATCACCCAAATTAAGACATTAGACATGCCTCTTTAAGGATTTCTGCTCCTTGGAGCTGTCATCAAGAGATATGTAGTGGCTCTGGAAATAAGGAACAAGTGACCAGCTTCATTTCTTGCAGGAGATTAAATATACGCTATCCAAAAATAGCTAATGTACATACTTTTCTCTGGAAAATGGAGACAACTTCCAAAATCAAAGGTGTCAGCCAGGGATGGAATTGATGCTGCAGAGGCAGCACGGCCAGTCAATGGAGCTGGGAGCAATTTTCATAGCAAAACCTTGGCAAAACATATCCCATTTTGGATATGATCACAAACCCAAACTCTGCTCAGGTTCGTGAAGTTTTTGGCCAAGCTGAGCCATACAAGAGAGACTTGCCATGGGATGCTGCCTGCCTGGGGAGTTCAGACCCCAGTAGGTGGGGAAGGAAGAGCTCAGCACTTCTCCACAGCCTCCCTTCTGTCCCTTGCAGCCGCGGCATCCCAAGGAGCTGGCGGAGGCTCAGAGACGCTGCAGGTAAAAACTTGCTTTGGGCAAAACCCTGCACGAGGTGATCTCACCGGAGCAGGGTGGACCAGAGACTTCTGGAGATCTCTCCCAACCATGGTTATTCCATGATTCTGTAGGGCTTCATTCCTTTCCCTCTGCACTTAATAAGAATGGAAATCTGCACATTAGTATTTACTTTGTTCCTATTGCCCATTTCTCACCTAAAGCTATGGAGTTTAGTGATCACACAATCATTTTCACAGCTGGTAACTGAGATGTCACACACACAGAGCATGATGAATTCCAGGAGGGAAATGTACAGTAACGAAATACCAGGACCAAGAAATACATTAAAAATATGGATCAGATGAAGTGGTTTCAGTCACCCCTTACATCTGGTTTCATCATTTCTCTCACCATATCTCACTGCCTTTAGCTGTTCTGCAATGCCAAAGCCCAAGCACATCCATCTCAGGAGAGGCAATGCACTGACACATCATCAGCTTCTGGGTCATTCCTTACTCCTTTTGCCTTGAGAAATGGGGAAAGGGAGATGTAACTTTCAGGGTTCAGTCTCAAAAAAAAAAAAAAAAAAAAGGGAAATAAAGTCTTTTTAATATGTTTCAGTTTTTTGCCTCCTCAAGGATGTTCACAGGTGAGGAAGTGCAAGTTACTTGTGCGCAAATAATGAGTTATTTGTGCAAATAATGAGCCAATTCTCTGGCTTTCCTTCAAGGCTGGAGCCTTGAAGGCTCTGAAGCTGAGGATGAGGGAAGTGAAGCACTTGAGTGCCTAAAATGGATTGATTGGACAGAAATACTGTATAAAAGACTTGAAATAGACTGTATAAAAGACCTGAAATAGACATGGAAAGAGCTGCTTTCTCATCATCAGCTCAGGTTCTTCTTGACACATATTCCCCATCCCTAACCTATGTTGTGAAGTCAATGGAGAGAATCACAGAATCTTAGAATCCCAGAATGGTTTGGGTTGGAAGGGACCTTAAAGCTCATCTTGTTCCCACTCCTCTTCCAAGGACAAGGACACCTTTCAGTAGACCAGGTTGCTCAGAGTTCCATCCAGCCTGGCTGTAGCTGGATAACCACAGGACTTCATGGAGAATAAACATTTTTGGAAGTCTGATCTTATAAGTCCCAGTCATATTTGGTACTGGTCTTCCTGCTCCCTGGGGCAAAGGAGGAATGGCAATTATTGGGTATAGTCATTCACTGAAAAAAAAAGTGAGGAAATGGTTTTGCACAGAAAATTTTACACCATTCAGGTGTTTCACAGACTTTCAGGACTGTGAGACAGCTCTGAGGTGGGAAATGAGCTTTGCTGCTCTCACATGCTCTTGGCTGCAAGTTCATGAGTGTCCAAGAGCAAGCTATGCTGGATTTAGTGAAATTATATGGGGTGGAGCTAAATGTTTGTAAAGTTACACGGTTATAACCTCTACACACTCTTCCCTCATTTCTTGGCCTGGCCTAGGTCGATGGATTTCAGTTTCTGAAAAGCATCCTTGCCTGGAAAGGCTGCTGCGAAACAAAACCCAGGGTGGTTTTATTTGGCTAAAGCTCACCAGACAAGTTTTCACATCCTAAAGCCAAAATCACTTGTGTGGTTTGCCTGAATATTTTAATTCCAACTTGCAAAGTCACAGGGATTTGGAAAGTAACTCAAGCTTTGGCCCATCCCAACCAGGGAAAATTGACTGGGGTGTATCTGTGTCAGTGTTGCAGATTTCTCTAATCGCTGCTTCTGAACAGCAATATTTAAACTTGAATGAAATGAAATAAAATGTCAGAAAGGAATGGTAAATATGTTACAGGAGACAAGACATGGTGTCTGTTCTGCTTTGAGGTTATTTGGTTATTCTGGAGAGTCACAAATTCTGTGCATATGAATTTTAGGTGTGAAAGCAGCTATTTTCAGATTGCTGTGTCTCTTCTGCCCGTCACTGCAGTCAGACACACAGGAAGCAACCCCAGCATTGTATCACATCTTCTGTTGGGTGCATCTTTTTGCACAAGGCTAAAATACTGATTCTGAGAACATGAAGTCGCATAAATACATCCATTATGTCTGGAGAAGCAAATGTAAAGAATGTTTAATATAATTGCTTAATGAAATTAGGAAATAAGCAAATAATTTCATCAAGGTTTTTAAGGTCAAAGATACTATCAGCATTCTCCATCGGTTTTAGTGTTAGTCACGTCACTCCTGTAGTTAATAAACCAGCCCTCGAGACAACAGTTCAAGGCCATGCACACTTCTCGCCTGCACAGTGAGTAATTTGCTGAACACTCAGCTCTTCCTTTGAGTTGAATATTTGCTTAAACCCCTTTCTGTTCTAATTCTTCTTTCTGGAACTAAAAGGTTTGGCTCAGCCTTGCACTGCACAGTGGCTGCAACTTTTCCTTCCAGCCCCATCACTGGGGTTTGGCTTTACTGGGGAAGCAGCAACTCAAGGTCACTCTTTGCAACAAAACAAACCTGTTAAGCAACAGGAGAAGGGAAAATATTTAAATAGCTAATTATTTAGGGAGGTGGAGCTACATCCTCAAGAGGTTAAGATCTTGACATGTGACAAATTACAAAGCGTGTTCAACAATTCGCACGCTCAGTTGAAATTCAGTAAAAAGTTCCCTTAGAAAGAGGGGAAGGAACATTTGGTTATAGTGAACCCTCTCAATTCAACCTTTTATTTTTTTTTCAGAATTTCTTGGAAATCATGCAAAATGAGAAAAAGAAGTCATCCAGTCCATTCTCTTGCTCCAAGTCTAGATCAATTATAGTTAAATCATTCCTGATAATAGCTGCCAAAATTATTCTTAAAGACTTCCCATGATGGAGTTTCCTTAAGCTCTCCTGGCAGCTCAGGCTGTGCCTCACCATTTTAATCATTAGCAAGGTTTTCCTGATGTCTGGCCTAAATTGCCCTTGCTGAAATGGGATGTTTCACCAGATCTGGTCTCTTGAACAAAGAGCTTGATTATATTAAAAGGAATCTGCATATACAGATTAAAGATTTAATTTGTAAGAAACCATTCCGTTTGGAAAAACCTTCACAGCTGCTCAGTGCAAAACCAGAGAGCTGCACGGCTGCTGCCAGTGCTCATCAAAAGAATGAGAGTGTTCAAGGGAGCCAAATTGCTGTTTTGCTTACAATTGACACATGAAAGAAAGAAATTTCACGTTCTGGAATATTCTGTGGCTTATTGGGTTACTGTTTGGACAGATGAGCCTATAACATGTCCCCAAAAAAGGAGTCTGGGGTAGGAGAACAAAATAAGTTTGAATTATTTCTCCAAACTCAGTTTGTGCGATTTAAGCAAGGTCAGCTCTTTATCTGGGATCAAAAAAACAAACCTGACACACTTCTGCACCTGAGCTGTCCCCCCTTGCTCCACAGGGACAATTTGGGATTACGAACAAGGAGGAAATCTCTGCTTCTGCCCGACCCTGCAACTGTGGTACCTGTGTTAGAGACTCCTCAGCAGCCTCCTCCTGGGGAGGACCAGCAGGTCTGTGAGCAGTGGGCTCTCCCCTGAGGCTGCCAGCCCAGGCACAGATCTGTGCCATCAGCAATAATATCCAATAACGGGCACACACAGCCCTTTTCACCAATTCCAGCAGCACTTTGGGTGAAGCTCCCCAGAGGGACCGCCCTGTCCCCAGTGCTCTCCAGCAGAGAGCCTGAATTCCAGGTGCCACCCACAGACCTGCTCCTGGCAGAGGATGGCAAGGGGGTGGTGTGTGGTACTGGCAACACAAATAGGAGCCGTGTGTGCGATGATGAGTGATCACCCCCAGAGCTCACCGAGCTCAGCTCTGCTCCCTGCCTATGGCTTTGCTGCTGTTGCTTCGCTCTGATCTGCCCACCTCCACCCTAAAATGAGTCCATGTCAGCACGGCAGGGTGCAAGAGAGTGCACACAAACAGTGTGGGGTGAAACAAGCTGTACAGAGTCCTGTAAAACAGAGACCAGTTTCCTTCCAGTCAGAAGAACTGGACCAGCCTCTAACTACAGCAAACAAGATCAGAATGGGGAGCACGTTCCTTACTTACCAAATACAACAGGCTGGCAGTGCGGAAGTAGTTGAAGATTTTTGGTTTTTTTTAACACAGTGATTTAGTCTGATTGTTCAAACCATTGAAGCAAACCAGATAAATACTATTTTAATCAAGATTTTGAACAAATGATAACATTAAATCTTTAAATACCATTTAGTGGCTCTCTGCCTGCCCCCTCCTTGTTCAGCACTTTACAAGAGACAGTTGCTCTTGGATTCCTTGAAATTAATAGAAGCTGCCTTTGTACTTTCAAACCAGTCTAGGAGAAGAAAATTGCAAGAACATTTTCAGGTTAATGAGTCTGAATTACAAAATCCAAGACGAACATGACACTAATCACTAAATCAATGCAGCTAAGAGCACAGTTTCACCCTGCAAGTCTCTTTCTCTAGTTATTGTGACAGCGTGCAAAGAAGCATTTGTCAAATAAATGACATTTTAAAAAAAGAACATGGATTTCAGCAAATCATGCAACAATTATTATGTTACAGTCCCAATGAGAAACACTTGGGGCAAATTATGATGGATTTGGAGATAGCTTGGGAATTGTCTTGTCTTATTTCTAATGGACACTGCCCAATTCTCTGTGCTCTTGTCTATGGTAGCTCACTTGCGGAGCCCATGCAGAGGGATCCCACAGAAACTGGCCTAAGGGATGAAGAACATTCAAAGGAGCAGGTGACATGCTGGCCAGGGTGAGAAGAACATTTTGGCCTTGAGCAGGCCAACATAACCACTTTGCCAGTGTTGAGATGTGGTAAAGAGCAGCATAACAAGCTGCAGAACTGGAGATGTGCGAGTGAACCCTCCAGTGCCACAGGCACACTCACAGTGACACACTCACCACCCGAGAGTGCTCACCATGCAGGTTTTGGGGATGCCAAGCACAGATGCAGCAGCATTTACGCAGGTCTCCATTCAAAGTTGCCCTTTGATCACTGCAAACCCTCGGACCAATACATGATCTATATATTTTTTTCCCATTGCTGAAAAAAACCACCTCAGCATCACCACCTGTGGGTGCCAGGGCCAAGGGGGTGCAGGTGCCAGCATCCCTCAGCAGTGGCTGCACCATCAAGCACCACTGCACATCCCCTCCTGCCCAGGGCACCACAGACCCCCCTTCTCCAGGGCTTCCAGGGACGGTGGGATTAATGCACAGCACAGCTTGTGCTCTCCAGAGCTCCTCACAGGTGCCTGCAGAGACCTGCCAGGGAAAACCGCTTCCCTGTAGAGCACCAGATCCTCCAAACCCCAGATCTCGGGCTGCACATTCTTGAGTGCCATCTACTGGCATGGCTCTGATCCCATATTATTTATACACACACCTCTTGCTGTCCCCTGACTGCAGGGTGATGGGACGGCAGCACAGCTTCCAAAAAGCTCGAAATCCAGGGAAGAGCAAGTGCCCAAGACTCCCAGCTGATGCTTCCCCCACGCCTGGTCCCCATGCACTTGGCTCCCCTAGCATGGGGCAGGGAGTGCTGGCCCCAGGTGCTGGTCTGGGATGGGCTGTTCCTCTGCATGGAGAAAGGAGAATGGGAAAAGCTTCTCTGGAGGCAGCTTAAAAAGACATCACTGCAGTCTCTAGTGCTCCAGCCCTTATTTTCACAGACACTTTAATAGCAGCAATACAATGTAGTTCAGGGAATATGACATGCACAAACCACCCTCGCTCTGCAGCAGAGTTATGGTTTGTTGAGAAACCAAGTGGCAGTTCTGGAGTCTGAGCAAACAGTCGCAGTTGCTACAAAGGCACATCCCTGAGCGCCAGGGATCCTTGGGCATCCAACTTAAAAAAACCTCATTTGAAAAAAACCTCCTTTCAAAACCAGGAGCTGAGGTTTGGTGAATCCCAAAGGAATGGCAGAGCGAGTGTGCAGTCCAGTTAAAACCTTAGGAAAAGGCAGGTTAAGGCATTAAGTACTAATTCTCTTGAGGATGCCACAAGCTCTATCCAGCACCTTCCAGCTGGAGAGTTTTCACTGTGCTTTGTCCACGCAGCTCTTTTCCCTTCTCCAACAGCCCCTGCTGAGATTTGCTTTTGAAACAAAAAGCCAAACCCAACCAACCTGGAATTGTCCAGGGTCCCCAAAGCCATTATGGAGTTGGGTTTTTCCTTCCTAAAAGCTGAATGTGGCATTAAAGGCAAATAGGAAAGTGTTCTAGGGGATGGGACAAAAGTAGAACTTCTGTCTGCTCTGCAGATAGCTGATATTTCTGAGAACTCTGTGTTTTGAAAATATCATTCATAAGTTGTATTTTCCATGAGTATTTTTTGCATCTTTCCCTCTACCCAGCAAATGTTTTTCTCCAGCACTTTTACCAAGAGAGAAGTGTCTGGTACTAGAGAAAATTCAGTTTTGCACTTTCAAATGCAAATATTAACACAAGCAGCCTGGCTTCTGTTGCTGCTTTTGGCAACACAACATGAGATTTTTCACCTACAGGCAGAGCTGTCGCAGTCTGAACAGCAAATATTAAATAACCACGGAAAAATACTCAGAATGAATTCAGGGAAATAAAAATAGGGAAAAAATATTATCCTGGTATTGCAGGAGGGGGAAAATAGAGTAAGTTGGAAAAATTACAGCAACAGAGCTCAAGTTCCATAGGTTAAGTCTAGAAGACACTTTCCAGATTGTTAAATTCCAAAGGGCCCAGTACTGTAGGTTGAAGCAGTTGGTTTCTCTCCCATTGAGTACATTCTGCTCTTATTCCATACAAGCTGAATGTTTTTTAGTCTTTTCAGTCCCTTTTATTCTACTCAAATGTGTTTTTGAAGCCAAGTATGTAATTTTATCTACAACAAGCCTTTTGCTATTATTTTCAGTTTCTAATTACATACAGACAGGGAGGAAAAAAATTCCCCCAAGGATGAGCTGAAAGACTATGTTCCTGTGAAGATGCATTCTGATTATCTTCTTTTCTCAGAAATCCATCAGTTTCAGTGGAACACTGGGAAGTTTAGTCCCTTAAGGGGTAAGAAACTTGGTTAAAGGAGGATAATAGTGGGGCTGGTGCTCCTCTGCCACCACAGAACCTGAGTGCCACTTGCCAGAGCTACAAACCATCACACAAGGGCAGCTTCAAGACATGCTGTGCACCATCCTGGGGTGGATTTGCACAGAATTTAACTTGTCCTGTGAATGTAACACAGAGAACATGCCCAAGCACTGGTATTACACGTGCAGGGTGTGAGGTCCCCTGTGCCCCGTGCTGAGTGAGAGCCCTTGTTTGTCAGTGCAGCCAGGCTGGCTCCTGACTCAGATGGAAAGCTGGGTCTTTTCCTAGAAAGGGAATTGGTTTGGTGGCAAAGTGTGACTTTTGTAAAGCCACGACTAAAAATCTGTTTTGCCTCATTTGCTTTTGTCAGGTTCAGCTTCCAGCTCTGGGTGGACCTTGTACTTTTGTTCCTGAAGAGCCTCACCAGGACCGTGCCAGACTTTGCATTATTTTTCTTATTCATTCATGACGTTTCTAGATCTTCAAACATCATTTTAGAGTTGAGGACAACAGAAGCCAGAGAAGCACCAGTGCAACCCCAAAGTCCTCGCCAGGACAGGCACAGGGCAGCAGGACTGGCCCAGCCCCCAACAGGGACTCATGGCATTCATCACTCAGGGGATAAGTGCCCAGATGGTGGGTGGGAGATGCCTGCAAGGAGGGGTGTGAGCAGGTGGATTCATCAGCACCTGGAGCCTCATGTCCACGTGAGGGACCAGCTCCTCATCCCCAGAGCTAAGCCTGCACTTGGGCTCCTCTGAGCATCCATCTTAATCTTTTAAGGTCAGCCAAGTGCTGGTCCTCTGTTCATGTCTGTCAGTCAAAATGTCCTGTTTGACCTGGTCTTTGATGGACTTTTACAATAGAATAATTATTTTTAGAAAGCAGAGGAGAATATTTTAAAAAAATAATTCAAACTCTGTTCTGGAGTGATAAATTTAATGTGTATGTCAGTCTTGCCTAACCATGAAAAAGCTGCTAAAAGATCTTCTGTTGGTTGCTCATGAACACTGAGTTTCCATGCTCACAGCTCACAGACACTCAACATCCAGACTGAAATTAAGTGTTGTTTGAGAGCAGCGTTAAGTTTCTAAAATTCAATTTTCATTTTGATTTTTGCAGCCACAATAATTTTAAGCACAGATTCGCCTTCAAGTCTCTTCTCAGGACTCAACCAGAAGAGGCCAGAGCAGGAACACTCCTCTTACCTCTCAACAGCAGTGCCTGGTGTACTGGCATGGGGTTGAGCACTGATGGAAGTTCTCTTAGAGGTCACCCGTCCATCAGATGTTTGTAACGAAGCTTAAAAGCTTGTCCCTCACTTAAAATAAATATTGTGCTTTGCTTTTAATTGAATTCAAGTTGGTTCAGAAGAGTGAAAACCTGGGAACAAACATTCATAAAACCCTAAGCCAACATCTAGAAACTCATATGTTTTATTTATCTTGTGTATCTATTTATGATCAAATAAAGAGTCTGGAATTCGAAGATGCAATTTGAAGAGTTGGGTTCATGGTCATATAAGAAGCAACACGCCTTTCTATTGATTGCCACTGTTACTCATCATCCTTTTACTGTTATCAACAAGACAGGAATAGAATGAACAGACAGCTAAACAATAAGGCAAAGTTCTGCAGCTGCTTAAAGCCAATAAAATAACTTTTATTGACGAGGTTATCAAAATGTCAGATGTGCCAGCTCAGCTGGCATTCTTTTCTGCCTTTTTATTAAAATCTCATTACAAAGTAGAACAGGCAAGCAGGGAGTTCAGCATTTGGTGCCTTTCCTGACCTAAGTGTTTAGGATACCTTTTTGAGGATTGGTTTCCAATTTGCATCTGTACATAAATGCACATAGATGGATGTCCAGTGATTTGGTTTGGGGTTTTATTTGGTTATTTTGCTGTGCAAGAACCACGTCTCTGCTGCAGACACACGTGCCTGCTCCATCTTCCCTATGGTCCCAAAGGAACAGCAGGATTGGGAAAGAATATTTTATTTCTGGGCTAAGTTTAGAATTGATATTGCTGCTCTCTACAGACACTCTCTGTGGATGAAGAGATGCAGGATGGATTGACACTTTGCTCCTGCCCACTCTTGAGGTTCCTGCCCCTTTATTCATCCTTAGTGAGGCACATCTGGAGTGCTGTGCCCAGTCCTGGGCTCCTCAGAAAAGGGACATGGAGCTCCTGGAGCAGGTCCAGTGGAGGCTGCGGAGATGATGAAGGCACTGGAAAGGCTGAGGGAGCTGGAGCTGTTCAGGCTCGAGAAGAGATGCTGAGAGGGGACCTCATTCCTGGCTCTCAGTGTCTGCAGGGAGGGGCCAGAGGAGCCAGACTCTGCTGCTTCACCTCTCAGCCAAGGGGATCAGAGCAGCCACATTCACCAGGATTGGCTAAAGGAAGCTGATCAACTCCTCTGCACTTGCTCATTAACCTTGCCTAAACAAGCGGAAAAAAAAAAACACCAACCCCCCCCAAACAACCAACCAGCCCTACAAAACATCCGAGTTGAAAACAAAGCCCTCAGTGACAACAAACCCCCATCACACCTCTGCTGCCGGGCGTGAAAGCCCTAAAATTTGTAGTTCCCAGCGCAGGTCTGTCTGCGGCAAGCGGCGGCTCCGGCTCTGGCATTGCCTTGGCAACATTTTTTATGCTTTGATTAAGGAGCAACTGATGCAATATTTCAGGAGACGGGGTGGTGGGGGGGAAAGGTTTGATACTGAGAAAAACATTCTGGCTGTTCTGTATTGTCCTTGAGGACTTTAGCGTGTGCCGTCACCGAGTGCTTAGCAACAGATTGGTAGTGGCTGCAAATCAATCTTTTCTGAGCAGAAAGCACAGTATACAATGCGGCATGTTCCAATTCAAGAGATGCTATTGGGGAGCTATATAAGCATCAATTATGGTTTTTTAGATGTAGTTAATTATAGCACGGAGAACTCTGATCACAAATCAGTTTTTCTTACTCCCCTTTTCTGCCTTTTAAAAAAAAATCACAAGAGAATCACTATAGATTAGCAAATTAGAAATCGCAAAAATGTAATTATCCAAAATTAAGATGGGTTGGCAAGTGCTGTTTCTGAATGGACTTGTGCCAGAAAAGTGAAGAAAAATAAACTTGGCATCCTTTAAAAAGTTTTAAATTGAATTGTAATTATCCTACTGCTTGGGTTTTGATTTTTTTTTTTTTTTTAATTTTAATGTAACTATTTTTTAAACAGGGCTCTATTCCCAGAAATGTACACAAACAGCAAAATAGAAAAAAAAGTGAATGGCTCAAATGAAATGGAGAGAAACAAAGCTGAGTGAACCCATCAAAATAAGACAGTCCCATGTGAAGTCAGAGCAGGGGCAGGGGCTGTGCAGGGACCATCACTGCTGGTTTGCCATGGGATGAGGAGTTGGAGCAAACACAAACTCCATTCAAGGAAAGTCATGTGTGTCACCACACAGAGAATTCTGAGCACTGCCTTGGTCTGTATCAATGTTTGTCTTAAAATGTAAATACTCAAAGTCATGGAAGAGTAGAACATCAATGAAGCAAGTCCCTGTACCAAAGCACCCCTGAGGAGCTCCTTTGTCCCTTGCCAGTGGCCAGGATCGGCATTTTGGGTGCCTCACCTCAGCTCATTCGATGCAACACCCACTTTCCAGCTAATGATCTGCTACTGGAGGAGAAAGGCTCATTCTTCCTCCCTTGAGGAAACCTCAGCATTACAGAAACCCAAACAGTGGCTCAGACACAGGATAGTGGCAATACCTCACCACAGGGCTGCAATTTCCAAAATGTCTGAGTGCCGACCCCCTCCCAGAGCAGAGCCCTGAAAGCTTTTAAGAGCCTTGGAAAACTCTCCCTGAAAGCCCCAGGCAAGGTGCACAAATGTCTCCCAGGGAGGGGGCTGGGAGCAATGCAGCTCCTCAGAGGGTTTCCAGAATGAGCTTGCTATAAGAGCACCCAACAGAACAGTTCACCTATTCCCTCTCAAGGTGAGACATCACACCTGTAACACCTGCTCTCTGTACTGGATGCATTTATCCTTCAGCACAACATACACTTCCCCTATGGCTTTGCTGGAAGTCTGGCACACCGCTCAGAATCCGTACAAGGACTGGTTCGTCCACTCTTCAACCCACAAAACCAGCTTTTCACTCTGGGGAATTTTATTTTATTTATTTCTTTAAATCAAGGAATCTGAAACCACAATTTTAATGTCAGCTGGAGTATCACCTAACTGCTGGTACTGCTGCTACTGCAGGGCAGGCATGGTAGGAGTCAGAGAGAGCTTTGTGGTGGTGCAGCTGAAGATCTTCCCCAAGTGAGACCAGCCTGAGCCAAATCTCACTTTGCAGATCCATGCTCTGCCCCCACAAACCTACCAGCAGCCTAAAATAAGGAATGGCTGCAGTTGTGTGCAGTAAGAGGAACACATTCCATCTCCTCACTGATTTCTGAGGGCTTGATGACATTTCTTGCAGTTGCACAAGTATTCTGGAAGTCAGGCACTTAACGGGATTTCCCATCCCTTTTGCTTTTGATGAAGTGAAAGTGATGGAAGTGGCATTTTGACACTTTGAAGTCTCAGCCAGTACCTAAAGAATCCAAGAATGTGTGAACTTACAAATACACCCCTGTGACTTTAATTCCCAAAGGCTTTATTATTTGGTTCAAATTCTGGATGATTAATAGTTTTACTGAAATAACGAAACAATTAGAAATTACAGTGCATTAACAGAAAGGAATCTCGTTTGTGCACATGTATTCAAAGGGAATTTAATTTCTTTTGGAGTTTCTCTTGGTTTAAAAGCTTGAAATGGAGATTAAAAGCTTTCCTTTCCTGACTGCGTCTTATCAAATACGATTTCATATCTCTGCAGCTTTCTGGAATCCCTCAACTATATCCCTTTAAATTTTGTGCTAATTGAATTTAAAATTAGTCCCCAGTAGGGACTAAGTAGAAGCCAAGTAATTTAATGGTCAGACAATTAACAGCTCTGCATTAACCAGAGCTTCTGAACAACAAATGTTTTGGGTACCTCAGGCAGGCTGTCACACTGGGCAAGCGTTGCCCTCCTTGAGAAGGAGTGAGACTCACAGCTCAGTGCTATTAGTGAAAAAAATGCCAGTTTCACTGCAACAGAATGATTAAATGTTGGTTTTTTTCCCCCAAACAGAACCATCTTTGTGGGCTCCCTTGGTTAGATTTTATCTTAACAACGTCTCGCTCTGTTTTCATGTCTGATAACCATATCTGGGCCATTTGGAAGCATTTTTATTGCAGACTGGGCAAAACACACTTCTGTAGCAGGCAGATGTCTGGTCATATCCCACTGTTAAATCAACCTTGGAAATGGAGTTTCCATCTATGCTGAACATTCTGGAGCCATGGAAATGTCAGCATTTTTAAAAACAGAAGACATCCCACATGGATGCAAATATACCAGCATTGCTGCCCCTCATGTGGGTACAGAAAACCACCTCTAAAACTTCAAATAAACCCTCCTGGAGAGGCTGTTGCTAAGAGCTGCTCCTACTACAGAGGCTGCCTCACATCTCTCAGAGACCACAACTTTTCATACCCTCCATTAACAGATACACCAGTGGAAACCCAGCACGGGCTCCACCTGCAGCCGAGATCTCACAGAGGACAGAACCATTCATTTAACCTTTTCCCAAAAGGTTTCCCTGTTCAAGCGTGACATGGAATCACAGAATGGTTTGGGTTGGAAGGGACCTTAAAGATAATCTAATTTCACTCTCTTATACTTGTATTTAGATACATTACAGCAAAGTATTATCACCTAGAGCAAGTCACAACTCTTTATTTGCTGTGCATTGGGGCTGGGTATTGCAGCTCATGGTGTGGTACCCCAGAGCACCCCAGGTGGGTCCAGCCCAGGAAAACCCCTTCAGATCACACCTTGCTGGCCAGTTGGAGGCTTCACCTTCCAAATGCTCCCAAGCTTTTTTTACTTTTTCTTTCATTACCAGCATCATTTATTTGGAAGCAATGAAGACAAGAAACCTTGCTTAACAGTCTGTAGCATTAAAGTCCTGCAGTTTAAAGAGTTTTTGGAAATGAATTGAATAGTCTCATCCTTGCCTGCTTCACAAGAGTATCAAATGCCTTTCCCCTCCTCCCAAAGTATCAAAAATGCCTTCAGAAATTCCTTTCCTATGTAAAGATCTAGCAACAAAATGGACAAACCTCTAGCAGTCTTCTCTGACAGAACAGCTGCACCACCATTATAACCCTCCAGTTGTGAAACACAGACAGCAAAAATTAAAATTACTGAGAGCCCTTTCATGAGATACGTTTTTTTAAAGTCTTATTCACTATGTTACAGCTTACCCAGAATGAATGCATTTCATATATGTGACCTGTTTTCCCACCAATGATGCCCGTGTTTCAAAGGCTTAGTCCTTGCACTGGGTTCTTTCCCTCCCCTGGAAGGACAGGCACCACCCCAGAGGAACACAGAAAGTTTTCCAAATTGGGAAGGCTTGTGCAAATAGAGGTGGGAGACATCCAATAACATTATTAAGGAGAACACTGAGAACATATCCCTGTTCCAGACACACAAGTTGTTAGGGTGGGATCTCAACTGCCTTAACACTGGAACAAGAACAGGACTTGCACTATTTTACTCATATAAAATAAAATCATTGTTGCCTTTACATGCATTATATTTTGTCAGACACCATAATTACTGATAACAAAATTATAATTAACAACAACTCATTAGGAGGGAGAACAAAACAAAACAGAACTTTCACGTCAGTTATTTTACCCTCAGAGCCCACATGACGTTTGTGATGACCCCAGAGCAGGATCACCTTCTGTGCAGCTGCTTTTCACTTAAAAAAGGCATCCCTGTGTGAACATGACATTGCCTAACACAGCAGCACAGCCTGCCCAGCCATCCCGGGGGGATTCAGCACAAACCACACTGGTCCAGCCACTTCCCCAGGCGAAGGCTGAGTGACACTTGGAGAGCAGGGGTGGGTTTTGTGTAACATTACCGTGATCTAAAATATGAAATCCCATTTCTAAGTTACAATCAGGCAAACCTTTTCTCTCCTTTGATGCTGGGCCAGGCTGCAGCACAGAGCAGGGACTCTCCTCCTCACACTTCTCCGCTGCCTAGCACAGGAGGATGATGTGCCTACAGAGAGAGAGCACTGTAAGGATGGAGCCCTACACAGCCTTCAGCCCTGACATCTACATTCATACCCTACCACTCCATAGAAGGAACAAGACACATTTCAGCTGCTGAGGCAGATCTTGCAGTTAATTGCAATCATTCTTTAATTAGCTTAACACCTTCCGTCCATAATTAAGCAGTGTGGTAGGGAACGGACTTCAAGCTCCTAATTGTGCATGTTCACAGGAGGGGAGATAATTGAAACACAACTGAAACAGGCTTTCCCTTTTAAAAAAAGGTAAACAACTGTTTTCTGTTAACCTGAAGCTATGTCAAAATCAGAACATGTGTTTTCTAAATGCATTTCCTCCCTGAAAAACCTTCAGTGCCAGCTTGTGGAGATTTCTTCTTTGACCAGGCATGAGGAACCGTTCTCTCATCCTGGGAAAGGCAGTTCTCCTTTCTCTAAAAGTAATTAGGACATCCCTTAAATACTGCCAGAGAGCTGATTATTCTTCTGGCAGGCACCCCTTGCAGACCTCACACAGCAGCAGGAGAAGGAAGAAGAAACACCTTGGTCCTGCTGCCCTGGATGCACCTACCACCATTCCTGGATCTCTGCATGCCATGGTGCCAGCCCTCACGAAAGGGGACCAAACCCTTCACCCCGAGCTGCAGCACCCAAAGGTGCTGTTCAATCCCACCCCAGGGAGCCTCTGCCTTTCTGCCCCCTCAGCTCCCAGCTGCACCCCGGGGTTGCTGGGGCTGCACCATTCCCTCCCCCACCCACACACCTACTTTCATTCAAATACTTTTCTGTCTTGCTCATCGGTTAAGAACAGGTTGCCCTCACAGATTCTTAGAAACTCAGTTTTGCTGGTTTTCTTTTTTCCAAAGAAAACCATCCTCCTGCAGAGCATTGTGGTGCTTCTGACACAAGTGCCTCCTTGAGCATGAACCAAAACCATCTTCACACAAGTCAGCACTTTCAAAAACAAATATCCAACATGGTTTCCGTATTTATTCTCCTCTCTCTTTCTCAGGTTTACACCCTGCCACATGTAATACACTTAAAATTTAAAATTAGGTTATGCCATCACATATTCAATATAAAGCATGAAAGCACTTGCCAGCTGCATTGTAGGCCTGCTGCTAAAGGGAACAGCATTATTAGAAATCTCCTCAGTGCCTTGTCTCAAATAAACACCATCAAACACAAGCCCAAAATAATGTTTCTTTATAGAATGTGTATAGAAAAGGAGGATCCTAAATGCAGTAAGGGGAAGACTGTGCTGACTTCATATTACCAGAGCAATATAATCACTGGAATTTGCTGGCAGTGATCCAGTAGTAGTTTAGGGCAGCTGTGAGCAAGACTGGACTGACCAACCTCTCCCAGTCCCTTCTAACAGGTATTTTCATGTTTCAGTGACCTTTATTCCCATTGATGTGCTGGCAACTATTCCAAAGCACCAGGAGCAGGTCTGGCATGGAGGAACCTCAGGGAGAAACTCCACAATTGGAACATCAGGGAGCTATGGACAGGTGTGCCAGGGCTAGGATAAGTAAAACAGCTGCCATAAGCAAAGCTGGTAGGATTTTACAGAATGATATAAAAATGGATTATTATTCTATAGATACTCCATAGGTCAGCTTTTGTGTTGTGTCAGAGCCATCACTGCTCTCTCTCCATTCCACAGTCTCCTTTCTCCTGCCTCCTCATGGCGGGAGCTTCGCTCCTCATGATTTTTATCCTACTGGCAGCAAGTGTCATTTATAACTCAGACAGACTGTTTCCATTTTTACTTAGAACCAAACTCCATTGGTTTCTGCAGAGAAATCCCTGAACTACTTAGGCAAGTGGAAAACGAAGCATCTCCAACTTGATATGTCAACTTACATAACCAGAGGGTTTGAACCCCGTTTTCCTTCTCTTTCATCCTCTGGGTTTAGGGTTGTGAGTTAAACTCTTGGGTTTTGCTGAAATGTTTATTCGTTTTTGCCAGTGTTGTGTCTCTTCGGTGGTGCAAAATGCACATCTGAAGAATAAGAAAAGGCAAATGGAATGAGCCGAGTGCGAATGTAGGAGGTGATAAATGGGCACATAATCAATTTTGCAGAAGGGGGAATGATCTAATGTGGTGCTCTGTACAGAACCATGTGGTGCAGCTTCATTTAAACCATGCAAACACCTCTCTCCATCATCCTGCTCAGTATCCCTCTCACCTCTGCTTCTCAGTGCACAGAGGAACATCCACCACCCGTGGAAAGGAACGTGATGTTTGGGTGGAGAACACGCAGTGCCACTCATGGGTCTGAATTTGTCACCTTCCCCAGCACTCCCGCTGCCAAAAATCACAGAGCAGCAGGAGCCGTGTGGTGAACATGAGCTACATCTGCATCTCATTCTCACTGAATCCTGCATGGGGGCCATCTAACTCCCAAGATCTCCTTTGAAGCTGTAGCCTCGTGATTTTGTAAGAGAAGAGAGAAAAAATAGTTTCACTCATTTGAAAATTAATAAAGATTTTGCATTTCAAGCTAACTCTTGGTTTGGTCAGGGTGTTCCCAGAACCTGATAAACAGCTCCTGTGTCCATTCACTGGAAACCAGCTAAACTTAAAAGAAAATAGCTACAGCATCCTCATGAATATATTGGCGCTAAAAATTGTACCCGTAAAGAAAATAGAGAGCAGGAAGTATAATCTCAATGCACTGTTGAGAGCTTGCACAGAAAAGAAATGAATGAGAGGGTGTCGGGGGTCTGCTCATGGTAAGAAAGACTTTGAAGTGCTGGAGCATGTCCAGAGAAGGACAACAGAGCTGGGGAAGGGTCTGAAGCACAAGGAGTGGCTGAGGGAGCTGGGGGGGCTCAACCTGGAGAAAAAGCGGCTCAGTGGGGACCTTCTCACTCTCTCCAACTCCCTGATGGGAGGATGAAGCCAGGTGGGGGTCGGGCTCTGACCCCAAATAACAGGGGACAGGACAAGAGAAAACAGCCTCAAGCTGTGCCAGGTTGGATATTGGGTAAAATTTCTTCACTGAAGGGTTGTCCAGCCCTGGCAGAGGCTGCCCAGGGCAGTGGAGGAGTTCCCATCCCTTGAAGGATGCAACAGACATGTAGATGTGGCACTTGGGGACATTTCAGTGGTGACCTTGGCAGTGCTGAGGGAACGGTTGGACTCGATGATCTTGGAGGCCTCTCCAACCTAAACGATTCCATGATTCTACAATTCTATGCTGAGCGTGCACGAACTTTAAACAGGCCTGGTTTTTCCCCCCAAATCTCTTGCTCTCTTAGGAAGTGCAATAATGGAAGTGCAGTTCCCTGTGGTTCTCACAGATCAATGGCAGCATTTTTCATTATCAGAATGACTACATACCTGGGATGGAGATAAGGTGCTAGTGCATGAAAAATAAAAGAAAATATTTTATTTAAGAGACTTTTTCAGGTGAACTCATTTCCTTTTGCATGGCATTAATTTTTTAATCTCGCTGCTGCCGCTTTTCCTCCAATTCTCTTTACAGCACAGTTATTTAAAGCTTCAGTTTATGGTTACAATCCCTATGCGAAATTTTAAATAAATATTAATGCATCATTAAGTATCAATTAACAAATTCTTTCCACGTATCATTGCTATTAATTTCCATTTGAAGTTAGCTCTTACCCTCTGCGTGAAACAAGGTTTAGCATTGCAACAGCATTGATTCACATACAGAACAATCTGTTTCTGCTGCTCCATTTGCAGTTGGACTGGGCATAAAAAATTTTGTAAATTCAAAAAAAATCAAGAGCCCGAGCACTGGAAGGCTCCTGGAGACTGTACTCGCTCACTCAATATTTCAGTCCAGAACATTCCTTGAAGAAACACCCTGTACCTGTATCCTTATGCCTGAGCAGACAGAAAAAGTTTTCCTTTCAACTGCATCGCAGTGAAACATTCCAAAATTTCCATGCCTTGGCAAGCCAATAGATCCAGAGAAAACACAGCATTTCCAGCCAAAGTACGAATTTTCCCCTAACTCAAAGAGAAACTCTCTCAGTGCTGGCAAGCTGTGACAGCTCCAGCTCACAGGAGAGCTCCTTCAGCCCTCGGTGGGTCTGGGGAGGTGGCTCTGCTGACCTGGTGCCACAGGCAGTGTCTCCGTGTCACTGACCATGCACAGATTGACCAGCACGTTCGCGTCGCTGCTGTCACAGAAACCTTCTTTGATTAGTCATTGGCCACAAAACTGTTTCAAGAATTCTATTCTTAGCAACTCTGCTCCCAAGGTTTACGCTCAAGTATCTGCTCTGTTTTCTGCCTCGCAGCTGACAATACATCAAGGGCAGAGAAGAAAATCCTGCACGAGCTACAACAAGCCTTGTGCCAACAATAATTGCTGTCTTTGCTAACACAGGCAAAACAATGCTGCCATTCATGCTGAGAAGTACCTACTTTCTGCTTCTCCTTAAGGGAGGTGCCTTGGAGAAGTTTTTTCTGTTACACTGGTTTGTATTTGAGCTACAAGTGCAAGAAGATACATTTCTGGGAATTGCATTATTTGTACTCCAGGGGTACAGCACAGACCCATAAAAACATCCTTCCCCTTCCCTTTCTTTCCATTCCCTTCCCTCCTCTTTCTACCCTTCTCCTCCCCTCCTTCCTACCCCTTCCTCATTTCTTTTTTCTGATTTTGCAGTAAAGTTTGTTGCAAGATTAGATGGTCTTCAGTCTGAATTCTGCATGAATTTATTATTTATACAAACAGCCACATTCCACAGTGTTGACTCTGTAAAGCTTTTTACTATTTTATTCCCTTTGCTTTCCTTCCCTCTCCACATAATGGAGAAATCAAGGATGTCCTTTAAGACAAACTATGTATGGTTGCCTTTCCTGTTCCAAACACAGAATTTTCTGAGCAGCCAGTGACTAATACCTCAGTTACACTGTTGACAACTATTAGATTGACACCACTTCGGGAATTCTTTCTGGGCACATGGCAATGACTTGGGGGGGGTGTTTCCTCCTCTTACATCCAGTACATCAGCAACTGTTTTCACTTCTGGTGTAATTAATTATATCCAATTAAATGGACCTCAAACACTGTAGTTTTAAGTTATTTGACCTTCTAGGAATGTTAAGTGGAGCTGGTTGTCTGTACCTGCCATGGAGCTCTTCTCATGTGCTGGGGCTGGTATTTCAAAGTCTTGGGTTTCAAAAGAATTAACCCGTGGGGAATAATTCCAACCTGAGGATTCACAGACATTAGTTATTTTTAAGTGAGCTAAGACCATATTTGTATTTGCTTTCTTGCCCTTAGTATTCAATATTTTATAATTATATTTTGGAACAAACTGGACTAAGTTTACATGTACACAGCTTTTAGAAATTATATTTCCTAAGGGGATGTTTTCAGGCTTGACCAGGGAAACCCATTCCTGCAGTGACCCAAAGGAAATTCAGTATGACATGAAGACAGTGGAGCCTTGTGGAGCTCTCCCTGGTGCCTGGTTCTTGAGGCCAAAGCACACTCCAGCCTCCTCAGAGGCTCAGATAACTCTAACATTTATTTTTACATGTAATTCAGCATCAGTGAGTTGGAAAAACTCAGCAAAGCACATGAAGAGGCCCCAAAGGGAAACAGCAGTTTCCTCTGATTCAGAGTGGGGGAACAGAAGAGCTTCTGAAAGCTGAGAACAGTGAAATTGGAAGCGCAGGAAAAAAGCCTCAGTAACCTGTGTGTTCTGCAGAGGAAACCACCCTGCTCTGGTGAATTCTGGGGGACAGGGGGTGGATTTTGGGTGGGGGGTACTGAACAGGACTGAGCATTTGATACAACCTCTCAATAAAACTGAGTTCCAGCTGCAACCAAAGGCTGAGTGTTCACACCTTTGCCTCACCCCCTTCACTCTCGGCACTCATCCTCCTGAAGGAAAGTGCACAACACAGGCTGCTCTGGGTCAGTCTGTCCTCTGGAGATGGGAAATGATGCCCCTGTGACCAGAGAGGGCTGAAGGAGGTGAATAAACCAAACCTGGACGAAGACAACAGCAGCATCCCTTCGGATCAGAGAGGGGAGTGCCCAACTCCCAGAGCACCAGGGAGAATGTACAGGATGGAAAAGAAGTGGTGAGAAAGCAAAATCCAGCAGAGTTTTGTCTATCTGATATCTCTGTTTGTCTGAGCTAAGAGATTGCTTTCTGATAAGGCAACTTCAGATAAAGGAATGAGACTCAGTGGTGTACTTTGAAAGTTCAGCATAATTGGAAATGATTTCAGGAGACGGTAATTCCCCCCTCAGCACACTTTTCACAGTAAAAAGAATGCATGAGGCACATGTTTATATAATCTGAGAAAGAAACTGACGCATTAAGGTTAAGGAAAATGGAATGACTTCATTTGCTTTTAAATACTTCAAAGGTAAGGTGCAAGTATTGGAAGGTGCCCCACCTAACCTGGCCATGGGCAGCCTGGTCAGAGGCAGAAGAGGAAGATGAGCCCAGAGAAGAGCTGTGAAATTCCAGTCCGTGGTTCATTCGGTGCTCTAAGGAGCTGTGTCTAAATATTTTACAGCTGCAGTCACTTAACCAGGAGGGATAAATGTTTGCTCCAGGTCTTACAAAAAAAGTCAACAAACTGGGAGAAAAATCCAGGCCTCCCCAGCTGCATTGTCGTCAACCCCCTGGATCAAAGAAACCCCAAGCTCAGCTCCACGCAAGTGCTGGTGGAGCAGTGCCAGGGGCTGGTGCTCACATGAGCGGATCTCATTTAACCCCCAGGATGTCCCTGAGCTGTGTTGCACATATTTCAGGGGTCTGGGGGAAAAGGACCTCCAGAGTTTGTCTGTGACAGTCTCACCTAAGGACACCTGTGCTGTACTATTTTTGGAGTTCTCACCACTACTGTAACAAATTTTGTTCAAATTCCAATAAAATACTTCATTTAACCTCAAACTTAGCAATTTGTTTTTTTAAGTTCAGTTGCTGATTGATATCCAAAATCATATAAACTGTTGCAACAAAATTTCAAATAGTTTTTTCAAATTTTCAAATAGTTTTTGCATATTCTTTAAAAATCTCAAAAGCTAAACCCTCTCCCCTATAGCAAATACAAGTCTCATTGGGGTTCTCTGAAAGTTTTATCCCTGTTTTAAAAATGAAAATAGTTGCTAGCTAAAGTCCCAAATAGGTTTTAGTCAACAGAAACTTCACACGTGAACTTGAATATTCACATATTTCCTTCATATGCTATAAAATGAAGCAGTTGCAAAAATGAAGCCAAGATTGTCCATTTGTACTGGAAGGCGGTAATTAAAGATTTTAAGAGCAAGGAATGAGCTTTCTCACTTCAGCTTTTCAAGTACTTTCTTTGTAAAGACAAAACAGATGTTTTTCAGCAGCCCATCCTGGACACTTCATTAAAACAAAAAAAATACAGATTTTAGGATAAATTATTATTGCTCAACAAAATCTGTAGAGGTAATTGTGAACTTCACTCTTAAATCATGGCATTAATAGCCACCTTTCCCGAGTTTAAGGAATGTACAGCAAACATGGCAGCAGTGCAGGATATCAACCAGAATATCTGGGAGACACAGCTAAACTTGATGGTCAACAACACATAAATAAACTTCTTTTGGCCATGGAAGCTACTCTTTCCCTGTTCCTGAAGCCTTAGCCAAGGATCTGTGTGGTTCATAACCCTTTAAACTGGAAATCAATATATTTTGGGTAACCTGGAGGTATTTTAATGCCAAACCATGTAAGCAAGAGGTGTTGGCAGCCAGTATTTTGGAAGACCTTGGCATCCAAGCTGGTTTTCATAGCATTTTTGCTGATCAGTAAACACAGTGTAATTTGTGTCACAGAGATGATTTGCAATTAAAAACTTATTAACAAAGTGCAATGATAACAAGTGGAATAAAATGCCAAGATGTGGAATTGCTTAATTATGTGAAACAGTTCTACCAAACCCAGGGCTCCATGGAACATTTTTTCCCCTCTCTGATGAACAATCAGTTCTTGCTGAATTCTAATTAGCTCAATAATGTTGATCCTGCTCAAGAATTAGTGGCAGAAAACGCAAACTCTTTCCATTAAACAAGTGCCTTCAGGTACAACCGTGCTGAGCAGTTGTACAGCCAGTGGTAGAACACTGATGTCCCAGGCAACCTCTGACAATGTCTGGGGCTTATCTGCCAAGGACAGAGGGCACCTGTGATATGCAGAGTGAGCTATTGTCACGTCGAGCCTGTTGCCCAATCTATACCTTTCAAGCAGATTAAGTCTGTGAGCTTATCCAGACCTGTTTCAAAGCCTATTTGATCTTGAAATAGGACTGAAGAATCTAACAAGAAGAGGCTTGTAAGGAGATTTTCTTGTTTAATCAACATTGGAAAGGCAAGAATTGGAAACTCAAGAATAGACCCCCTTCAGCACCTTCCTTTTGCCAAGATTACAAAGTACTGAAGTACATGAAAATGAGAAGATGACAATTCTTCTGATCTGCCAAGCCTGAACTGCTCCCCATCCCCAGTAAGGAATGAGCAGAGCAAAAATGACTCTTGAGAAAGTTTGGCAATTCTTGCATTACAGATGCAGATTCCTCATCCCTCTTTCTGTGTCACGTTTCTTCTTTCCTGGGGGACATGAGCTCTGCCTCATTATTTCTGCTAATTCCCTTTGCTTTAGCATTTTCTGCACCACATTCAGCCATCTGAGCTGCCTTTTGCACCCTCCATCCCCTCTCTCGCACGGGGTGGGTGCCGCAATCCAGGAGCACGGACCAGGGCTGGGACCCCCATGAATTCCCTCATTTCTGGGTCTCTCAGGGATGCTCACACAGTGTCACACTCCAGTGGCTACAGCTTAGGAGGTGCCTGCACCCCCAGCACAGTTAGAGTACACACACTCACAGTTTGCACACACAAAGTCCTTGGACAGCCTGGGCAAAATCTGCTGCTGCAAAGGAATTTCTTTCCTCTGAAGCCCTTGTTATATTTCAGAGTCTCTAAATTCTCTTCATGCCTTAGAAAGTAAAAGCCTTCCCCCCCTGTTCTCCTGACCTCCTTCCTTGTGTCTCCCCACAAGGAAACCAAACATGCTGTATTAAATGGGGGAGATCCGCAATGCAGGTTGCAAGAGTGAGAGAGGCAAGAAATAATTCACCTGCTCCCATGTACCTCCAGCACTGTTTTATTCCTGAGAGCAGAAGGGAATTTAATTAATATTTCAGCTGACAAAGTTCAGTGTGACCATCTGCAAAACACAGAACTGATTGGCTGTTAGTGATGCCCACGGCAATGAGAGTTGAGCTTTTAGCATTTTCCTAGTGTCAAATATCCTCAGGAGTACAAGGAAGTTTTAATTTTGCAACCCCAAATTTGTTACCGTGACCACTTGAAATGGTGTGTGAGACCAGGGATGGAGTCCCACACGTGGGAATGTTTGTGGAAAGGGTCTTCCCCACTTATTGTGTTGGTCATCAGGGAAATGAAATTACAAACTGAAGCAAGACCAGATCCCATCCCTTTAACAACATTCCTTCGGTCTGCAGTAACAGCGTGAGTCGTTCCCTCATCCTTCAAGCACTCGAACTGGAACAAAGCTCTCTCTCTTGATCTACTTTCTCCCACTCCTCCTTGCCAGCCTCTGCTTTTTTTAGTGCACTCAGGCATTAACCCCATGTAGATTCGCCACTTTACATGTCCCAACAGTGAAGCGAAATGAACCACGTGCTAAAAAAGCAACAGAATCCAACTGAAGCAGAAGTCTCTAACAGAACTGGAACTCTCAGTGCCTAAAAACAGAGGTGGGGAGGAAAAGCCCCTCTTACTCTAACAACCTACTGCGGGTCAGACAACAGTAGTGAAGTGATAAGTGCTGGAAGTCCCCACAATATTTTCAGCCTTTACACAAAGATGGCAAAGAGCTGCTTGTGTTTAATGTCAAACTCTGGCCCAGTCTGCCCAGAATGCAGCCTTTGTTTTCCCCAGCCTCGCTCCAGTCCTGAAATACTTCACCAGACAATATTTTTTAGTTATGTAACCATATTAATGAGATGTGAAGTAAAGTAAATCTGATCAACGCCGTTTCTGGTGCTCAGAAGTAGCACGAGATGAAGCCCCGTTTTTTCACAGCTGTGGTGTGGTTGAGAAATTTTTGGAAAAGTGTTTCCAGGGCATTTTCCTTATGTCTGCAGCTGTAGGAGACATGAGCTCCAGCCATAGTGTCATTGGCGTCATGCCACGGACTCTGAGGAGAGCCAACAGGATGGTGGCTCCAGGTTCTTTACCTGAGTGAAACAGCAAAGCCAGAGCAATGCCCAGATCCTCCCCAGCTCATGGTGGCTCCGCTCAGAGCTGGGGCTTCTTCCTGCAGCGACTGGTGATGAGCTCAGTTCCCTTCCACACCATGGATGATTTATTTAGATGGGTCAGTGCTCATTTCTTTGCATATTGTTCATGGAGGCTTTCAGACTTCAGACAAGCTCCTTCCTATTGCTTTGCCATTTCAATCCCAAGTACAATTTTCTTCCTCTCTGGGTTTTGTCCAAAACTCATAAATTAGTGTGCATTAGCACCTAATCTGCATCCATCTTCCACAGCCTATTCACGCTCTTGATTACCTCACCTTATCCAACTTACAGCTCATCTCCCTTTCCAAACCCTTTTACCTTATTTACCTTCCACGAAGCAACTGCTTTCTCATTTTTCTTCTATTTTAAGGCTCAAGAGGTCTTTGCCATTCTCAATTTTACTTTCAACAGTGGAATATTGGAAATAGAAGAACTCAGAGGACCCCAAATTTCTTTCATGCCTGGAACCATGTTATTAGCTCAGTTCCCTCTTGACTCCCCTATATACATATGTAGAAACATATATATACACACACTGATATACATACATATATATATATATATATATATCAATAAAATCAAACTAAAG
>JAWWEU010000029.1:17774044-17807618 GCA_035583155.1 Acropternis orthonyx
GGAGGAACACGAGGAAACCTTTTGTCCTGGCAACTTTGTCTGCACCTCCCGAAGGATTTAATACTGCTCTGACTCCTGTGAACTCCCGCATCAGCAGTGAAACAAACAGCTGTGTAGTCAACTTGCCCAGCAAAAATTTGTAGAGCAAATTATCCAGGAAGTCAGCAGCTTTTCATTTTCATATTGAAAACAACAACAACAAAAAAAAAAAAGAGTGTGCAAACAGTGTTCAAATCAATTATTCAGACCTATTGACTTGCAAAGTCAATATTCTACAATATTCATGTTCCGCAGCAGCAATTACTGACACAGGAAAGCAGTGCAGTTCTCTGATGTTGACATTGGCTCTGGATGAAAACTGCTGAGGAGGAGACAGTCACGAACATTGGTTTGAACACACGCTCTACAGTTTCTTCGCTGCTGTAGGTGACACCCTATCCTTGCTCTAAGTTCTGGTGTTGGCACAGTTCTGTTTGGAAAATTATACAGAGCAGACACATTCTCCAGTAGCCCCATTTATGCAAATGCTGTAACTGGCACAGCACGAGCAAAGCCACTGCCGATACCTGGGTTTCACCCCCACCTTTCCTTCTGGAAAAGCAGCTCTCCAAATCCTTTCAATAATCTCTGATTCCATTTTAGCAAAGTATAACATTTTTTGACAATGCTTTTTGCCCTTTTTCTTTGAGATCTCCTCTCCTAAACTCCCAGCAGAGATTGCCAGGAGAGAACTACAGAGGAAAACTGCTATGAGAGTTGAGAGACACAGCAATACCACATCCTACAGCCACCTTTCCCCTGGCTCTGCTGCACAACAGACTAGAACAACTCCCATCACGGCTGATTTTCTTTCTGTGCTTCTCTTCCTTCTGCTTGCTTTTAAGAATCATGATGGACCCTTCACTAATGTCAGCAGACAAAGGACTGACCAAGCCCCACTGTTGTTTTCTCTCGGGCTCTCTGTTCTCATTGAGCACATGTGTTACAAAAATAAACCAATAACGAGACTGAAAATCAATGACATCAAAGCTATGAAAGACACAAGGTCATGAGGAGGGCAGAAGTTACATTTAAAAAGCATGTGGTGCTGCTGTAAGAGCATGTCAGTCTCACCAGGCCAGCGAGCCACGCCCTCCCAGGCTGAGGTCTTTAGAAGTTACTGACATTCACTTGAAAATATTAAAAAAGTCAAATTTTCTGGTGGCAGATGTAAAACAGGCAGCAAAGCTTCCCCAGTCTGGGCACTGGGACATTTCCACACAATCTCCTCTGCCAGGTGAAACCTAGTGTTGTAAAACCATAGAATGGTTTGGGTTGGAAGGGACCTTAGAGCTTAGCAAGGATGTTTCATACGTTCCAGATGTTTCTCAGTGGCCAGTGTTTGAGGCTGAGCTCCCTGGTGCCAGCTGGGCACTCTGAGGTACCACACAGGGCTCCCTCCAGTGGGTGCCATCCCTCACACATCTGGAACACCACCAACCACTTTGTTTATATCAGGGTTGAAGCAAGAGCATGTTGTCAGCAGGCTGTTACTGCAGGGCTTGCCAAAAGGTCATATGCAGTGTGATGCCACTGGTTTGGCAGACATTTGTCGTCTTTAGCGTCGCCCACAGAGAAAATTCTAAATTTAAATGCTAAGTAGTGCTTACAAGGATGTTAGAAATGCAGACTCCCACTCTGACACAGTTTAAGGCAGGCTAATGCTGAGTTTCCCAAGATTTTGAGCTAAAACTTTGCCTGTTTTCTCCTGCTTATGGATCACTTTTCTCCCTGAGCGTGGCTTTGGTGTGAAGAAAACGAGTGATTCTCTGCCACTAGCATCATGCAAAATTATTTGCAGTTTGATAACTGCCTCTTCTCTCATAACATGTTGGATGAATGAAAATCACTAAAGAATAAACTGATCATTGAATCAGGTCACACGTGGGACCTGAAGAAGCCCTGATAGTGGGGTGACAGCAGAGTGCCCTCTGGGGGTGCTTAGTCTGTTTCCCCCCATGCTGCCCTCAGGGTTTGTGACAAGTCAGGGATATTAATCAGGATTTTGTGCTGTGTTTTTAGGGTGTTTAGTGGAACAGAGCCTGGCTCAGCTACCACCACTGTCCAGGTGACTGTGGGACAAACTCTGCAGAGATGGTTTGATGGGGCTCAGCAGCCACCCCCTCCTGCTCCAGAGGTTTGCTCTCCTGCTCCAGGGACTTTTTTCACTTGTTCAGGCAAAGCCAATCAATTTGTGAAGTTGCTGCAGAGAGTCTGTGAGAGATTTGCAGAGGTGAAAAGAGACGAACACCCCAGCCAGAGGACATGCTGGTCCAGCCCTTGGTCATCCCAGTGCCCCCAGTGTTGAGGTGTCTTGCTCCTGGTGATTTCTGAGCCAGGTCCCTCTGGGCTTCTTCCAGTAATGAACTCAACTCCACATCCTAATGACCTGTGCCCTGTTAACCAGCACTGTGTTGCTGGGAGATGAGGCTGTGGTAACACAGACAGTGTCCTCTCCAGTGGCAAAGGCATCCCTCACACCAAGAATAGTTATTCCTATTAGCATTCCGAAACCACCTAAGTATTTTAAAGTAGATTTTTAATTTAAAGAAAAAAAAAAAAAAAGCTGGTGCTTGAAAACATCCTGCTCAGTAGGAACACGAGGAGCACAGCGTGTGGCACTGCTGTCAGTATTTTCCCGTACGGGAAATATCTCTGGATGTTTCCTTTCCAAACTGCACAAACCAGTTGGTTAAAGGGGAAGTGCGCGCGCGCGCACACACACACACACCCCCACAGCTGACTGGGATACTCCCAGCAAAGTGCATTCACATGCTCGCCAGAATCTCACACATCCCCCTTGGCAGACAGACAGATATTTTTCAACACATCTTTCATGCACCTATTTACTTTAATTAGTGGCTACGTGTATTCCTGGCCGTATCTCAAAGTAGGAATTAAAATGTAATCCCTAAATAAAGAGAAGTCAGTTATTCTGACACCTGAGGGTTCTGCACCTCTCACGCCACTCTGCACTCAGGTTTATCTGATCCTGCCTTGCTCAGGGAACTTTCTGGTGGGGAAGCACCATGAGGAGCTGGGACCAAGAGTGGTTGTGCCAATCCAGGAGTCAGCCCAGTTGTGATCCCTCCCTCCCACTCAGCCCTCACTGCACACACTGCCCTCCATGTCATTTCCACATTTTCTCCAGGTCTAACAGGCTCTCTACCTCTCAAGCCCTGAGGAACCCACTTGCTTTGCAGGACAGGGTAAATACTTCAAAAGTGGATTTTGTCCAGTTCCACAGCCCACGGGTCAAAGTGCCATCCAGCTGCAGGGGCACAAGCACCTGTTTGTTTCACTTTAGCAATCACTAAAATAATATCTGATCACTAAAATTTTGATATGACCTTAACCAATCTTCTCAAAGTCTTATAATCCCTTAATCTGATGAAGCATTTTGACCTCCAAGCATTAGGTGGATTAGTGCTGTGACTGTCTTTGCAATAATTACTTCTCAAAGTCTCACAGAGAGTAAAAAAAAAAAACCTCAAAATGGCAAGTTTACCCTGAACTTTTGGTTTTTCCTCTTGTAAAAGCAGCCCCTACTTTTTTTTTTTCCCCTGTGTTAACAAGCAATTATCCCAGATTTTCAACTCATTTTGCATGTTACTGCCTGCTCTGCCAGCCCCTGGGTAGTCTGAAATGCAAAAATTATAAGGACATTGTTTGAAATTCTTCATTAGAAAATACTAAACCCCCTCACCATATTCATGAGTCCTCTCTTTTCACTTACAGCAAGGAGCCAACATCTTTATTTCCTGGTAAACATCTGGATATTACTGGATTTTAAATCATCATTCCTAATACAGGAAGCTTGGCTATGCTAGCTGTGGGTAAGACGATGTTAGCAGGATACCTTCATAGGGCTTTTGGTTTTCACCAGCTCTACCCAATGAAAATGTTATTAATTTGGATACCTGCACAGAGGAGATACAGAGCATTTGTACCATCCCACTGGAGAGATTTTTGTCAGGAAAAAGAAATCCAGTAATATTGTCTTCAAACAGTTTTGGTGTAGCTTAGAGAAATTAAAACTGCAATTCGGTAACAGAGTTAATTTATATTCCTCTCTTAAAAAGGCCCAAATGTTACACCCACAAGGGAGAGATCACATCCTTGAGGGAGAAACTACATTCCTAAAGGAGAGGCTACATCCTTAAGGGAAAAATTATATCCTGAAGGGAGAGTAGATCCCTATGAGAGGAAGAAACTCCATTCCCTATGGGACAGACTACAATCTCAGAGGGATAAACTGCATCCTGAAGGGAGAGGCTACATCCCAAATCCGGAGTGTAACTCCTGCTGGCAGCCCATGGCAGGTACCTCCCTTCAGGGAGAAGTTACAGAAGATGGTGATCCCCAAAGTCCAGATGATCCCATTGTTTTGTTCCCTCATCATTCTCTTATTCCAAGTGAAAAGTGATCATATTTGAGCAAACCTGGCCAAAGGCGAGGAGCTCCTTCTGCTCGCAGGCTGGTGCCAGCAGCTCTGGCTGCTCTCCCGTGCCCCCAGCACTATGGCACAGGCAGATCCAGCCACCTGGATCAGACCTACAAAGATCCCTTGTGGATCTCTGCAGAGAAATGATTATTGACACACTGCCAGCTCTAGGGATTGGATTCTGGGCTCTGTGATGGATTTGCAGAGCAACATCAGGCACAGCATTTCACCTCACTGGGTGGCAGCTGCTCCCATCAAAACCGTGATCCCTGTGATTATGTCACTTTGCCACCTCCTAAGAAAAATAGAAAACATTATAAAATTCAGTCATTAATCACTCTAAGCCACCATGAATGACGACTTTGGGAGCAGCCCTCCTGCTGCACTACCATGGGAAGGAGGGGACACGTAGGCTTTGCTTCTTTCTGTCTGTTCTGTTCCTTGTCATCCCACTATTCTCCAGGATTCAGCTGGAAACTGCAACTTCCATTCTATATTCTAAGGGTGAGCCAGGACCCACCAGACCATTCCTGTCCACCAGCCATAGCAGCAGGGAAGAGATTTGCAATCTCTGTTTCTATGACCCAGCCTCAGTATCCAGAGGAACATAAGGAGGGAAAACCCACCAGGCCCTTTGGCCAAGCCATGGCAAACAGTGTAAAGCAAATATTTTGACATGGCTCACATCTCTGTAGTTGTGCCAGTCCTGCTTAAAGCCATAGAACAAGCTCTGACCAGGACTTTCAATTAACTCTTATTTACACCATCTTACTGTGCTTATAACATCTTTAGGCTTGACCTCGGAGGAAATAGATTTTGTTTGCTACTATCATGCCCATAATGCCCAAACATGTTTCAAGACCACAGCCACCTTCACAAATTAATTCCCTGCTCCTACAACTGAAAGGATTTCTCACAGAGAATAGCAACTACAGAAAGACGACCTGATTGATTACACCTTAATTTCTGTAATACAGTGTTTGGAGAACTAAATATACAGCTCTGACAAAATGAAGGTGCACAGAGCCCTAAACGGTTGGATAGAAGCTCACATAGGGGTTTTTATGTTATTTTGGCATTATGCTCATCTTGTGTAGACCTATTTTCTGTCTAAAGTACATTTTTATTCTATTCTGATGCAGCACACGCAACATCTGGCCACGTCCACCCGTGTCCCACACGTTTCCAAAGCAGTTTTTCATAAACATTTGGCTTTGGAGCTCCCGAGTGAAGCAGGTGAGTTCCTGTGCTCACAGAAGGAACCTGCCTATGGGGGGTGGATCCAGCAGTCTAAACTACACTGCACTCTACACCCCTGCCTGAGCAGGGGAGGATCTGAAGTTAAATCAGAGTCCTTCCACAACCCCTTGGGGAACCTGAAGTCTTCTTGTACAACCTGAGCAAAATTATTCACGGAACATTTTCAGCTTTCACAGCCAGCAAAGGGGGGAATCCTGCAGGCTGTGCTATTAGTAGAGATCTTTATCTAAGTTACCCCATTAAGAATTTGTGGGCAATGTGAGCATGTGGTGATTTTAGAAGGCTTTTTCTCCCAACATGGGCTGCTCACCCAGCCCTCCAAGGCATGTGTGAGGAGCAACTCATCATCTGGCTGTGACTCTGGAGCATTTTCTATCCTCATCATACACTTTTGGGCACAGAAAGTAGGACTAATATCAATCCTACCTGACACATCTGATTATTCTTGGAGACACATCATCTGTCATCCTTCAAGGACCCTGTAAAATCCCAGGTGCCGTAAGGTCAGTCCTCCCAGGATCCTTCGGCAGTCCTTTCCATCTTTTCTTAGGCACAAGTTTCTGTTTCCACCTGTGAGGATCATCCTAACCTGGATTGAGTCTCTCCTGGGAAGGTCACCAGAACAACTCCTCTGTTCTTCCTCCATCTTTTATTAGAAGATCCTGAAGAAGATCAGCTGCCCACCCTCCAGCCAAATCCATCCAGAAAGCACATGGAAGGCATGGTGGGAATCTTCTACGGGGCCAACCTCACTGCATTGGCTGGGTTTAGGGATTTGTATCCCAGCCACAGCACAGGTTGCTAAGAGCTCAGTCACAGGACATGGAAAGGTGAACCCTGCTCTGGCAGAGGTTAGTGGTGCAGATGGCTTTCCAGGTTTCCTGCTGGGGGAAAAGAAAAATTTGGATAAAACTTTAACATTGCAGTATCTGTAATTTGTATTGCAATGCCCTTATCAGAAGCACTTGGGCAGTAACATCTACAGGTAAAAGTCATCGAGTGCAGAGACTCCTTAAGGACCTTAAGGGCAGAAAGGATTTTTTTCTTTAGTCACGACTGATTCGCTCGTGTATCACAGGTAAATCTCAGATCATAAAATGAAATCACAAGCTTTATTGTGAAACCCCTCTGCACATGGTGGTTATTATATTTCAGGTTTTCCATATCGCTCTGTGCTGAGGAGGACAAGAAAACTTGTTGCTGTTTTCTGAAAACCCAAAGTCCCCAAATTCATTATTGGCATCAACAACTCTCCTTTGATAGAGCACTGAGAACCATAATTCACTTCTCCAGGCCCCACCTGGATTGAGTTAATGAAAGTAAAACTTTAAAGGATATTTCCTCTAAATCAAAGAAATTATTGAAGATGGTATTTAATTTTATTGCAATTGGTGTCCTCTATTTGTCAAATTGGAAAGTATTTTCACCTGATACTTTGGAAATGAAGTCATGACCTTTAATAACTCCATTTAGTCTAAATGAATAAATAGATCTTGGAGGGGAGTGAATTGAAAGTCTTCCCCAGTGCTAACCAGAGTCTATCCTATATATCTTGCAGTCATTAATAGCTGATGAATTCAGCTAATAATGTCAGAGGACATTCTCAAGGTTGATGGGCCCAAAACTTGTCCTTGTTTTGACAGTGCTTCCATAGAAAAGGGCTCTCTTAGGAAAAGCCATTACCCCAGACAGTAAGAGTAGTTAATAGTGGATTCCAACAAGCAGATTTGGATGGATGGGCACTGGTAGATGGATATAATAGGATTCTTTTTTCTTTTCTTTTAAAAGCACAAATTGTGATACACCCTAATTTTCAGTTCTGGTTATTTGCCAGGATTCAGTCATAACCAGTATTAGCTCAGGCCTTTATGACTCCCTGCAGTGTCATGAACAGCAGAGTAGAGAAAAGTCCTCCCAAATTTTGTCATGATTTGTTCTCTGCTCTTCACTTTCTTAATCTTCTGTCACCCAGGTTTTTTCTAACCACCTTTGGCTTTTCATGCCTGCCATGAACCTTCTCCTTTGCTGGGTGTTCAATGCATCATCACAGGGGTTATTCGCAAAACATTTAATACCTTTTAAAAGCAAATCAATGAGCAGTCACTGAAGAAATCATTAATTCAGGCTAATAAAGACAAACTACCTTCAGAGATACAGCTAAGGCACAAGTTAAAAACGATGCCCTGACTACTCAGATAAGGCAAATGTGAAATTCCAATGCCAGTGACATCAGCTCGCCTGAGTATATCACCAAGGCAGTGCCTGCTAATCTAACTTTCTATATTTATCACAGTGACCTGGCTTCAGCCAAATATTCATATTCCCAGTAAACCCAGTGGGAGTTAAACACATACCCAAGGGCTTCCCTGCCTGAGAGGCTTGTTCATATTTTCTAATGTAACTGTATCGTAATTGCATTGCTAAATCAGAAACTATGCTTAGAATAGGGACTTTGAAAGTAATTTACACTCCTCTTTGTTTTTACAGGGGGAAAAATATTGGTTTTGACAAATGTTTAATCTAAAGACACTTTTCTTCTCAGGGAAACAAGAATTGTGGCTATAAATCACTCAGCATTGGTACAGAGAAACAAAGAGACACTGGACATGCTTCTATGTTTTTCATCTTTTTCTGTGCAAGGTAAGGTCTTACGTTACTTGGAGTAATCTCTGTCTTGATCTCCCCAATGAAATAAAAAAGCTGGGTGAAGTCAGGAGGCAAAAATGCATTTCTAGGGTTACTGAAGACTGAAATTAATAAAAGAACACAAAGAATATGGACTGTCAGCATGAAACCTGTGTTGGTGTTCGCCGCCTTCTGGTTCACAACAGAGCGTAGGGAAGGAAAGTAGAGAAAAACATTTAAGCAGAGTTGCAAACATCTATGAATTTGCAGGACTACAAACAACTACTGGTTGGAATATTTTTAATAACATCAAGAAATCACAGAACAGTTTGGCTTGGAAGGGACTTTTAAAGCTCATCAAGTCCCACCCCTTGCCATGGGCAGGGACACCTTCCACTAGCCCAGGTTGCTCCAAGCCCCATCCAATCTGGCCTTGAACACTTTCAGGGATGGGGCAAATGATAATGTGATCTAGAATGTGGTCACACAGGAAAAAGGCATGTGGACATGTAAATTTTTTCCTTCTAAAGTGAATATTTTCTCACATTTTGCATACAAGAAGGCTCTCCATGGAGCTTTAAATTTTGTGGCACCTGCTGAACGACAAATACATTATAAAGAGACCTTTTATAAATCAGTGACCATTAAATAGAAAGTTTTGAGCTGTTAAACACCATTATACAATGCACACTCTAATTATTTAAGTCACAAAGGCCAAATTCTCATCTCGATGCCAGAACCAGCTCGGAGCAAAAATCCATTATTACAGTGGGGAATTATTTTGTCTCACATGAGCACAGCTGAGATGGAAACCTGGCCCCTGGTCTTCAAGCCCTAATGAAGTTCAATTGTGCAGAGTACTTGAAAGCTTTTTCCCCCCCCCCAGTCCGTAGTGTGTACAATCAGGAACATTGGTCATTTAAAAGATGAAAAAGCTAAACACAAAACCTGAACATATGTAGATGTTTAGGCCACGGGGAATAAAATTCTCCAATTAAAATCCTAATAAATGCAGAATATCCCCTCCCTCAATTAATTAGTTAAGCAAACAGTGAGACTAGGTGAAATACGTCCATGACTATTTAACAATGAGAAAAATCAGGCAGGTTGACTGAATAACAATTCTTCAATTAACACACAATGAAGAACATTTCAGTTTTAATTAATCCTTATTGGCACTGCAGTAACTTCCACAGAGAATCTATTTCAACTCATTTCATAGGCAGGCCTTTCAAGTTTAGGTAATTTTAACATTTGGTGCCCAATATAAATCTACTTATTAAAACTGATAGAAATACATGGGATTAAACTCAGACCCAAAGGGCAAGTACACTTGGGGAGTTAATTTCTTTACACAGAGCATAGCTGCTGTTGACAGAACACGGCATGCTCCATTTGCTTGCCCTGCTGATGCTAAACGGTTTGATTTCCTATTGTTATTATTATTTTCAGGGATAAATCCTTTCTTGTAAATGGCCAGGAGTAGATATAGACTGAACTCAGCTGAGCTGATGGCTGGACAAAACCAGCACAGCTTGCAAGGAAGTCTAGTAAAATTTAACACACCTAATAGGTTTCCACAGAAGTTTATTTAGAAGCCATACAATTTTTATAAAGTTCTCTATTTTAGCAAAGGCACAGAATTTCTACTCTGTTCTTCCAAATCACCGTGATCACCTGCAGCTTCGGAGCTGTCACCTGTGGACATTTTTAGCTCAGGAGTTACTCTGTAGGGGACCACAGAAAGGTAACTAAAGATAGCAAAACTATTTCCAGTGCCCCTAAATTCATAACAGAGAGGTCGACGCTTCCACTAAAATAAATGAAAATGACTGATCCAAACTCAGGGTTTTCAACTGAGCTCTGTAAAACCCCTCCCACTTGTCAGTCATCCAAAATCTACCCAACAACCCATCAGGAGGAGCAAGACCTATCAAATGGGCAAGAAATTCATCAGGAACTGATGTACAAGTTCAGCAGCAACTGTAGCAATAGCACAAGCAGTAGTGGGTTCAAACTGAAAAAGGAGAGATTTAGGAGTGATACACAGAAGAAATTCCTTATTGGGCGAGTGGTGAGGCCCTGGCACAGGTTGCCCAGAGAAGCTGTGGCTGCCCCATCCCTGGAAGTGTTCAAGGCCAGGTTGGATAGGGCTTGGAGCAAGCTGGGATAGTGGAAGGTGTCCCTGCCCATGGCAGGGGGTGGAATGAGATTCACTTTAAGGTCTCTTCCAACCCAAACCATTCTGGGATTCCATGATTCTATGAAGTCAATAAATTTAATTTCTGGATATTGTTAACATGAACACTGGTGGTCTAAAGGAAAAAGATATTTAGACACACAATGACAACACTGTTACAGGTAGGATTGGATAACAAATATTTTAAAAGCCCTTTCAGATAAGGTCCAATAACTCAGTAACTAAATGTTACTTTATGAAAAGCACCTGCAGCAGTTTTGCTGTTGTGCTACATTTCAATCCTCAAACCAATTTCTGAGTTGTAAGTTAAGAAGCTGACAAATAATTCCTTGTCCTTCAGTGATACCACAGACTTTTTTTAGTTTTATATTCTGATCTTTCATAACCTTAATTTCTTTTTCTTGCTCAACAAAAGTCTCTGCGTTTGAATTTATAGCTATTCCACAGAACTCTTTTTATATTTGAGATTGGATAAATGAAGGGATACTCACTGAAGTGTGTGATCTGTTGGACTGCTGATCTGAAGACAGGACTGTGCTGGACAGGGCTGGGGAAGTCTGGAGATCTCCTTATCTCCTGCAAACACAGTGAAGTGAGTGGTGACAAATAGAGAATTCCTGTGTTTTCCTTGATTGATCCTACATTACTACCATACACTTGCTTAGGGCCAAAGCACGCTCAGAACTCTTCAATAACATGAAATTCAAACCCAGTCTAATTTCATAAACACGAGCAGTATAGTCAACAGAAGAGCAGAGAAAGTATTCAAAAAAAAAAAAAAAAAAACCAGCAGAGAACAGATTTTCCCCAAACTAAAGCATGTTTGGAAGAGAGCCCATTTCAAAATGAAAATCTCTCATTTATTTAGCTCCAGATGATGCAGCCACTTACCCAGTTTCCAACCCTTTATGGAGTGAAGCTGTTGAGTTTATCCAGGGGTCTGATCCCCTTTCAGCGAGCAGAAACATTCCCCCTGAGCTGGTTGCCAGCCTGGGAGCACACGATGCCCGTGCTGAGGGGGTGCAGTGGGAGCCCTGTGCTGGCTTTGTGCTCACTTGTCACGTTTCAGAGAATCCCAGAATGGTTTGGATTAGGAAGGGACCTTGAAGATCCTCTACTTCTTGGCGCTTGATCCAAGCCCCTCTCTCCTCACCACTGGGATATGCTACTTGAGTCACAAGGAAATTAACATGTGTTTCCACACTGCTCAGAGGAATTGCCACCACAATGGTCCCCACAGGCCCATCCCCATGTTCTGTCTTGCAGAAGTTCTGGTGATGGCAGAGCTGCCCCAGCCCTGCTGTGTTTCGGTGCAGGCGCCAGCCTCGCTCCTGCCAGGCAGGGAGAGCCTGGGGCTGGATGTGTTAAGTGGAAGCGATGAAACCAGGTGGATTTCAGTTCACTTGTTCCAGGCAAAGCCCCATATTTGCACAGCTGCAGCTCTTTGCTAAATACAAGCACTTTCTCTGGGGCTCAGCATTTTCACCTCACCCTTTTTTTTCAGGAAACCTAATGCCCAAATGGGAAAGATGAAATTATATCCGTAGTGGGGAATGGAAATGTATGAATCAAATCACTCCTTCCAGAAAAGGGGCTTTTGTACAAGGAATGCCACAGCAGACTTACTTTATTTGAGTGTGTTTACATTAGAGATGAAAAAGCCTGTCTTGTAATCAAATAGGAACCAGAAGAACATGGCTCTCTCAAAGGCTTGTCTAGACAGCCCGTGAGCAGCCAAACCACAGTGCGGGCTGTAGCAGCTGCAGCGATGTCACAGCAGCTCCTCATCTGTCACTGCACCATGCCCAAGGCACAGCCTGGGCACTTGGTTCATGGAATCACAGAATATCCTGAGCTGGAAGAGACTCACAGGGTGCGTTGACTCCAACTCCTGGCCCTGCACAGACACTCCAACAATCCCACCTGAGAGTGTTGTCCAAACACTCCCTGAGCTCTGGCAGCCTTGGGGCTGTGCCCACTGCCCTGGGGAGCCTGTTCAGTGCTCACCACCCTCTGGGGAAAGAACCTGTTCCTGTTATCCAGCCTAACTCTCCCCTGCCACAGGTCCATGTTGTTCAGTAGTTGTACCAAGCAGGAGAACAGCAGGAACTGCACTTTCCCACAGCCTGTTGGGGCAATTTCTATGAAATGTGATCACAGCATCGCTGAGCTCACACACTGCCAACATCACGGTCAGGGCTGGCAGCAGGACCACAAAAACCTTTCCAAAAAAGCTTAAACTTCATTATTACTTCATTATTCATCCATTAAGAGCTCTGCAAGCCTAAAGGGAGAGGTGTGTGAAAGTGTTTGCAAATAGCAAAACACTTGACACCCATCCTTGACTGCAACTTGGTAAAGATCAGGCATGAGCAAAGTTACTGGGTTCTCTTAGAGCATAAATATTTTCATAAGGAAGGCTGGAGAAGCTGCCCTGTGCTCAAAGCATCTGAGACCTCCAGCAATACACGAACACCATCCTGGTCTCTGTATTGTCTTTGAGGGGGGAGGCCAGAGCAGCTCCATCCCAGGAGTTGGCTCTGGCACAGGGAGGAGCAGTAGAACAAGCATGGGCTACTTAACCCATGTTCTCCCAGCCAAGCTATGCTCCATCCAGCTCTTTTTGCTTATACATATCCAAAATAGAGAATGACTGTTTCCACACCCTTCCCTGCCTTCTCATCCTACCAAGCTCTGGGCAGGATTTTTACCAAGAACCAACAGCAGCCTGTGTTGAATTACTGAGTCTGCAAGAGCCTGTTCAACTCAATTTATTCAAATCAGTCTAAAAAACTGCACATGCTGTTGGAGTGGGAGCCTTTTTCACCCTGTTTTTGCCTTATTTCTGCTGGATCCCTTCATTTCAAAGTTTGTTTTGATCATCTTTAATTCCCAACCCCTGCACCAGAACATCCTGTGCCTCATTCTCCATTCAGATTGCAATGATTTCTTCATTATTATTTCCTTTCAGTAGCAGAACTAAGAGCTGAACCTGTGCAGAGCTGCTTCCATAGTTTAACACAGCTTGGAGAATGTTAAGCAATAGAGTTTTAATGTCTCATCTCATTTTGTCCCTAGTAAAATGTCTTTGTGCATCCATTAAATGTTCAGTAACAGGAGTACGAGGTCAGGCACACACAGTTTGGAGGCCCTGAAAAGGGCAATAAAATCACAGAACTACCTCTAAAAAGAAATCATCTTAAGTAGTTCTAAGCAAATAAAGATATCCCAGGAATTCTGCTATAAGTCCTGCACAGGCCTCACAGAATGGGCTGCACATGAAATGGCTTTGTTTCCTACAAGCACAGCATTAAAGTGAACAGTAAGGAATGAGAAGGACACATTGGGACAAGAGCAACAAAAAAACCTCATCAGGTGTTATTCTCAGTGCAGTCCTTCAGCATTCCCCTCTGGTTTCACACAGGGCTGGGACTGAAGGAAACCAAGGTGGCTCTGGAGCTCACACACAACCCAGAGCTGCTTAAGAGGCTTGGCACAGGGTTTGTGCAGGTTGTTCCAACTGAGCTGTTGAAAGTACCCTTTCCCTGTTAACAACACCTGAGGTTGGGAAGCTTCAGCACAGAATGACCCTGTTCAACACTCACAACCCCTCCCAAGGAGAAATCCCACTCTTGTAAAACACAGCCAGGAATTTGTGTCATGGTATGTCACAGCTACAGAGATTTGCCAGCCTCAGTCAGGCTTGGGTGATGTGTTTTGGGATGAATTCAGGAGCAGTTTTGTTGTGCAGAGCACTCTGCCTTTTCCAGGGAGGCTGCAGGAACAGTCTATGAAAGTCAGACCCTGGAGATTGGGGTTGTGAGAGAAGGAGATCAAATTCCCTTTGTACTTAGTCATGTGCACAGGGAGTGAGGGATGCTACAGAAGTTTCAGAAATATTAAAAGAACCTGAGTCCAGGCTGAGCAGGAACCTGTCATTGCTCGCCAGCCAGGTCACATAGGTCAGGAAGGATTTATCTTTATCTGCAAGCCGTCATGGTAACATGAAACAGCTTGTGAGGAGGATTCCTGTTTTATTTAAGGGTGTCCTCCAGCTGCTCCGCAGAGGCAGAGCTGCATTCCTGCGAATCCTGCCTGTAAACGATGCAGCTCTTTGCGTGACCAGAAATTGTAAAGACACCCATGTAAGGGCAGGCAGACAGCACTGAATGCACAAAAGCAGCAACAGATTTTATATCCTGGGTTAAGGCAAAAAAGAGCCCGCGTCTGGAAAAACTTTGTTTGCTCATCCAAAGCTCTGATTCCAGCAGAGGGTGCAGGGATGGAGCTCAGTCCTGGGCACAGCCCTGCAGGTACCTGCTCCCTGCACTGCCTCATGCTGCTTTTTGAAGGTGCAGCTCTCATGCTGCTCCGCTTGGTGTGAAAAGAGCTGTTTCCACTTGAACTCCATGACACCTGTTGCTTAGGGACCAGCCATCAGGCATGCAGGGCACTGACAGACAGGTGACACAGGGGATCACCAGTCTGTCTTCCCCAGAAATAGCCCAACCGGCTCTAACTATGAGACTTGCACAGGTGGCAACATTATGGTGATAATTTTGGTGTGAGATGACAAAATCTTTCCACAAGAGGTGCATAAAGGGATCTGGTGTTCCATCAAAATCCTCCAGCTTGAAGAAATATCTCTGGCTTTACTCAAAGGCCTTAGTGCGAATTGTGTAGGTTTCCATTGGACAGAAATGTTTATGGCAGCTGCATAAATCAGAAATAACTGAAGATATTACAGTGCTGGAGCTGAGAAATGAGATATTTGACCTGGGTTTGAATGCCAACCATCACATTCAGGAACTGCAGGGAGCCTATTCATTTCTTGGGCTTTCCCAGCACCCATGGCTCTACAGTTTGGAAGAAAGGGGGATGTTTTTGCAGGCTATCAAGCTGTTAGGCAGCAGATTAAATTATCAACCTCCATTTTTGGCAATATACCAGAAACGTGAATATTTGTTCCTTATCCTTTCTCTCCCCCTTGGTTCCCAGTGCCGAGCTGGGGGCACAGCACGCACACAGCTGTCTGCATCTGTACAGACATAAACCCTCCCTGGTGAAGCACAAAGACATTTAGAACAGGAAGATAAGGGGGGTTGCCACATCCTTTACTTATGTTTAATATTTCTGCATAGTCAAGAAGTCATGAGGAAAAGAAATTGCAACTCAGTTCTGGCAATCACCAGCTCTGCTGCACCCATTTGCAACATATCATTCCATCTCAAACCTCATTTCTTAAGCCTCTTGTTCTCATTCTGCTGGTACACACACTATCATTCTCATCAGTCTGTGGGACTTCTTTCTGTGGTTTACAAACCCGAAATTAATTAGTTTTCTCAGCCTCCCTTACCAGCATCTTGCTCCTAACACAGCAGTAACAGCATCCACCCTCACCGTCAGTAACGGCTGCAAACATCCACAGAAACAAAACCCAGGAGCAAAGGCCTTTTGGTAAACTGAATGATTCATTCCTATCAAAGCTTTAATTCAAAAAGAAAATAAATTAAACACCTCTTCAGAAGGAATTTTGAGGTCCTAGCAACAACAAAGAGCACAGTGCATATTTTGATTTTAAAACTGTGTTGAGTTCCTTCCTTGTCCTTTCTTAATTTTCCTGCTTCCAGTCCCTCCACAAGTTTTTGTGAGCACCTCTGAGCACTGAGTTGGCATTTTTTGTAAAATGCTCTCCTGTAGTTTTGAGATAGAATCACAGAATCATTAAGGTTGGAAAAGACCTTTAAGATCATAAAGTCCAACTGTCCATCCAGCACCACTGCCACGTTCATTCACCTTGGAGCTCTGGTCCTTCAGTGGAAAAAGGCAGCCTAAATCCAACCACTGTACCTCCTACAGGCCAGAATGCTTTTCCTTCCCCCTTTGCTTTACATTTATTCACACCAAATTCCACCTGCCCTTCCATCACCTTGTCACTTGGCATGGGGAGCACCTTCTGCATTTATGTGCAGTCCGCTCTGTCCTCACTGAGCTGGGCAACTCAGGACCATCCCCAGAGCACACACACCTGGCACGGCACAGCTTGGCATGGCACGGCACTCTGCTGCCTCGCTGGGTTTATTTAGCAAACACCAGCCGTGCCGGGGTTAACGCGTGCGCCTCTGTCACTGCAGCACAATTACAGCGGCAGCAATAAAACGTATACTCTGCAGATTTATCCCTCTTCTCCCAGTGTCATTCCATTAATTGGACCTTACGTCGCTGCAGTTAAAATAGTTTTGTGACCGGGCAAACGCATTTCTTTAAAAGTAATTATATAAATTACATAAATTTCCCGCCTTGTTAGATTTCTTACACCCCTGGTGGTTTTAACTCCCCGGTAAGACAGACCTCTGAAACTTTACTGTGTTGTTGTGGGAATACTTGGAATCAGATATTGATCTCTTTCCTCATGTTTATATTGGTTTTATTGGAGACATTATGGCCCCTCTGTCCCTGCTCGGTGCCAGCACATTGCTGGTCATCATTCCCCCACCACATCGTGATCAGCAGCATTTCATTTCTTTATCCTGCTAACAGCACAACACCCTCTCAGTGGCAGCAAGGTTCCTTTTCCCCCCCTTTTGATAGGATTATACAACCAAAAATGAATTTAAATATATTATACTAAGGCAGAAAGGAAAAATTAGCAGGGGACCTTGAATGAAGCAAGATGTCTCCTACTCAGTTAACTAAGATGATTCATTAAGGAGTAATTGAAGAGTAGGGAAACATCTTTTTGCTAAATATTTTGTTCCAGTTGAGACTTAAATCAAGATTCTAAAGAATATCTCTCCTAAGGCTTCACAAGTTACTAAAAACATTTACAGAGGTAAAACCAACTGAAAATAGTTGGTTTTTACATGTCACTAATGTAAATATTTCTATTCTCAGCCTTTTCTCTTTTGTAAGGCTGCTGTGCTGTGTTAAGAAAGTCACAAAATCAGGTTCTCATTTAAAAATGACAGAATAAAAAGAAAAACTTGGTCTAATAAAAGCCCAGACAATTCCAGAACCATCCTCAAGCACCAAGAAATTCCCAGGTTAGAGATTTTCTCACCCCACTTCATCATAGGAAAACCAGACCTCCCTGAGCCAGGGCATGCTCTTTCAGAGAACACACACATCTTTCCATGTTATTTTTGGGGCAATATTCTGCAAAGAACTTTAAATTCTTTTTAGACATGAACATGCAGAATTCCTTCCCCTGGGTTGACTCATGAGCTTTTATAGATCCAGTGGCAACACTTTAAAATAATGGCCAAACCGTTATTCATCCCCATGACATTTATTTTAATAACATTAATCATAATGAACTCATTTGGTATTAATGCAGGTGTCACAAGGCCCTTTATAGAATTTCTCAGGCATTCATTAGCCAGGCCATTATTTTTATTATTTTTCTAAAAGTTAATTTAACTGTGCCTGAAAGGTGCCGGACTGGCATGGCCTGGTTGGGTTCACTGTTTACCCAGGGAACAAATATAAATCACTTCCTAAAGCACAGATGTTTTTTGGCTGGATTTTGATGGGATATGGGGCCAAGAATCATTTCCCTTCCTGGTGTCTTGCTCTGCCCTGGCTCTACTGTCACCTGCTGAGCCCAGCACAGCTCCTGGCATCATTACTATTTTGTAAGTATATGTATAAATATATATGAACTTTTTTCCCCAGACATGTCCATGTTGCCAAGGAGCTGAGAAATGGTGCCAAATCCTGTATTTTAGCAGGAAGCTGTAAAATCACAGATTCACTGAGGTTGGAAAAGATCTCCAGGTCTTCATTGAGTCCAACCTTGTCACCCAGACCAGAGCATTGAGTGCCACGTCCAGTTGTTCCTTGAATATCTCCAGGGATGGGGACTCCTCCACCTCCCTGGGCAGCCCCTTCCAACACCTGACAACTCTTTCCACAAAGAAATTCTTCCTGAAAAATGAGCCTTTTCTTTCTATTGGCTGCTCTTTAACCAAGCCTGTTCTGTGGAATCAAAGCTGTGATGGTATCTAGGGAGCACACCCGGAGCTCCTCAGGGTCTTTCTCTGAACAAGGTAAGCAATGCAGCTCATCCAGACTCTTCATTCCCTAATCCAAACACTGCCTTGTCCATAAATATTTGTGTTTTAAATCTCCTCACACTGCCAGGAGCTCCCAGGGAGAAGGAAAACACTCTAGACTTTAAAACTACAGACTAGAAATCCTGAGAGAGAAACCTGCTCTTCAGGGAAATTCTTCTTAAAGGAAAAACACCCCATTTCGAGATGCATCCCTAAAGAGGAGTGTGCAGGCAGATAACAATGGAAAACTCAGAAATCCAATGCAGACACAGGAGTAGAAGAGATAAATTAGGGTAGAAACCACAAAAAGAACCCCACAGCACTGCTGAACTCTCTTCAGCTTAATTTTGATTCAACAGCCACATGCCCCTCGGATGACAGCTCCAGGGAGGTGTAGCAAAGAAATAATGTGAATTCTGGCTCCTTTTGCTGCTTTATGGCACATTTCAAGGGAGAGTTTATACCCACCCACATCTTTGAAATTCTCAGATTGTCATAATCTTGGAGAAAATACCCAAACCTCCCAGCAGCAGCACATTAAATAGACTTTGTTTTTCAACTAGAAAAGAATTAAATAGGAGAAGGCAGACTACTGGCTGCTTTGTGATGAGAATCTCAATTTTGGCAGTACCAAGAACACTTACATGGGAGCAAGAACATGTTCAACACTTACTCCAGCTTCTGCAGTTGTTGAATTAGTGTTGCACAGGCAGGCCCTACTTCAACAACAGGCTGTGTGTTATCTGAGACAGTTTACAATCAGAAGACTTTCAGTTTTATATTCCAAGCCTCTGTAGAAATAACTTTCCAGTAATAACACAGTGAATAAAATGCCTACATAATCCTAGAATGAGTCACCCTGCCTGCAGCAGATGATAACACAGGAACCAAAGTGCTCAGTAGTTAGACCGCAGTCCATGCCCCACCTGCCTGAGCTGGCGTGAGAGGAGGAGGAGGATGCTCAGCACTGACACGTCACCGATGGCTATCAGACAACATGGACAGCCCCTGGGCCCAAACACCATGTGAGCTCTGGCCCAGGGATTTTCCTGCCAGATGATACCAATCCTGGTCCCTGGGAATGCAAGGGAAGGCCAGGAATGGTCAGGTCACACTTTAATTTATGATCCAGCAAGAGCCGCTTTCAAGGAGCAAACTCTGCCAGCAAGGAAGCTCATGGAGAACCCACACAGGGTGGGATGCAGGGACAAGCTCCATCTCTGGGAATAGTACAGAAAAAAAAATTTAAAGGAAAATAAGAGGCAGGGAGGAGGGGGGGGAGCTCTGCTCTGTCTGCAGCTTGTCAGTGATCTGAAGCATCTTTTCAGCTGGGACTGTGACACTGAGAATGACAGTTTCACTTGCTCTTTCATGCCAGTCTGCTCAATGTTGGAGAATGAATCAGTTTAGCAAAACCCACACGGCAGAGGAAAAACTGGGCCTGCAAGAGGGACACTAACTATTCTCCTTTCACATTGCAGCCATAGTAACCTCTGTGAGTTGGGTGTGAGCTCTCCTTGGTGCAGCAGCCACATCGTGACATGTTCAGCACAGACCTTACACCCCATGAGCACACACAGCCCCCTCAGCCCCACTGTGTTCTGTGCTGTGGCAGAGCCCCCAGTCCTGACCCTGACACAAGGAACCGGGCAGTCCTGACCCAAGGCATCAGGTCAGCAGCAAGAAATTAAAGCGTGTTAGACACAAACAGGCTGAAAGCTGAGGGTTGTGGATGTCGGGAGCAGCCCAGAAAGGGATGCTAATGAACATCTCTGTGTGTGACACTGGAATAACTCCAGCCATGCATTTATGAGGTTTTGTCCAATTCCACTGAAAAAATTATCTCCCTTGACAGCACTCCTCCTTTCAGACCTACAACTTTTCCCCCATCTATGCAAGAATTTATACTGCAGATAAATTGGACAGAGATTATTTACAAGAGCGTGGAGTGACAGGACAAGGGGGTATGGTTTTAGACTCACAGAAGGCAGGTTTAGATTAGATATTGGGAAGAAATTCTTGTCTGTGAGGGTGGTGAGGGCCTAGCACAGGTTGCCCAGAGAAGCTGTGACTGCCCCATTTCTGGAAGTGTCCAATGCCGGGTTGGATGGGCCTTGGAGCAATCTGGGCTAGTAGAAGGTGTCCCTGCCCATGGCAGGGGTTGTAACCAGATGATCTCTAAAGTCCCTTCCCACCCAGAACATTCTATGATATTTCACTCATTAAACTGCCCTAAGGTTAAATTCCTCAGCACCAGTTACTGTAATTGCTACAGACTAATATTTTCTTTCTCCTCTCCTACCGACTTCCTATTAAACTGTGACTGTTAGCACAACTCTACCAGCAGGCAGTTGTATAAATCTCATGTTTCGGGGGTTTCGGGTTACATAAGCACTACTTCATGCTTTCCACAGTGTATTTTATGTACCAGTGAGAACATTTGCCCAAACAGGACACTTGCATCCCTACAACAATGCACATTTAAATTCCATCAAACAATACATTTGCATTAGTTCCTATTAAATCTATTACCACTTCCATGTCAAGCTTTTGGGAAAAATTCTGAGCACTGGGGGAGTCCATTAGCATATTTCCCCACACATGATGACAAAAACCCCCACCTATCATAAACATGCCCAAATTACAAAAAAATTAAATAATAGTTCTTCTATTTTTAGGATATAAAGTATAAGAATATTTTCTTTGAGATATTTTGGATGCTTCTTTATTACCCATCTTAGAAGAGAAAATGTTAATGTCAGAGTAGTTTCTCAGGCAACCTCAAAAAGTGTTTGACAAGGGAGATGAAATTCCAAGAGGAAGCAAGTTTTGAAATACAGTCCCTCAATTTGGCAACAGAACTTGGAATCAATATTTTCCATTACCTGAACAAAGGGTGACTGAATGTGGGGTAACGTTTAGCTGTAATATCTTGCACTCTGGTCTATACAGAATATCTGCTTCTCGTGGTCTGATTGCATTGATTCCTCATTCCACATACAAACGAGGCTGTGAGTTCATTACAAAGGGAGAAGCAGTTGCACAGTAGTTTATCCCTGTCACTCCAGAGCTGAGTTGGATTTCAGCTCCCTCATGGGCGAGCAATAATTAGGAGCATGTGCATGCTTGTCTTCGGAAGCTGCATAAATCTTCCTATAAAACCTGTTCCAGGTTTTGTCTAACCTTCATGCCTGAAACACTGGAACAGTTTCTCTTGGCTGCTAGAAGAAACATGAGACACCTCCGCCAAACCCATTCACCTGACAACACTCCAGAACAAGTTTTCCTGGCTTTCCCTCATCTCTGTGAGAACACGGCAGCAAGTGCTGCCTGCTCCGGCCCTGGAGTGAGCAGTGGAGACAGAGGATGGAAGAGTATTTTACTGTGAGGGCGGGCAGGCCCTGGCACAGGTTGCCCAGAGCAGCTGTGGCTGCCCCATCCCTGGAAGCATCCAAGGCCAGGTTAGATGGGGCTTGCAGCAACCTGGGATAGTGGAAGGTGTCCCTGTCAATAGTAGGGAATGGAACTGGATAAGCTTTAAGGCCTCTTCCAACACAAATCAATCTGGGATTCTATGACTTTCAACAAAAGCAAAACACACAGACAAGCACATGAGTCCTTCACTTCTACCTGTTCTACAAATGTTTTCCTTCTACAACTGAAACTGAGCCGGAAATGTTACAGATTGGGAATACTCGGAATTCATTTTTCTATTTTAGGGCCACTACTCCAAGTATTACACCAACAGCCAGAGAAGTCATAGAAGAAATAATCATACAGAAGAACAATAATTCACATTACAATTATCACCTCACGTGTATCCAAAGGGAAGAAGAGCCTCCTCCTCCTCCTCCTGGCCAAGGGCTCAGCTGGCCCTCATAGTTTGTCATTTGCTCATTAAGATTCCTGTTTATGTACCTGGTCACAGTGAGTTGTGGCTCACACGGCCCCCACCAGACATTATCAAATATGCGTTTTGCTCTCAGGCAATGCAGGGCAGGAATCCGGTGTCCATCCCATCAGCACTGCTCAACATGACCACAAAGAAAGAACTCCTGTGGCTAAAGCACATCATACACAGGTTTTAGGCATCGTAACAGGAAGCTGTTAAACTGTCAACTTTGGATGACAAAAAGCCTGTTTTTCATTCTTGGAATGAAGACGTGAAATACGAGTGTGAGGAAGGGAGGGAGGGGTGTCATGAATCAAGATTTCAGGAAAGGTAGTTTAGTTTCCAGCACCTGGCTTTGAGTTCTGACCTGGAGCTGATACCTGCCAATCCTGTTAATATTAGACTAGTCTAATATTTAATGGGATTTCAAAAATTCCAACCCCAATATGCCCATGCAGACCCCTCCAAATTTATCAGGCAGGAACAATCTCTGGCACTGTGGAGCTGTGCTAATTTGAATTATTAAAGCAGAGGGGCACACCCACAAATCATTACCAATTTTGTACCTTTCTTTGCTGTGGAAATAAAGATACCAATTTTTTAAAATTACAGCACCCTGGCAGAAGAACTTGAGCCAAACCATCAGGCCATAATGAACACAGCTGTGTCATTTCCAAGGCTCGGCAGGAAAGCCAGAGATGCATTAGGTACATTTATGTCTTACATTACAGGAGTTTCAGTATACTCTGGGTGCAAGACTCCCAATACTTTTAAAAACTCTGTCCTTGAAAAGGTAATGGCTGTGTCAGACAATGAAGTTAAAATAAGAAATGTGAAAGTAATAAAACACTATCCATAAGGTGCAGCAGGTCTCCAACCCTTTCACCTGCTGACACGCTGAAATGTCTTTTTCCCCAGAAGATAAGCTGAGAGAGATGACTATTCTGGAAATTACGTTTTAGCTCCAATGAATCACATTTTCCAGCTTGAAGTCACTCACAGTGAAAGCACTATGTGCCCGAGGACTCTTGATTTCCAGAAATAAAGCTTGGAGTGGCTGAGAGGGGAAAAAAAAAATCAGGTTGCAGTGGCTATAGGGATGCACAGGGATGCTATTTAGATTTATCTCAAAATTTGTCCCAAAGACCACAATCATCCCTCTGTTTCTAATCTGCCAGAGACTTTAGCAAAGGACATTTGTGCTCATTCTTTGAACATTATGCCCAGCACAGGGTTATAAATACCTGGATGTAATGCCAGCTCTGCCAACTCTTACGGGACATAACAATAGAAACTGGGAAGAGTAACACAGACAAATTGTCTTTTCTCAGTACTTTCACATAATTTACCTTCATGCTTTCTTTTTACACATTGTTTTCTCTTTCTGCTGTCTTCTCCATGTCCTACTGGTGATGGTAATTATGGTTTTAAATGCGAGATGAAAGGGACTGAGCTGGTGGCAGAAAATTATAGCTCTTTTTGTATTCACACAATTGAATGTTTTCCTTTTCTTGGATATTTACATGAGCTATTAATTTTGTTTTCTTTTAGGTATGGAAGCTGGAGCTTCCAAACAATCATTTGGCTCGTTTATTTGCAGAAGATCCTCTGATTTAATTATTTATAAGAACTATGAATTAAGAATGATGAATAAACATGTGTGACAATTAATGTATTCTTTGTTGAATTCTCCTATGGAACCAGATAGTCTGACTGATGCATACAAACAGATCATTTATGTCATTTGGAATTCTCAATATTGAATAAGAAATTAGAGATTTGCAGTTGAAGACCTTACCAAAAGTTAAAGCTAATTCAGAACAGAATTGGGGAATAGGTTGCACAGTGTCACATAGAAAAAAAAAAATCCAGGGGCCTCTCCAGAACAATCATAGCTTAACACATGAGCTCATCACAACTGCTCAGTGTGCATGGAAGGAAAATATTTGTCTATCTGAACATTTTAATCACCACATTTTCCATCAGAAGTATTTATTGTATCTCTCTCTACTCACAGGCTGCTGACATAATACACAAACTTTGGCAGTGGTGATTGCCCCATCCCTGGAAGTGCCCGAGGCCAGGTTGGATGAGGCTTGGAGCAACCTGGGACAGTGGAAAGTGTCCCTGCCCATGGCAGAGGGGTGGAACAAGAAGAGCTTCCCTTCCAACCCAAACCTACGATACAGGGCTGCTTCAAACAGGAACTGTGCCCAACCAGGTTGGATGGAAAAAGCAGGAGGACCTAAGCAGCACCAGGATCTGTTTGCTCTGTGCCAGCATCACTCTTTGCTTTGCAAGACAGACTTCTAAGAGAAAGAAGCCACCCCACATACGAAACCCCAGCTCCCAAATGAGGCTGCTGTGACATGTTTGCAAATAACCACAGCAACAACAGCCACCATGATACCCATCACTGTGGTTTAACGGCTCAGCACACACACGCCTCCAAGTCATTGATAAATAAACCCATGGATGCACCGTGAAGCTGATTTTCCCTGCCCACTCTAATAGTAGAAAGAGGTAAATATGGCTGTGACCTTTCTGCAGCACAGGGGAGCTCCAGCACTCTAATTAATTGGATCAGTTTATTATTCAGAATCTGTTATCACAGTGACCCTGGAAGGTAATTGATGCTCATAGGCAGAGGGAGGCAATTCTCATCTTGCTAAAACTGGTATAAATCAGAGCAGTGGGGGTAAAACAGGGCTGAGCCAGGTGGTTGGGAGGAGAAGGAGGTCCCACATCTGCAATCAGACCTTCCACAGCCCCAGGGCACAAACAGCCCCCTACTGCCCCTTGAAACAGGATCCTGGTGATGTTCCAGAGGGTGGAAGTCAGCACAGCTGAGCAGAGGGATTTGCTTCAACCACAGGACACCATTTCAGCAACTGAGCAGATTGATTTGCCTCAAATGGGCAGGAGGAAATGACTCCAGGCTAAAGCTTCTTGAAGCCCAGCTCATGTTTAATATTTAAAATTATCCATTTCGGGCATATTAACACCTCTCAACCTTCTCATGGAATAAAGCTGAGGGTGCATTTGTAGCAGAGCAACATGCCTGGAGCTGCTTTGGGTGCAGATCAAACCCTCACATCAGCTTGCACCAGCTTTTGCCAGGGAATAGGACAGAAAAATGCCACCAGTAGGTAAATCTACTTTGGCTCCAGAGTCCAGAGGGGTTAATCCAGCTTTCCTGCAGTATGGACAACACAAGTAATCTTATTTTCGAGGATTTCTAACTACAAGAGAGTTTGGTACCTGGCACTTTGTAAAGAGTCAGTGACTCTTTCTTTCTTGAACATTAATTCTGGGAGCATCCCTATGTTCCCAACGGCTCCTGCAGAAACCTTCTGCCCTTCCTTCAAAGGCTTTTCTTTGTGTTCTTTCCTCTGGTGTCTTATGGGTTAATTACAACACCAGAATAAAATTCAGTGTCAGCAGCCTGTTGTTACCCTTTCCTTTTAGCTGACCAAAACACCAAATCTTTAAAACCATTCCTATTGCTGGAACAGCACTGGAGAGGGGATGCCAAACCCGTGCCTGTGGTAAAGGCTGTGCTCCTCTGCAGGGACAAAAAGGGCACATCTGTATTTCTGTAAGGATTAAATCTTTACTCAAAGCCCCTGAAATGCTTCTATCAACTATAAATTAAATTTTTATCACACTTAAAGACTATAGCTATGGTAAAGACTCAGTATCATCATCTTCTCTCTTCTTTCCAAGGCAAGAATTTCTCCATATCAAGTGGAACCCACCTCTTGGAAACAGCCCTTTGTATTGAGGAATTGGAAGAGATTCTTTCTTGGGCACCCAGCATCCCCTGTGCCAAGCAATGGTCCTTCAGAAGGCAGAATTGCCTGGGGTACTCCCTGCTGGGCCTCCCACTGGTGCACAATTAGTTTTTCAGTCACACATTTAAGAACTTCTGCTGGTTTTGTCATAAGGGCATTTATTCTTGTGCAAATTTCACATAAAATGTGAAGATTAAGGCAAACGCTGAGACCAAGCAGACAAGCTGTTTGACACTCCCCTTTTCCAGTGAGAAATTACAAATTATGCAAGAAAGTTGGAAAATTGAGTGCCCCAATTAAGCTCTATCCTCTCATGACAACATACAGATCTTAAAAAGCTCCTTTTGAGAAAAGATTTGCTCTTCAACATGACGAGCTTCATTTGCTCCTCAGCCCCAGCCTGCCCACCTGTGATATGCAATAACATTTACCTGCTTCAAAGGCAATTATGATGTTTAATTAAGGACTGTTAAGCCTTGAGATGGCTCCATGGCAAAGTTTATTCTTTATTATCTGAATAATCAGCCCTTAATTAAGAAAAATGCAAATTACTGCCAATAAATTCACACATGCAAGTCCATCAAGCTTTTCTTTCATATTATTATTTTGTGTTAGTGCTAAGTGAAGCTTCTTCCACCTGTTGAGTTCATCTACAGCTGTCCCTACCCTGGGGGGTGCACATGTCCCCCATACCCTGAAGAGAACCAACCATTGCATCAATGTCATGTTTAGTGAATGTTTCCATGTTTAACAACACATCTTGTTGAGAGGCTTTAAGCATCCTCAGTGCTAAGAGTGACTCAACAGGAGCAGCTCCAGTTCAGACAGAGCAGGACAGAACTGAGGAGCACAACACCATCATTCACTCCATGGCAGAAGGAGGTAACCACAGCCCACATGGCTTGTATTTGGGATCAAAGAGGATTCTGCCTCCCACAACAGCAGAAACCTCTCCAAAAGTGTTTTGGGCTCTGTCTGCATCACACTGAGCTCAGTCCACTCAGTGTAGAGAAAGAGATCAGGAACAGGGCTGTCAAGGACATCAGTACCAACTGATAAGCCAAGATACAGACCTGAAACATCCATGTAGACAAGCTACTCAAATTGCTCCTGCCCGAGGCTCCCCTACTAGCTGTACAATGTGCTGTGAACAACATGTCCTGAGGATCTGTAAGCAGCACCTCTACAAAGACAGGCAGGGCACAAACACTTCGTTCCATTTCTGCACTTCTCTAAAGCAGTTCTGTATCGACTCCAGCATGATTTTCCTCAGCAATTACTGAGATGAAGCTATTGAAAAGGCAAGAATTTAAAAATAAACTCCCAAACTACAAAAAAGTAAAAATCAAGTAGTTAAAGTATATTTAGTGACATAAACCACAAAGATTTTCACAGCTCTCAACTATAGATGAAAGATACAAAATCTTATCTATAATTTTGAGGTTTGGGAGGGCCTGAAGTCCAGCTGGGATGATTAGAGTAAGCAGCTCCAGTGGAAATCAGCTCCTATTCAAGCAGTGTACGCAGATTTAAAGAGCTGGCATTGTTTGTTTGACAGCTCTTCTGTTTTGTTTTAAAAATTCTAGGAGAGTCTCAGCACACATATAGAAGGACCTGTTCCTGAGTGAAGGAAATCTGACTCTGTAGGATGACTAGGCAGGAAGAATTTGATATCCAGGACACAACTGATTAATGCAAATGAATGTCCTGGAGATTAAGTTATTCCCCCTTTCCCCCCCAGATGAAGTTATTTCCCCTTTCTCCTTCCTCTCCCCACATATAGCACCTGCAATTACATCCCATTCTGCCATTGCAAGAGAAAGCCCAACTGCCAGCTTCCTATAGTTTTTTACAGATTACTTTTAGCTGTACCTTATAAATAGTAGTGAACAAGGATTGTACCTGAAACCTTCCCACTAACAATGCTTTGCCATGCAGTCACACACAGATTACTCAGGAGCACTCACAGGTCCTGAGCAGCAAGGCACAGTGGCACACAGACTTTGTAAAATTTCAGTGGTTTTTTGAAGATTTCACAGAAGAGAGTTAAAACCTTTGCCCGTGGCCCTTGATGAAACTTAGGACAGTTTATTCCTTGAACTATCGGCTTCAGCTTTGTGTGATGGCAGGTACAGGGATCACCAGCCTTTGAAACACTACTCAGATGTGGTGGTAAATGCCCATTGCAACAGGGCTGTGTCCCCAAAACAGAGGCAATATTTACTAACCTGTTTTCCCTCAGAAATACCCTGGAGCCTTCCTACAACTGGTCCGTGGACAAAGCAGCTCACCTACTCCAGCTGAACATGTTAAATGTTCCCATAATTCATTAGGATGATGCTACTTTTTTCCTGCTAAATACTTGCCTTACTGATGATGTTTACATTTCCAAACCAGCATTCCACATTAACATGCCCCTTATCTGGCACTGACTGTAGGGAAAACAAAGGCTACACAGGGACAAGCGACATCCTGGGTCAAATGCACTACATCAAACAGGGCAGACCAGCAGTGAGTGGCACACTCCTATCCTGCTCCATGTGTGCCTGGTCCAGCTTTATCAGAGCATCATTAACTTCTGGAGCACAACTTTTCATCACCACTCTCTGTTCTTGGCCGGTGGCCATGCTCATCCATCACTGGTGCCAAGCTCTCCAGGACAGGCTCTCTTCACAGGTTTTGGACAGCCTCAGCACCACTCAGCTGATGGAAAAACCTCAACACCAGGCAATAACACTCAGTCACTGATATAAAGCCCCCCCAAACCCCATTTGTTATTTAATTAAGCCCCCACTGACATGGCCATGCTGCTGGTGCTCTCAGCAATGCCCTGCCCGAAGTCTGGGCAGTCAGCAGCCCAAGCCTGCGCCCCCAGCACCAAACGCTCTGTTTCCTAATTAGCTGCTTTCATAAAATTGATTAACCACAGGCAGGCACACAATCCACAGGAATTTATGGAAGCTGTTTCACAGTCGGTGTGTGTAGCGCTGAAGTCACTCAGATGCCGGAGCATCAGATCAGCCTTTCCCAGCAACTGGCTGTGCCTGTGCCAGACTCTCACTTGTGCCAGCCCAGAGCCTCCAGCCTTGTGCACAGCTGGCTGCCCACCACTGGGGATGGCAGTGTCACCCCCAGAACATCCTTTTTTTAGTGAGGGTCTTTTGTCATAGAATCACTGAAGGTGGAAAACACCTCCAAGATCGAGTCCAACCTGTGACCCATCACCATCTTGTCAACCAGACCAGAGCACTGAGTGCCACATCCAGGAAAGGTGACTCCATCACTTCCCTGGGCAGCCTCTTCCAATGTCTGACAACTCTTTCAGTGAAGAAGTTCTTCCTGATGTCTAACCTGAACCTCCCCTGGCACTCTTTGAGGTCATTTCTCCTTGTCCTGTCACTTTTTACCTGTGAGAAAAGGCCAAGCCCCACCTGGCTACAACCTCCTCTTCCTAAAGTTCCTTAATCCAGCAAAAGGTAAAGCTCAGTGTGGGGGGTTTATTTTTGTCTTTTTTGTTTGTTTTTCATTTCTAACTTCACTTCTTGCTTTCTGAAGAACTTCAATTCCCTTTCAAATTCAAAACATTCCAACCAGCCCTCAGGGCTGATGTCTGTTATTGTAAAGCCCCACACTGACTCCTGGCTCTCTGATCCCAGGTCCTCCTGCCAGAGCAGGGCTGAGCTGGCAGCCACAGCTTTCGGAGAAACCTCAAAACTTCGCAGAGGATTAGCTAAGGTGACATTGAGATTCAACAGCACCTCAGCACCATCTGTTCCCTGGTAAAAACCTCCCAGAGGGAAAACTGCAGTAACCAGCTCTGTGACCTCAGTGCTTTATGCCAAGCTCCTGCTGCCAGGCAGTCCTGTCCCCCCGGGGCCCCCACAGAGACCTTCAGGCATCAAATGGGATTTGTTGCTTCCACCGGGAAAGGGGCATCTCATCCAGGGTGCTGGGTCTTTGTCGGGTGTGTTTGCAGCCTCAGCAGAACCCTGCATCACCCTTGCATTTCCCAGGCAACATTTGGATCAGCTGAATGGGGATTTGCCATTCCAATGCTCCGGGAAGAGCTGCAGCCTCTGGGATTGTGACCACAGGCTCTTTCACAGGCTGGGATGTGAAAAACACCTTCAACCTGAACACACCCTTAGAATTTTTTCTTTGCTCTTGGGGGAAAAAATGCTCAGCAGTGACTGTTCTCCCATGATTTCAAAATAATCCCAGTTTCCTCCAGCCCTGCATCTGGCACTGCCACATCTCAGCCCCCCTCAGAACCCCTCCCTGCCCAGCAGTTCTCCCCCATACCTTCCACTGACCTGGAGGGTGAATGGAATCTCTTTAAAACAACATAAAATAACCCATGCACATCCATCTCTTGGTTTGGCTCAAGTCCCCCAGCAGCAGGCTGTGGGCACCATGGAACAATTCAGGTTGGAAAAGTCCTTTCAGAGTATAGAGTTCAACCACTCCCCCAGCACTGCCAAGGCCACCACTAACCCATGTCCCCAAGCGCCACATTTACACAGCTTTTAAATCCCTCCAGGGATGGTGACTCCACCACTGCCCTGAGCAGCCTATGCTAGGGCTGGACAGACCTTTCCATGAAGGAATTTTCCCTAATATCCAACCTAAACCTTCCCTGGCACAACTTGAAGCAGTTTTCTCTTGATGCCAAGGGACCTTGCCTCCTGAGGGGAGCAGGTTGGATTAGCTGGTCCTGCAGTCAGCCCCTCTCCCACCACAGTGAGCTCAGGTGCCTCAAGGAGGGTTTTTCTTTCAGGTTTGGAGGTTTTTTGTTTGGTTGGTGTTTTTTGTTTTGTTGGAAGCTAAAGAGTACATAGCAAATAGTTGCAAGCAGCAATGCTGTGGGCTGGAGCAAAGAGGTGCAGTTAACAGAATTTAAATGATTAGCTGAGTTCAGAATATGCAGCCACTTTCTAAGTGACTATGAATATTCAGGTAAAAATGTTTGGCTGAAAATATTGAGTCATCAGCAGACACTACATGCACAAAATGTACTCCTGCCTATTTGTCATTAATTTAACCTGCCGTACTGGCCAGCACTCCTGACAGCTTGCCTTGCCACAGCTGCAGCATTTTTCAGGTGTGTTCTCTCTCAGGTAGGTTTGCTTTCCTCTGGCACATCACAGAACACACAAGGTAACAGCTTCGCATACAGCACCCTAAATCTATGTATCTATACAGATTTACAACTCAAAAGAGGGGGTTGGAGCCCAAGGCAGGAGAGGAAGAAAGTTGGATGGTGTGTTTTTCCTTATAATTATCATGATACATATATGGACAGTTCTCTTTAAATGACAAGCTTAAAGGATGCCCAAACATCAAGGACAGCAGTCTCACTGAAGAACCCCCCCTTCCCTACCTCCTGTGTGTGATGTTTGGAAGCCCCGGAACAGCAAGTGAGGAGGGAGGGAAGTAGAAGCACAACCTGGCACATTATGATATGGGAGGAGCAGTGGGAACTGGTCACAACAGAATCTAGAAATAGGCAATGCTTGAGGAATGGAAACTGGACAGAAAACCCTGCAGGAATGGCATATGGCTGCTGGGGGAGGCAGAACAGCCTTTACAAGGTGATATTTTTCATTAGTGCCTGAGAAATTGGAAGAGCTGAACTGGCTTGGGTGAAGTTCTACACAATAGCAATGGAATAGAGACAATGAGAGGGAAAACCAGGCAAAATTAGAGAAGTAAAGCAAGGAAGAAGTCTGAAAGAAAGGTACGTAGCTGTTATAAGTGTGATTGCAAAGCACTCAAAAGGAGCCCAGGAGGAAAGCTGGAGCCTCTGTCCAGCCCACTGAGAGCCAGTTGGCAGCTCAGCCCACTCAACACCATAAGGACCAGCCGAGATACATGCCACGAACTGGCAAGAGGAGATACCTCATGTGTTTCTCACTAAACTGTTTGCAATGGGCTCACACTTGCTGTTCCAAGGCAGCATTTTTACACATCATTGTCCTACTGTGTTCAGAGTCGCATGTTGCCTGATGCCTCTGACAAATTTGGTGCAACAAACCACAGACCAGTGCTCAGGCTGGAAAGGTGGTGACTAGAGGTCACTGAACTCCCCTGAACTTTGGGGCCTGCAGCAGCCTGTGCCAGGTGAGAGATGAGTGTTGCAGTTTTAATCTGTTTTAGAATCAGTCCTTCCTGGTGAGCAGGAGCAGCTCCCACATAAGTCCCCACTGATGGTCCCACTGGACATAGCTGCCAAGAGGCTCAGTCACACTGTAGTGGGAATGTGCCCCATCCCACACACTATCCCTGCTACCCTCTCCCAGCAGACAGAATGACATCAACTCACAGTGGTAGCAGCTTGGGGAGAGAAACACCATCCTGGTAAATGCAGTATTAGCCCCCAGATCCCCACAGGTCCTGGCCTGGTTTGGAAAAGAGGCTCCAGATGCAGTTTCACAACCTGCCCTCAGCAGAGACTGGTGTAACCCTGGGACAGCACTAGGAAGTCAGACAAGTAAAGCAGGAGGCAGAGCTGTGACTCTGATCTCAAAAGGAAAGTGTTTAATCCATTTCCCTTTGCAGTCACATTCTACCCTCTGAGTCTAGCTACAGCCGGAGGCTGAACCTCGGCAGGAAGCATCTTCATCCCCTCTCCTCCCCACACAACCAAGGCTGGCCCAGGGAAGGGGCATTCTCCTTTCCCCCATTTTAAAGTCTCCCTATTCTTCTAGAAGGGTCTGCAGCTACCACATCTCCTTGTTCTGTGCTCAAATTGGAAGCTGTGCATCCATGCTGGAGAAATCCCTGGTTCTGAAGGATAGGGCCTTTGCCAACATCTACAAATGGTTTGTGTTCACATTGGCAAACCCTGCCATCCCAGATTTTAAAGTGCTCATGGATGAGGACCAAAGCTTTCCCTCCCTCACTGGTGTAGACCTCAGACTGCCTGTGATCTATTTCTATAGTTTGGCTGCATTAACTTTTCCTCTCAAATATCTTGTTTCTGTTGCATGAAATTTCTGCTTTTGTTCAGCTGTTGCTGTGTGACTCCGGCTCTCTAAAACTGAGTACAGCCTTGGGTCATTCTGTACTCAGATCCTTACAAGAAAACCTCACCCACCATGTAAAGCCCACACTGTTCTCCAGCTCCCAAACTATCCACTGCTGCTCCTCCAAGGGCAGGTTAAAAGCACCTGCTCTGCATTTCCAGAGTAACTGTCTTAGTTTGAAAAAAAGAAAACTAAGATATCTGGGGGCTAATAGAACAGAGGACTCCACACGATTAATCAC
>JAWWEU010000029.1:17807718-17837455 GCA_035583155.1 Acropternis orthonyx
TCTGCTCCAGGCTTCACTCCCAGTCCAGGCAGGTGAGGGAAAGGGAAAAATTCTGAAACCTTAAACCCATAACATTAACTAATTGGAAATTTACCACCAGCAGGAGCAAAACTACTTATCTGGTATCACCTTTTAACCCAGAGCATGTCTTAAATGCAGCAGGTGTTCTCTGTTTCAGGAAGAAGAGAGAGGGCAGTGCATTTTGCCAACAGGTTTGACTTAGGAGGTGCACAATGGGTTTGCTTTAAAGCATCCATTTCATCTGAAAAGACAAATTTTTTCTTTCTCTCAAATGAAACAAGATGCTCAGGACTTTAATAAGCAAAGTCTGTGCAGGTGAGAGTCACCTCCTTCTTGGCCAAGGTGCCCTAGATCTGTGACACCAGCTCAGTGCCAGGATATACACACAGCTCACTGCTGCCACAGGCCCAGCACCACAGGACACTCTGGGCCAAGTCAGTGACAGACATCCAGAGATGGTTTCAATTATTGCTGAAGATCAACTTCATTTGCATACTGGCAACTCATTACCCATTAACTACAGTCCTCCTGATGCACAGATATTTCATCCCCAGTACTATGAAAGGAAGGAATAAAATTAAGGTCTGTAATTTCCTTAAAAATAATCCTTCCCCCTCTCATTATCTGCGAGCTGGGGGTACAGAACATCTGTATTATTGACTCCAGAATAACAGCTGTGTTACCTCTAATCTCCAAGTAACATGTGTGGTACCACTCAGTGAACATTTTCTTTACCACCCTCAAGCTCTTCTCACCTCACTCAACACATGGATCTGACTTAAACAGGCACAGAGGTATGAGGAATAAAGGAGAACCAGGAATAAAAAGAGGAAAGGGGGAAGTTAAACTCCAAAACAATAAAGTAACAAGTTCCCAAAATGTCACATTTCATTACCAATTCCTACCCATGTCAGATCTGCAAGGCACAGAAATACAAGATTAGGAACACCAGCCTGCAGCAGTGTAACAATCCAGAAAAATGGTTAAAAAGCAAACTTGCAACAGAAAAGGGCAAACCCAACATCTAAGCACATGCAAACTTCCATTAACTTAAAATTCAGGATTTTATCCAAAAGTTAGCAGAAATTCAGCCAACAAAATGGCCAAGGAAAACAAGGTATGGGTAGGAATGTCCACAGTGTTCCAAGCACTGGTTTCAGTATAGCATATGGATAATACTGGACTGACTGGAATCTCCTCCTCATTGGTAGGAAAGCTGATCCTCTTTCCTCCCACAGCTGTTGATACGCATGCCCTGTCCCTTTTTTATATGTCTAACATTTAATTTAATGCCTATTAAGTGTTCTCAATCAGATGTAATTTCTTTGATTTCCACAGAGCCACATCAACCACAGTTTGCTCACACCACAGAAAGAGCAGAAGGATAATAAAGAACCAGTTCCCTACACAGCTACCTCTACCAGTGGGTAAGAGGGGAACTCAAAATGTGTCATAACCAACATTTAAAATGTAAAACTTCAGTTTCAACATTTTTTAACTTAACAGTACAAGAAAGGATAATTACCTGATTTTTACACTGGGGAATCAGGCTGCTTCTTCCCTGAGCTGTGCCTGCCTGCCCCCCTCCCCAACCATAACCAGCACTGGGAGCACAGAGGGGTTTGGTGGCATCAGGCTGGGACACTCCAAGTCCTCAATAGGTTTGGGTTTTCCAGTGCACAGCAGTGCCAGGAGCCCAGGGTCTGATCTTATCCCACCACAAGCCTGAACTCAGGCTCCAACAACCTGGGCTGGGGTGTCTGTATCCACATCTGTGGCTGAGCTTCCCAGAGCACCTTGGGCTGCAGTGACCTGGGTAAGGGAGCCCATACCATACCTGTGGAGAAGGCTGACAGCCTCTGCAAACAGTTCTGCATGTCATGAAGGATAAGGACAGGGATGCAGACATCAGCCCCTTGGGGCCCAAAACAGCAGCAGAAAAGGGACAAAGACAAACAGCAATGCAGAGATGTCAGCAACAGATTTCAGAACCTCACACAGAAATCACCACTTTACCATCTATTCCCCTAGAATGCCACATCCCCCAGTGAGGGGGGACACAGCCATGACAACCATCAGGCATTTGCTGCAGTCTCAAAAGAATGATTGAACCAACACAGCAGCAGTGGCCCAAACACCCACTGTCAGAACACAAATCAGAGCACCAGCCCAGGAGGGGCTCCTTGGTGGGACAGGACATGCAAAGAGAATTCCCAAAGATGGTGGGAAAGCCCAATTCCCACCACACAGCACCATTCCCAGGCCATTCGTTCCCTGGATTCAAAGCACTTCCCACTGGGAGCAGCCTCTCTCCTCCACATTTGCCATTTTTCATGCTGCTGCAATGTAAACAGCCCCGGCTCCAGGTAAATGTTAGTGCTCACCAACAGCCACTGTACATATAGATCTCATACAGTTTACTTTGTGTGTTTTGGTTAGAAGGTCAGAGGAGCGGTCAAATATTTGGAAGAGGCATGAAATTTATAGCACCTAAGAAATTACAGCACATAGTAAACACACATGCACCCTATTTATGTGTCTATACATATAAAGAGAAACAGCACAGCCTTGGCAGTTAATTTGTTCCTGCTGGCAGGCAGGATCCAGGGAGGCAACTCCTGCCTCTCCCCTCCCTGCTCCTTGGAAGCGCCTTAGCTCTGTGGCACACAGCAAGCTGATGCAGATTTCTGTTTACATTATCTTTATTTAATTAAATGCTGCTTTTCATACACACATACTATGCAGCTGACACTCACAGCTCTCCCTCTGTATCAAGGAAAGTTTCCTCTCTGTGGCCCCTTCTCCAGATGTTTGTCTTTCAGAGGCTGCAGGACTCATCCAGCTGTTGGAGAAGCACTTCTACTTCACCCCACTGTGCCCAGAACCATCCCATCTCACCCCACCATGCCCGGAGTGTGTGTTCCTGCCCCAAGGCTTGGTGGGGATGAGGGCGGCAGAGGAGCAGGGCTGCATGTGTCCCCCTCAGACCAGCTCCCACTGCAGGCACAGCACTAAGCAGAGGAGTGCAGGCAGCTCCTACTGCACCCCAAAAACCTCCTCCTGAGCTCCACTCCCAGCAGGAGACTCCAACCCCCACCTTTTCCTCTGCACACTTTGCTATCAGCAAGAAGGACACAGGTTTTCCTGACTTCCACCTGGGAGCTTCACAAGCTGGAGTGGGAATCCAGCTCCGGAGGGGACAGCCCCACCTCCAAGAAGGGTTTGCTGCCTCTCACCACACCAACGAGGCTGCGGGGGGTGTCTCATGACAGCATTGCAAGGCACGAAACCTCGACAGAAGGTCACCCTGCTCTCCTTTTAGTGCTGAATTCCCCAAAAAGGGCAGATGGGAACCCAGGGAAATCTCCCTGGGGAGCCCAGGAGAGGTGCTGCGATAGGGTGAAAGTGTCCTAAGGTATCCACTGGACAGGTACCCCCAGGTAAGGCAGGCAAAGCACACGAAACGGTCCTCTCCCAGCACAGAGAAGCACAGTGGGCTTAACCCTAGCACAGGCAGGATCTCGGGAAGAGACTGAGCCGCGTCTGGCAGCGCAAAGCCATCGGGAAAGGCATCAGCCCCCCCATTCCCATCGGGGGCACTGCAGCCTGCTGGGAACCCCCTCCTTCCATGAGAATTTGCTGCTCTGGCAATTCCATACCCACGTGCCCTCCCTGCAGCCCGTCCCTCGCAGCAAGGGCTCTCCCTCCCAAGCCCAGACAGGACAGTCATGGGCAACTCCAGGAAAACTTAATTAAGATTAATAAAAGGATTGCAGCTGCAGCTTGGACTTTTGACATAAAACCCTCATTTCTTCAGACTTTCCAAGAATGACTGAAGTTCACTGTTCTCCACAACTCAAAACGCTGGCTCCCAGGCAGCACGGGCTGGCAGAGCAGCCACTCTCCTTTGGATAAAGCAGAGCCTAAAGGTTTTGCAATGAAACCAACTATATTTAGTGAGCCCACCAAAGCAAGACTGTTTGTTATTATTATTAAGAGAAAAACAATAGACTGTTTCAAGAATTGTCTTTCACAACACAGAACTAGTGGGAAAAGCAAGGAAGTCAAAGCTCCTGACCTGAGTGACAAGGGACAGGGAGAGCAGCCAGGTCTGGACAAACAGAACAGTGCAACTGAATGAAGACCCCCTATAAAGCCACTGGTTCATAAATGCCAAATATGAATAACGCTTACTCCTTTTCTATAACCATCAGCCAAGATCTACGTCCTGCCCCAGTGCTTGCAGATCACAGAGGACCACAGACTGGTTTGGGTGGGAAGGGACCCTAAAGCTCATCTCATTCCACACCCTTCATGGGCAGGGACATCTGCCACTAGATTAGGTTGTTCCAAGCCCCATTCAACCTGACCTTGAACACTTCCAGGGTTGGGGCAGCTACAGCTTCTCTCGGGAACCTAAACAGGTACAGCCATGTAACAGATCCTACTGCCCTGGTTGGATTCAGAATCTAACTGCAGGGTTTGCTCAGAAAGACTTTTAAGTTATCCCGTAGTTGAAAATTTACCCTCAAAGGGACTTCTATGACTATGCATTCAGTTTCTGGGCAGGAGCCCCCACAAGACTGAGCTTCTCTCTGTTTTATCCCAGCACAGCAGCTGCACCACAGCCCAGCTGCTCAGCCCAAGGCTCACCAGAGCTGCTACTCAGCAGTTCTGGAAACATCCCTGCAGTGCCCAACTTCTTCCAGGCAGTGAGTTACAAAGACAAGCAAAACTTACAAATAAGCTTCAGAATTCTTCAATAGAAATAACTTTAAATTTCTCATAATTAAACCAAAATGTGGTCATTTTTATGTACACCATCCCTTTTCCCTTAGGTCATTTTTAGAATGCTAGTTGCCATAACAACATATTTTACCCTATTATAGCATTTGCTGAAATGAGCCTGTGCTTTCTTCTAGTGCACAGTAGAGCACTAGCTACCCACCATGCCCCAAGGGGTGGGAAGGTCCCCTGCTCCAGGGCAGCCCCAGCACAGAGCATTCATGTGCTGCACGTAGTCAATGAGAGCAAACCCAGGAACCCAGACACAGCTACAGCATCCCAAGCACATGGGGGAAAACAGCCAGAGAAACAGATCCAGCAACCCAACAGCACCAACCAGCAGTCTCCTGGGTTCAGTAACTACTGCACAGCCCCCAAGGAGCCCCTCTCTCACAACTCAACACCCCCCAGGACAGCTCTAGCTCCCCAGAGAAGCCCTTACCTGCATCCAGCACCTTCTCTTCAAGCAGACTGACCCTCAAACAAAAAGCCAAAACCCTTCTAGTGGCTGCCTTGATAAGTTGGGCTGGGTGGGTGGGGCACGCCAGGGTAGATGGGAACACCTGTGTGGGTGGGGAACACTTGGGTACATGAGGAACACCTGTGTCGATAGACTCATAGGATTGTTTGGGTTGGAAGAGACCTTAAAGATCATCTTGTTCTACCCCCTGCCATGGGCAGGAACACCTTCCACTGGTCCAAGTTGCTCACAGGGCACATCTGAGTTGTCAGGTCAACCAGATGGTCATTGTAGGTCCCTTTCAACTCCCATATTCTATCCTATTCCTTTCCCCCGTGTGGATGGGCACACCTGCAGCATTTCTGCTCTATTTACACTTATACCCTGCCTAGACCTCCAGCCTGGCAGGGATCAGGATGCTCCATGCTGCCCTAGGGCAGAGCTCTGTGACAGGTACAGCAGTGCCTGCATTGGCTGGAGGCTCATGGCAATAGTTCAGGTGCTGAGTATGGGTGACTGGAGCAGGCACTGATGGGTCTGCTTGCTGCTGTCTTGCCCCAGATCCCAGGGCCTCACCCCCCACCCATTTCCCTGCTCTGATTGCATGCGACCTTTAGGATATATATTTTGCTAGTAAATAATGTTGTTGCTGTGGCCACAATGACCCAAGACTAAGGGAGGAGGAGGGACAAGAGTCCTCTGTGTGGTGTAGATTGCACACAGCTGGGGACTGAGGGGCTTGCTGAAACTTGTCCCAGAGAGCTCCAGGGGTACAGGGGAGGGGGAAGCACTGAGGAGAGGAGGGAGCAGAGCTGTATCCTGCTCGCTGTGCTTTGCTCCCCATCCAGTGGCAGCAGAAGGGTTGGATGGGGGCTGCTACTGCCAGGCTTGAGCATCCCCAGGGCTCCTGGCAGTGGGCAGAGCCTCCTCAGTGTCAGTTTTGTACAGAAGCTCTTTATTGCTTCAAAACTTGTTTTAGCTGAAAATGCATTTCTTCTGCTTAAATGGGACTTTGCTTCCCAGGAGCTGTCTGGTCACCAGGGCACTGAAAGAAGGGAGCCATGGATGTTGGACCCAACTCAGCCCAATGATTACTAAACACAGGTTTAAAACACTTAAATATTTATTCTCTTCTGTATTCCCTTTTTTTTTTTTAAACAAAATGACAGTATTATTTTCAAACAAAATAAACCGGAGGCAGTGCCAGCGGGTGAACCCTCTTGGATGCTCCTGCTGTTTTGTATCCATGTGGAAAAGCTCTGCCGACGGCAGCTCCTCACCCGGTCCTGCAGAGACAGACATGCTCAACTAACCAGTGCAGGGCTGGGGAAAGCACGTTCCATATTTGAGCAGCTGAAGGGCTTTAATGGAAACCAGGGAAAAGAGTTTTAAGTATAGAAAACACTGATCTTCTCCAAAATTATTTGCTCTGCTTGAAAGCTAGTGCTCTGCTTTAAATCTGGTTTTATATGTCTCTTGGACTTGAGTTATAGCACGTTAATTACAGCCAGAGGCAATAAAGAAGTGTTATTTCTTTACAAAGAAGATGGAGAAATTCAGTTAAAAATAGATTATAAGGCAGCGCTGTCAGGCACAGGCATTTTCCTGCTCTGCTAGATTTCTGTTTTCCATCGACCAAGGAGGAATTTGCTCACAAAACATAAGAAATTTTTATATTACTCAGCATAATTAAATGTAACTGGTTAAATGACTGTGGAGGTCACTAGAACAGCCAATAACTTTTCTCTGCTTAAGGAAGTGGCAACTGGCCAAAAATCATTGTTCTCTCCTCCCCTTTTTGGATTTTTTAGCATTGTTGCACAGGATTTGGAGCTTCTGTCGGGGAGGATGAGGAGCCAAGTGCACACACCCCACCTGTGCCCCAGGGCTGCCCTCCAGTGTGAGACAGCGTTTGTGGCAAGCTCTGAAATCAGACCTCAGTGATCCACTGGGTTCTTGTAGGACCTGGAGACATCCCTGAGCTTTAGTCAACAGGGAAAGAGCGTGGAAACTGCTGATCATCTCCTTCAGGGGAAAAAAAATGGAGTTTTCCTTAAATATGCAAGCCCTTCATCAGATGGAAACTTTGGGTAATTCACAGATAAAAGGGAGGATTTCTTTCCTTATGCTCTGACATACTGTTAAATATGTCACTAGTGAATGTTCTTAAAATGGCCTCACAGCTTTGGCCCTGTTTACTGGACTGTGCTGTCACCCAGCACTGCCGAGGAGGAGACTCTGGCTTGTTGCCCACACACCTTCTTGTCCCCTCCTGCAGCATTCGTGGCCCTGCCACAAGTCTGACACCAGGGAACTGATTTCAGCTGAAAACTGACCTGATGAAGTTGAACCAGACCCAGTCCTTAGCAGGAGCAACTCCCTGGTCCTGTTCCCTTGTCCAACATTCTGAGCCCCTGCTCTGGCTCTGGCACCCACCGGGAGCATTGGCACTGCCCAGGAGAAGGGACCCAGCAGCCTGAGCAGATCCCACCATGAAGCCAACACTACGGTTGGAATAGGCTGATTGGAATACATGGATTGCCATCTGGTGGCACCTGAAAATGGGTGTTCAGAACTTCTGTCACTCCAGTTTTGGTGGCTGGGGATGCTGAGTGCCAGTGTTCCTGCAAGGCTGCTCTGAGCTGGTCCCACTGTTCCTCCTCCACCTGTAGCAGTTATCCCCCACTGAGATAACAGCTGGGGAGTCCAGTTATATTTGTTCTTCTTTCATTAATCCTGTATTTTAAATTTTCAGGATATTTTGGCTAGAAATAAGGCCATGGAGTGACTCTGAAAGAAAGCTTATCATTGGTGCTATTTCTCCTGGGTCAAATGCGGATTCAAGGTCAGGGATGCTTTGATAGTGCCCACATTTTGCACCAGGAAGTTTAGGGAAACCCCAGTGGCCTTGTCCAAACCCTCATGAGTGTGCCCAGCATGCTCAGGCAGTCAACTTGGACTCAGAAGTACCACTGGGTCCAGGCTCTTCTCTCCCCCTTCAGTTCAGTGAGGAGCACGAGGGTCCTGCCCATTCCCACCTGCCAGGTGCCACCACAGTGCCCACATCTGTCCACGTGCTCCACCTCACCCACCAGCTCCCTCCCCATGCCCCCTCTCCTGCCCCCCCAGAGGGTTCCATCTCACAATTGACCGAGGTCTAGTGGGGGTGTCTGACTCACGCGGGCTTCCCTTTTTGGTGGAAGGGGGTGACTCATCTGACATTATGACTCTCAGATAAGGAAAGGGCCTTCTGGAGCCAATTTATTTCCACTGCCTGTAAAGCCTCAGATGAGTAACTCATCTATCTACATCTGCAGTACAGATCTGTGCCTGATCAGGAGAATCCCACGGTAGATGTGTTGAAATAAACGTTGAAAACAGTGAGAAGTATCAAGAACCACAGCAATATAAATACAGCAGTCAAAAATAGCTTCTTGGTTCAGAGAATGATGCAGATAAGTTGCTGATAATGGGATTAATGAGCAAAAAGTAAAGATACACTTTGGTTCTGGTTTTGTTTTCCCAGCAGAACTGGGGGCCCAGGCTGGGATCCTGCTCTGTGACCTCCCAATGAACATTCTCCTTCTCTGTCTCAATTTCTTCCTCTGTGATATAGTTATGATAATAATTAACCAACATTGTTGTAAACTGAGTTGGCTGGAACTGGTAAAAAGGGAAAAGGTGTTTTGTAGTAGGAGAAAAGCACAGCAAAGCTGCACTCCGTGAAGCTTTGCTGTCTTTCAGCAAGTGTTGGATTCATGGATGACCTTTTTGCTCGAAGGCCAAGACGTGTCAGATGCAGATCTGCCACCGTGCTGAGCTGCAGCCTGTGAATAACAGAGGCTTGATGAGAAAAGGGCTGCAAGGGCTGAGCTGAGCAAAGACATCAGAGGTTTGGTTTGGATGCCCTCGGTCTGAGCCTGCTGTGTGTTGCACAAGCCACTGCAGCAAGTTAATCACAGAGTGATTTGGGTTGGAAGCAACCTTAAAGTCATCCAGTTTCACTCCCACTGCCATGGGCAAGAACACCTTCCACTAGACTGGGTTTCTCCAAGCCCCACCCAGTCTGGCCTTGACTTCCAGGGTTGTCAGCTTCTCTGGGCAACTTGTGCTAGGTCCTCACCACCCTCACAGTAATATCTAACCTAAACCTACTCTTAGTTTAAAACCATTCCCACTTGTTCTGTCACTACATGCTCTTGGAAAAAGCTGTGAGGAACATAAGCTGGTGAGGGGCTGGGGCTGGGACTTGGGGGAGTTCTCCAGGGTGTGGGTCATGGGCAGCCCCCCAGGCTGGCATCCAGCTCCAGTCCCCAGTGACAGGGTGGGAGTGATGATGGCTGAAAAAGTCTGCAGCGGGAAATGCCAGTGCACAAAGGGGCTGGAGGTGCTGGAAAAGCACAGGCTGGGGCTGTTCATGCTGCCAGAGATCCTTGGGAGGAACTCACAGCACATCCCTGCCTGGTGCACTCCCCATGGTCACAGCCCATCCCTACAGCTCCCTGACATGGCTCCTGTATCCATCAAAGGGTGTATGAAGAACAGAACAGGACCATGGCAACCAGACTAACAGAGGTGGGTGGGATCTAAACACCGAGCCCGTATATATCAGAGCGGAGCGAGTTGTTTAGGGGGAATCACACTGCAGGTTTCCATGGAAAAAGCTCCCATAGAACAGCCTTCCAGACAAATTGCTGTGTAAACTGAGGAGAGGTTTCAGAGCTTCAGCTTGATGTTTTTAATGAGCGTTATCTGGCTGCTGCCAGAGCTTTACAAGTCCAAAATTTAGCCTTGCTGTCTTTTCTCCAGGGCCTAGAATTGTTCTTGTGTTTGCTTTGAAAATAATGAAGGAACAAGAAAGGCTCTCTGTGGTTATTCAATCACCTGCTCAGCAATCCAGAGCGAAAACAAGGAAACAAATGTGCTAAGATAGAAGCAGGGAGAGAGCTGAGGGCAAAGCCTTGCTGCTTCCCAACAGGAGACTTGCTCTGTGCTGTGGGTGACCCCCACAGCTCCCCTGGGCCCTGGGATTGCTGAGGGCTCCACCAGATCCCCTGGGCCCTGCCAACATCCAGACACACCTGGGAGCATCCTTGAGGAGCATCCCAGGGCTGCATCCCATGCACCATGGCCAGGGTTGCAGTCCCATCTGACATCATGCAGGTTTTGGGACCCTGATAGGGAGAGCAGTGCAGGGTGAGCGGCTTTCAGGGTAGAATTCACTCACTACCTGGCACCACATCCATTGTGTGCACTGGGATGATTTATTTACGCAGGGAAAAGTGATGAAGGTCCTCCTGACTCAACAGTGCTCCTGACTCTGAAACAACTTCAGAGCTACAAACGGGTATTTCTTCTCTCTCTTCATGTGTTTTGCAGGATCAGCCGTTAAATTTATCACCACCTCATGCTGACCTCACACTGAGGTTCTGAGACCTTTTGCGGCTTTATTTCCTCCTGGAATCCTCTAAACAAATCACTGTGTATTTTCAGTAAATCTTAGGAGAAGTGAGGGGTGGGATGCAATGCCATTCCATCCCTGCAGGCATTGGAGTGATCGGCAATAGCCCGGCACGGCCACCCCACATCCTCCCACCCCGCCCGGGAGTCAGAGCCTGCAATGGAAGCACTGACTGGGTGGGGAAACTATCCCGAGCTAATATGTAGACAGGAGGATCATTTTCAAAATTAGGCTCTACTTTCAGATCTGAAACAAAACTAAGAATAGATTTGAGGCAGAATGAGGTCTTTTAAGCTCAATTACAGCTCAGGCAGAACATAACAATCATCAGCACACAAGTGAAGATCTCTTGATTGCTGCAAATTTATTCCGAATTAACAGCGGTGGGAAGGAGGGAAGAATTAATCCGATGATGTGGGTTTGGAGCAATCAATCATTTGTAATTATGATCTTCTCTTCTGTCAATATTCACACTGGAAGTTTAATTCTGATGCTGTATCCAGCAATGACAGGGAAATAGCCAGGGATAAAGGAGTGAAATGAGGAGGAGAGGCCTGTGCAAATAAAAAAACAACAAAACTCCACACACAAACCTTGGTATTTAAAGATGATAATGTTATTTAAACATTAAATAAATGAACAGAAATAATCTACTCTGTGGTATCAGAACTGTCATCCTAACTGTGTAAACATGTGACTACATCAATGTGTTCAGATTGAAGACACTGAAATCAAGTTCATGTGAAACATCTATGTCTCTCCAAGCTGTTACTGACATACAAACCTGGGAATTCCCAACCTCCAGGTCAAACCCACTATGACATCATAGTTAAGTACATTTATCTTAGAGAGAAGGATTTAGATTATAAGAATTCCAGGAGAGTATAAAATGGCCAGAGAAAACATTAAAGCCAAGTGCAGCTAATCATCCATACCCCGGGCATTCTTTTACCACATAAGATTATATTCACAGATCCCTTTTCCTTGTTTGGCTTGTAAGGACAATACAACTACTGTGGCTTTATTCCAATGAAATGTAGTCAAATGATTTAATAATTTCTCATGAGTTGCATAATGCAAAAGCTACCAAAGCCACCCTTTTGCCTCTACTTAAAGACTGAAGTACATCCAAAATATCCAGTGGTGAAATTGTATGTCTGAAAAGCATTGAGAAGGTTAAACGCAGAGGGCTATATTTATAAAACTCCAGTCTGATTATTGCAGCTTCTCTCTGAATAACCTCTCAGTGGTGATGACAGTACGTGAGGCCATCAAAGAAAATTCGATGCATCTTCTTTTAGTAAAGATGGAAAGGAATAGGAGGTCTGGGCTGAGGTAAAAGGAAGAGCAGTAAGTGATGAGGAAGCAACACTGCAAACAAGCCTAACATGAGTTTCTATGAAGATACTTGAACAAAAAGTAAAAGTATCTTGTCTCAGGCAAGAAGTGACAGGAGAAGAGGAAATGGCCTCAAGCTGTGCCAGGGGAGGTTCAGGTTGGACATCAGAAGGAATTCCTTCATGGAACGGGTTGTCAGGCACTGGAAGGTGCTGCCCAGGGAGGTGGTGGAGTCCCCATTCCTGGAGGTGTTCAAGGAATGACTGGGTGTGGCACTCAGTGCTCTGGGCTGGTTGGCAAGGTGATGATGGGTCATAGGGTGGACACTGTGATCTTGGAGCTCTTTTCCAGCCTCAGTAATTCTGTGATTCTGTGATCAGGTTCACTGTAGCACATCAGGAGTCCTGCAGGCCCACCCAGTGGAGAAGCAGGAAACAGCAAGTCCCGGTTCCTGCATTCCTGCGGTTTCTGTCAGGATGCAGCAGGACACGGAGCGCAGACACTGCACAGCATCCCGGTGATCCCCCAGAGCCAGGTGAATGCAGGGCAAAGGAAAGGTGCTCGCTCTGCAAACCCCGGGTCTGTGCTGTACCCAAAGCTCCGGCTACTCTCTTAGCAAACAGAGTTCCTAAAAAACAGTAACTTTTGTACGATGGTGTTGACAGGAACTGAGGTTTTCATCGGCCCTCCTCTCACCGAGCGCCTCGGGCTGTGCCCCAGCCCAGCCTCGCACCACAGAGCCTGTTCCCAGCTGCAGCATCAGCGCCAGAGTGCCAGCTCCCTCATGCACGGATAATCCAATGAAAATTTCCCAGTGCTGATACTGGAGCCTTATTCCAGACTCAGCTTCTTATTCCAGACCCAAAGGAAAAGCCTTTTCAGTATTCAAGTGGGTCACTCAAGTCCATGGAAATGAAGTAAGTTTGGAGAGAAAGCAGTTCAAAGCACGTGGAATTGCTGGTGCTCCCACACCCCCCCAGGATGCTCTGCTCCTGCTGCAGGGATGGAGGAACATCTGGCTCACACAACGTCCCACATCAGCCCCTGCTGACTCCTCAGGCTTCACCCACCACTGGCGCAGCACCAGCCCCTCAGGGACACACCCCAGCACCAGTGCAGGGGTGACAGGCACAAGAGCACATTAAGAATATGCTTTTTGTACATTATGTGCCCCATGTTTTTCTGATGCAGAAATGGAACCAGACTGAACTGCAGCAGCAGCTGCTTCACAGCACAAGCGAGCTGAAAAACAGAGTCACTGCCACAACATCAACAAACTGGGATGAGAAATGAACAAACTGGGAAAGGTAATTCTCAACTCTTGTAGGACAGGAAGTGATTTCAAGGTTGGGTGGAGTAGTAAAAGTGGGTTTAAAATAGCAACTCCAGCATTTGCATATAAGGGGTTTAAGCTGAGCAACACGAAAATGTCAAGAGACAATGCAGGGTGGAAGAAGTGATGCTGATATTTCACCTGAAAACCAGGTGAGAATCCTGACAAGAGCAGATGTGGGGGAGTTAAAATTTGGAAAGTAAAAGGTCCTAGTAACTATGAAAGACAAATGTGGGAGTACAGAGCTACAGTCTCCAATCCTGACATTCTACAGGGTGGGGAGATTGAATCATCTGAAATGTAACTAAAATTGAAGCAAGAACTAGGACAAAACTTCATTACAGAGAATCAATGGGATTGATTTTGGGAAGGCAATAAAGAGTCAATGCCATCACATTAATTAATGTACCAGAAATTTGGGATATCTAATACAATCAGTCTAGACATAACACTGTGTTTTTATCAAGTCCTCCATGAATTCAAGTGTTTGATTTCTGCTCCCATGTGCTTCTCTCTGCCCCAAGAGACCACTTGGAAATCCACTGCTAAATTCTGTGCTGAGGAACACAAAGCACACCTGAAAACTCCCAGGTCAAACCTCACTGCTGGAGTAGAACATGCAGTAAGCTCCACTGCTGACTTTGTGAGCATTTAAATCTCAATAAATCCCTACTCCTATGGTCTCTCCAAACTCAGCAGCTGCATTGCCAGGGCTACAGTGAGACAAGATAATTTTGTTTTTTTCCTGTGCACTGAAGCTTGCTCTTGCTGTGGGGAAAAAAGATATTATTTCTCACAGTTGAACAGTCATGTGATCACCCTGGAAGGTGCCTATGAAATCACTGCAAGCTTCAAGACCCACTGGAATACGTTGGGTAAGTGGAATGAGCTGCTTCCCAAAATAAAATATTGGAGTATTAGAACCTGATGTGCTCCAAGTATGGGAGATTTTCTATTTACTAGAGCCACTGTGTAGTTAATTAGTTCTCATTAGTAATCACTGCAATTTATTTGCACAGAGACAGGACATGGTGCTCCATCATGCTCTTCCCTCAAAGAACTTGGTGCCCCAGGGCAGGGGGGTGTCTAGCCCAGAAATATCAGAACTACAGAGTAAAATCTTTTGCTCAGTAAAATCCACCCACCACATTTATTCAGCATGGTAATTTGTAATAACATATCAAAGGAAAAAGTCATCTGGGCTCTTGAATTCATTTTGGGAAGGAAATTGCAGGGTTTTGTGTGTGAGCTTCAAAATTCACTGTACCAGCCTGTTAGAGCACACAATGAAGTTGGAATGGTTTGTGCACCAGCGTTGAGTGTCAAGCCTTCAAGGACGCATGTGACACTTCCCACAGCTTCCAGGGACACAAACAGAAGCTGCCTCTGGCCAGCAAAGGACCTGGGCAGTAACTTCCAGTGGCACGAGGAAGGTATTTTAAGGAGAATGTGCAGAACTAAGGGAAAACAAACAAAAGTGTGTCCTGAGCCTTTGGAATAATTCATCCCTTTGTCACTGGGATGAAAGCTTCCCTTGAAGATGGACTCCAAGTCAAGTCTTACCCGAAGGTGGTAACAGAACAGGATGAGCACTGATTCCACTCCAGAATAGCTCATTCCATGGGCAGGACAGGACACCAGATTGTCACCTGGGTCACTGCAATGACATTAAATCCCTTGGGTTAAATTGCTGAAAAAATGGGAGTTGTAATCTAGCACTTTGCCAGAATTTTTTCATTTCCAAGGTGGGGGAATGGAATTATAATGTAAGTAACCTTCCCTGTATGAAAATAAAACATGTCTGTAGCCTGTTCTTGCTTATTTTACAAATTACCAAGTGCTTCTGTGAAGAACAATCACTTCTGCTTTCCCCCTTCTCACACTTGTAAGATTCTTGTGATTAACACCCCAAACCAGGTTATACTTTTCATTAACTATTTGTGACTGAAGCAAATACCAAATCCACTCACTGAATTCAATTTTAATCATGATTTTGCTTCAATATGGAAGTTTCTATTTTAGTAGCTGAACACTAAAAAAGAAAGATTAGGAAAATCAAACACCTTTTTCAAAATTTAAGGAAAATTTAATCAATATACCTTAAATTATATTACAGTAACTACAATACTGACAAGCATAACGTTTTCAAAATGGTGTTTTCCTTAGAAGTACTGCAAGAGAGATTCCTCTTCATCTACCAGTATGTGCACCATGAAGGAAAGAACCCCTGTCGAAGTCCTCTTCAGAAATCCAAGTTAACATAAAGCTACTTAGACACCCAAGTGTGGTCATGTTTCAAGTGTGACAGAATTACAGATCCCTTTCGCTTTTAAGCGTCTGTTCTCTAATTCATAATTTAAGTATCTTAAATCCTGCAATACTCTCACAGCAAATGAACAAATAATTGAGACCAAAGAGCTTAAGAGGATATTGGTTAAGATATAGGAAATACTCTAATTCCTTTTGTTCATTTGTGCATTTCGCTTTTGCTAAGAGGGGTTGGAAAACAGGTTCCTCATTAGTGCAGATTTATCCAGAGTCCCCCAAATCCATGGCAGCTCCATTAACTGTTTTGGATAAAAATCTACCAATTTATAACTGCAACCCTTCTCCCTCCCCCTAAAAAACAAAACAAACAAAAAAAAAAATCACAACCCTCAAAATAAACAACCAAAAGTTACTTTTTCTAAAGATCTAGGAATGGGAAAGAAATCACAGGAACTTGATAAGCATGAACACGTATTAAAGCTCTGGACACTCCAGGTCATTGAAAACAGTATTCAAAGTCCTAAAAAAGTGAACACAAGACATTTTTCCATTGTTCCAGGCGATTCAAATGGGTCTAAGTTTCATGATAGCAACACGAGACTGTTGTTTGCAGCTGTTTCTGGTCCAATTCCATGTTCCAAGTTGGGATTTTCCTTTTGGCCCCCTGGAGTCCCCCAGTTTGGACAGTCTGTTCAAAACACCGAAATGAGGGCGAAGACTCCGTACAACAACGCGCAGGGATAGGCTACGAGGAGCTGTTGTCCATCCATGGCTAAGGCAGAGATAAAGATCTTGGAAGCAGAAAAGCTGCACCAGCCAATAATTCCAGCCGTGAGAATAATCCCCATCGTTCCCCTGGAAATGTAGAAAAGAGAATTCATGTAAGCCTTGTGTATATACACTTACAGGAGTCACACAGACTCATCCAACACCTTGCACAGATTCTATGATGAATTTTAGCTTTTATATTTGACATTAAATTAAATAGTCCCAGTAAAAGCACTGGTAAAGCATTGGCACAGGCTGCCCAGAGAGATTGTGGACTGTCCATCCCTGGAAGTGTCCAAGGCCAGGGGGGAACAGGGCTTGGAGCAACCTCGTCTAGTGGAAGGTGTCCCTGCACACAGCAGGTGGGTGGAACTGGATATCTTTAAGGTCCCTTCCAACCCAAACCAGTCTGTGATTCTGAAATTTCAGAACAATTTTACTCAACTACAACAGATAAAAACCCCTCAAAATTAACTTTGTGCATATGAAACATAAAAACAGTGAGTGAAGTAATTGTAGCAATCTCTTCATTTTCGGTCCCTAATTTCAAAGTTATGAGGAACCACACTCATTTTCTTCTGCTTGTAAAATTCTAATTTGCATATTAAATAATATTTGGTTTGAGACTTTACAGGTACGAAGATCTGTCAGATTCAAAGCTGGCTGAAAACAAACCTGAGATTTTTCTTGGAGTCTATTTATTTAAAAGCTGTCAATTGACTTTGAGATAAAACCAGTATTCAGCCACTTTTCAGCCAGTAAATACATGAAAACTATTGATAATTATGCTTTTATACTTACTAAAAACTCTTGTCATATTCAAATTATACACAGCTTTATCACTGCATATGAAAATTCCTTCTAATAACTTCCTTCACCATCATGGGAATCTATTATCAAATTATAGAGTATAAGTACTTACTGTAGTGAAAATACAATTGCAAAAGAGGAGAGCAGGATCATGGGAAGCAGGCAGTATCCCAGGACACTGGCCACGCAGCCAAAGGAGACCCCAGTCATGCTCATCAGGTTCAGGAGGCAAAACATCCCCACACAGCCGATTGCACTGATCCCGTACACATAACCAAACTGGATTTTCCCAGCCTGGAAGCCAAGCAGAGGGATGTGTGTTAGTTATGGGAGAGATAAACGTCTGTTCTCCTCCACAGGGACAAGGAAGGGAAGGTTACAGGTATCTTTATTCCCCCTCACACCCCACCCCCACAGGCAGTACTCCTCCACCTGAGCCCCAGGACACCAGCACACTCAGACACCGAGGAGGCTGGAATTTCTCCTGAGTCTATGGATCTTAATGAACAGATTTTTATCAAATTGTTATTCTCTGATCTCAGCCTATGAACATTTTAGGTTTAATCAGTAACAGCTCATGATTACTTGCAATAATAATCTTTGCAGAACTAGCACATAAAGACAAAAAAGTGTGACTGAGGAACCTTTTGACAAACCCAGAGCTGATGTCCTTTAATTTGTGACAGACTGAACAAAGTTATGGCACAATGTAAACTATTAAAAATTCCCAGGAATGGCTGAAGCTGAGCTGCAAAGCACTGGGTATGAACTCAGGTTTAATTCAGGTAGATTTTAAAAAGTCAAACTTCACTTGTTAACAAGCATGCAGAAAACACATCTGGATTATTTCAGTGCTTTTCCTAGGACAGAATTGATGGTTCCCTGCCCCAAGGCACACTCAATAGGACATGGGGACATGCAGATCCCAGGGTGCAGCTTCCAGGGTGGCCCACCACAACAACTTCCAAAAAAAATGTACTTAAACCCCCCTCTCTCCTTTTCCTCAAGCATTGCAGGAAACAATCACACCTGCTTCAACCTGTGCCATGTTCAGCTGACTTCCTTTCACTACATTCCATGGATTTTTTTAAGAAAACACACAGGAGAAACTAGTAATTTCTCAGGAAAAAAAAATTCAAACATATCTATTATAAACATGTTCATTAATTTGACTGACCTAGTTCACATTAAAAAAAGTTACTTATTAAAGTAGGTTTGAAGTCCCCTCGGTACCAAAACGTGTTCTGTCACAGCAATGTGAAATTTTAGGCAGAAATTAAAAGCAGTGCCTAAAGCATTCAAAGATAAAAAGTGATTAAAACCCCTGAAGCTTTCAATGCCAAGGAACAGTTTGCTGCTACTCTGTCATCTCATCATTGAAGTATTAAAACACAATGTTATTCCAATTAAACTCAATTGGCTTCACCACTGACTGACCCATTAAGCAGAATAAACAACGTGAAAGCAGGTTTGTTTCAGAAGGGGTTTACCAGAGTGACTTAACACTGAAAGTCACACCCTCATATGTCAGTACTTATTGATTCCATTGGTGTGTGAGGCCCCAGTGCCTCTTCCAAATAGCTAGAAATTTTTGTCCTGTGCAGGGTGAGGAGTTGGACTTTGATAATCTTTGGGGGTCCTTTCCAAGCGGGAATATTCTAAGAAATCCTTGGCCAAGATGTGCTTTTTCGGCCTCCATGCCAAAAAGTCACTTCCAATAAACCCACATGTAACATGGCTCTTTTCCCAGTGTTTCCAAGAACATAAATGCACACAGAGTCATGTTTTGCAGGCAGGATCTCACCAGCAGTAACGTGGCTCCAAAAGCCAGGCAGAAGACCATGGGTCCGGCCAAATCCGTCTCGTTCATGATGCTCCCGTCGGCCACTTTCAGGGGGTGCAGCACTGTCAGTGTCTTCTGCCAGATGTGGTCAAAATTGATCCCCAGTTCTACAAGTGAAAAGAATGATGCACACTGATTTCATTCCTCCCTTTCCTGTCGCCCCCATTTGCTGGACTCTGAGTTTTCCCTGCCTCTCCACTCTTCCATCTCCTCCAGAGCCATCCGATGGTGAGCAGAGAATTGAGTGATCCCATCTTTCCTCACGTTGCCTCCACACATTCCTGGTCTCAAATGCTGAGAAGTGCCCAGGTGGTTTCTGAAGGACCAGGTAAGAGCATAAACAGTGTTCTGGGCCAGCCCAGAGGTTCCTTCAGCCCAGTTCCCTGTTGCTGTACCAAAAGCAGGCGTACCACAGAGTATCAGCACAGACCACGCAGATTCCCCAAGTCTACAACAACTGCTGCCTCAAGGATTTCTAATTCAAAGGAGTTTCTCTATAGTTAATTATCTTTTATAGTTAATTACCTATTTCTATTTCACAAACCAGCCACTGAGCCCACGAAAAAAACCCTCACCCCTTTGAACAGCACCTAGTGACAAGAAGTTTCTGAGCTCCCCTCAGCTAGGTTTGAGTTCCAGTCTCCCTCCATCCAGTCGGACCAGAGCTGTGCCCCAAACCCCAGTTAAGATGCAGTTACATCTTGCCCACTGCTCTGGGAAGCATCTCTGTAAATAATATTTTGAATATTAATTAAAAAACAAATACAAGTTATAATTTAAAAATAAAACAGCCCAGAGGGTGGAAGATATTGTGACTGGGTACAGATGACAGGTGTGATGGACCCCTGCCTCTCTACCCAGCAACAAGGGTTTATTCAGTTGTTTGAAATTGAAAAAAATAATGGATATAGGCTGGAAACTGATTCCATCAATCCAGACAGTAAATGAATATCCGCTCTGGCACTCTGCACAGGCTGTATTCCATACAGGCATTTATGCAGTGTTTAGCATTCCTTGCTGGAAATGAAACGTTCCAGTTCTAGCCAAGAACCAACTGAAATTACCTTCAGCCATTTATTTTAGAAAAATTGGGCAGTTACAAGTATTATTTGCAACAAATGAACTATTAAGTGTTTTTTCATGCAGTCAGGTTTTCCAGTTAATTGATCAAATCTGCCCAGAGCAGCTGGTATGAAGCAATAAAGCAACAATTTAAAACTGCAGAAGTTCACACAATAATGGGTATTTCATACAGCAAAATACAGGTCAAAAAAATAAAATCAATGAGAATTTCAAATCCACTGAGCACTCCCAGCAGCAGGCAATCCACACACTGCTACCAACTTGTCCCCAAACTGGGAAGAGTTTTGGATTTGGTCCATAACATAAAGTTATACCTTCTAACAGTGGTGGCTCATCCTCAAAATTACTTCCATAAAAAGACTGTGCTGAAGCAGGAGTGTAGGTCTGTGTTGGCTGGTAGATCTGCCCCGTGTAGGGCTGCTGCTGCTGCATCATGTCAGGAGGGACAAACCCACCCTGCTGAGGGTACTCGTAGCCTCCATAGTGCCTGCAAAAAGCACACCGCCACGTTAGGACACACACAGAGCTGCATTTCAAACACCTCCGACTAAAGCAAAGCTTATTTCAGTAAATAAATCACAGCAAATCCTTCATTCTTCCTTGAAAAGTCACAATTAAAGGGTACCACACAATCAAATACATCCTCTGCCCTAAACAAACTCTTACGTTATTCTGGCCACTAATCATTCTCAAGTCTGACCACAGAGGCTTCAGTAAATGTCTCCAAAATATTTAACTACGGAAATATAAAGAAGGAAAATTTAGAACTCCTTGTCCTTTCTCTCCTTATGTTAGCAGAGTTCAGCCCCAGCACAGCACTGTGACCCTGCTCAGATCACAAACAGGCACCAACCTGCTCCCTCCATCAGAAGGAAGTAACCAAACCCCTCGGCCTGAGGCTGGATATTCACACAAGGCTCTGAGGATCTCTCCTGACCCAGAAACACCCACCACACTTCCCTGCCCCAGCCTGGAAATCACCACGACATTGCTGGCTCATTTGTGTGACACTAATTTTAAGTCCCCAAGTGGAGACGGGCTTGCAGAACAGTATTTCCTTTCCCAAGGAGATGCAGATTACTCAGATAATTAAGGTTACTCATACAACCTTTCTTTCAATGTTCTAATATTCCCTGCAAAATCTAGCAGGCAAAGAACTCAATACACAACTGCTTTATATGTCCAGTTACACAGTGTGGCCATCAAACAGAGCAACAGGGATTTGTTTACAGGGAACAGCAGCTGGCTGAAATGCCAGTCGTTTCCCAAACGCACAGATTGTCCCAGAAGCATCCTAAGGGAGCTTACAGGAGGGATGGAGAGGGACTTTGGACAAGGCCCTGGAGGGACAGGACAAGGGGGAATGACTTCACACTGCCAGAGGGCAGGGTTAGATGGGATATTGGGAAGAAATCCTTCCCTGTGAGGGCAGTGAGGCCCTGGCACAGGGTGCCCAGAGAAGCTGTGGCTGCCCCATCCCTGGGAGTGTCCAAGGCCAGGATGGAGGGGGCTTGGAGCAACCTGGGCTAGTGGGAGGTGTCCCTGCCCATGGCAGGGGGGTGGAACTGGATGAGCTTTAATGTCCCTCTCCACCAAACGCGTCTATGACCCCACGAGGCCGAGGGGCTCTGGGGGGCGCCCCGAACACACAGCACACGCAGGGCAGTTACTTGCTGTACTGCCGCCCGCTGTAGTCGTAGGGCTGCGCCTGGTCCTCGATGCTGTAGCTGGTCTGGAAGAACTCGGTGTTGAAGCCGTCGAACCCGGACATCGCCACCTCTGCAAGGGAACAGCGAGGCGGGTCCCGAACCCTCCCCTGAGCGGGGCCAGGCGGCTCTGCCTGCTCCCGCCGCTCGGCCCCGCCGCGGCCCCCCGCCCTCTCCCCCTCGGGCCGCGCGCTGCCCCAGCGCCCCGGCCGCCTCTGTGCCGCACCCCCGGCCCGTCTCCTCCTGCCGGTGGTGCCCCAGGCCCGGCCCCGGCCCCGATCCCGGCCCCGATCCCGGCCCCGATCCCGGCCCCGATCCCGGACGCACCCGCGGCCCCGGCCCGGCCCCGCTCCCGCCGCGGCCCCTGCGACGTGTCACGGCCGCGCCACCGCTTCCGGGACAGGGCGCGCCGCACCGCGCATGCGCCGCCACGGCCCCGCCCGCCGGCCCCGGCACGTCCCCTGGCCCCGCCCACCAATGTGATTCATCCCGCTGATTGGCTCGCTGTGCGGTTAGCACCGCCCACTAACGCGGCCCCGCCCGCTGATTGGCCCCGCCCCGCTGCCCCTCACGGCCCCGCGGGGCGGAGTGGGAAGGGCGGCAGAGCCCCGGGTGGCGGAGAGGGCGGGGGGATCAGCGGTGTCCTCGGGCCTGACCAGTGGGACGCTAGAGCACCAGCGGTCAGAGCCTCCCTCCCTTCAGTGCAGCCTCATGTTGGGCGCGGAGTGGGATCCCAGAATCCCGCAGTCACTGAGGCTGGGAAAGACCTCCAAGATCAGTGTTCAACCTGTGAGCAAACCCCACCTTGTCCACCAGCCCAGAGCACTGAGTGCCACATCCAGTTGTTCCTTGAACACCTCCAGGGATGGGGACTCCACCACCTCCCTGGGCAGCCCCTTCCAATGCCTGACAACCCTTTCCATGAAGGAATTCCTCCCGATGTCCAACCCGAATCTCCCCTGGTCCAGTGTAAGGCCATGTCCTCTTGTCCTGTCGCTTGTCACCTGGGAGAAGAGGCCACCCCCACATCTCCCCGCTGTGAACTGAACAGCAGACACTGATTCACCTGCCCCGAGGTGTGCCCGGGACCCACCGTGTTAACACTCATTGCTCTTCGCTTTTGCCGATTCAATGACAGGTAAAAACAATTAACTGTGGCTGTAAATCCTTCCATCAGCATTGCCCTCTGCAGGGAAACCCCCTGGCAGGTCTTCCTGTGGTCACATAGAGCCGATGGGACAGTGTAAAAAACATGATTTTTAAAGATTTTTTAAAAAATTTTTTAAATTTTTAAAAGATTTTTTCCCCCCACTCCCCCAATTCTTCATTAAATAAAATGGTGTTGTGAACCCTTGTGTAAATGTGGAGCAGAACAGAGATGAAGAGCCGTTTCCACTATTCAGACAATTCCTGTGGCCATCACTAAGAGTAGACTTTGCCCCTAGAGATCTGTTTTGCATCGTGTTCATTTGAGGTGTGTTTTTCTCCTCAAGGCCACAGCTCAGTGACATGAGGTGGGTTTGCCTGCAGGTTTAGTCCCTGCCCCATGATCTGTCTCATCTCCCAAAGGGAACAGGCTTGCCCCTTCCCTGCATGGACGGGAGGGTTTATGTGGCCTTGCAGGGGCTGAGGAAATGGAGGAGCTGATGGTGCTGCTGAGAGAGAAGTCAATAATTGCTGTTATTTAGTACCAGACCTTCACACCCTTTCATATGTCCACAAGAAATATTTCCCGAGGCCGCAAAAAAGCTTTGCTAGAGCCATGAATCTTCTTGTCTTTATTAAAGACCAGCAGTTAGCCCATCCCTCACAAATAAGCTGCAAGGTTCCTTCACAGTCCCGTGTCATTCACTATTTATCCCTCTAGTCTGAGCATTTTGCTCCCATTTTTCATGCAGGACCAGGGGAAAAGGCTGTATTGGAATTGTTAATTAGAATTTGTTTTTATTAACTCTCTAAGGCCCCAGGGCTGAGCTCAGGGAGGAGTGACCGTGCTTTGCTGGCTGGGTGGGCTTTGAGGTGGACACTCAGGGAAAACCCCAGCTGACGAAGTTTAGCTGGAACTTCAGAATCAGATGAGTTGTGATTGCTGCTTTATCATTGTCACTGAACAGGTACATTGTGGTGAGATCCAGAAACATGCCAGCTGTGCACATACAAGCAGTTTAACCCTGTGCTTGATGTACCCTGACCTCTCATACACCTGCTGGGCACGCAAGCTCCAAGCCCTTGGTTTGAAGTGTGCGTACATTTTATTTTTCTTTTCAAGTTCATTTTCACTCAAGACATGATTACAGTTATTTTGTTACAAACTCATGTATATAATCTTCTGCTAGTGAGATTACTGTATTTAAATTACAGCCCTGTTACAAGCTTCTTCTGCAAAGCGTACCTTGTGGTGCAGCGTCCACGGTATCTCCCGAAAACAGGCTCCAGGGAAATATGTCAATTTGTAGAGCTGAATGGAATAACGGTGGGGGAAGTGTAGCCATGGATAACAGAGATCAGTAACTGTGGTATAAGCTGCTTCTTGCAAATCTATGCTTTAGGAAAATTAGTGTTTGAAGGCTGAGAAGATCTCGGCTTTCATGGAAGACTGTACCGTCTGTGGGCTGCATCTGATGGTGGTGCCTTAGTGCCACTTCACTGAGCTGTGTGACTTGTTGCAGTTCACTGGGCAGTGAAATGAGACCCAAATCCCAGGCAGTGGGCTGTGTAATTGTGATCTGCTGGGGAAACGCTTTTTGGCTAGAAATCTGTTCGGGATTGCTTAGATTATTAGATTTTACTGACAGCTTAGGTTGAGCTTTCATTAATTAGTTCTCTGCGCACCAGGCACCTCACCGTTGCTTTAGGGCATCATCTGCTTCAGCTATGCAGAATGGATTCATACCCTCTGGAGCAGGCAGTGGGTTCAAGGGGAGGACAGACACTGCAGCTACACAGCTGTTCCTTCCTGCATGACTTGGGAAGGACAGTACATGGACTGCCTGGCTCACTGGGCCTGGAGCTACAGCCTGGTGAGGCACCAAACACCGTCCCTTCCCTGAGGCATCAGCTCCTGCTGCACTGGTGGCTGTTGTAGAATCATAGAATCCACAGAATGGTTTGGGTTGGAAGGGACCTTAAATTTCATCCAGTTTCAACCTGGCCATAGGCAAGGACACCTTCCACTAGACCAGGTTGCTGCAAGCCCCGTCCAACCTGGCTTGGAACACTGTCTGAACATGCAATCTGGTTTTGCAAGAGGCCTTGAAATGGCTCAAAGATGGGAAAAGTAAAGATGTTCATAAACTTAGTGCACGGATTACACATTATTATTATTATTATTATTATTATTATTATTATTAGGGGTTTTTTTACCATTATGGTAACATTATCATTCTCATTATTCGTTTTATTATTATCACCATCATCATGGTACCCAATGAGGACCAAACTTTGTTTTAGCTGTAACATTAAAAAACATGCTATAATTACACCAGTATTAATGATGGGATAATTTGAACTAGACTGAGAATAAAAGCATTATTCAAAGAACTTTGGAAGGATGGGAGGATGGGAAAAAGGAGAGGAGGAAGCAGTCTGTTGAAGCAGGCCTTGCTATGGCAGAACTTTTAAGGGAGAAAGGAAGTCCCTTACAGCGGGGGGACTGAAAACAGTGATTTTTGCTTAATTTTAATCCTCGGTTGCTGATGTGAGTCCTTGAAGACTGCCTGTACATGCTGGATCTCTTGCAGTGTCAGGGTTCTTTGTGTAGCAGACTGCTTTGTTGAACAGTAGCCGTGGAATTCCAAAGGAGTTTTCAGCACTGGATATATCAATTATTTTCCAAAACATTATCTGATGTACAGTGATTGATATCAAAATCAGTGGAACATGATTCCCCCTTAATGTCAGTTTTTTAAAACCTCAAACCTTCTACTGTGCTTGTGCTGTGGGTTTGGTGTTTGCCAGAAGGAGCAAACTGTTTCATCTGTAGAAACTGTGACCCCTCTGTGTGTTACGTGGTGGGAAGAAATGTCACATGTCTGCACTTGAGTTGTCTCCCTTGCACTGTGCATGTCCTGAGCAGCTGGGAAATCTACTCTTCCCCTTTGCCTGTTTTTTTGATGGAAATACATTATGCACTTTGGTTATGAATAAAAGATCAAGGGCAAATCTCTGTAATGCTTTACTCTGTATTTGTGAATAAACCCGACTTCACAGCACTCGCACTCTTTGCTAGAAGATCCTTTTTCAGGGAGACTCTGCCATTTAGTGTTGCTTTATGCTTTTTCTTCAAAGTGAAAGATTTGTTAGGGCTTCCCATTCCCACGTAGTGCTGGATTTCAGCAGATGAGACTTTCACTGTGTGTAATTCACACTGCTGGAGCAGGGGATAATCTCTTATTTTAGCTTGGTACTATCCTGGCTCTCTTCTTGGGACCTCAGTCTGTGGAGCTACCTGAGTAATGGAAAGATGCACACCTTTTGGAGAGGTGTCTGGGTTAAAGGTCTGTAACTTTTCAAGAGCCTGGAATTGATTCCTACCTGGCTCTGTTTTTTGCCATGGATTGAGACTGAATTGCCAATCTTGTGTGGGAACACTAGTGCAGGACACAATTTCTGCCTCTCAGGGAAACCACTGGCCCTCACAATAAGCCAAATCCAGACATTTCCTTGTCCTTTTGCCATGCCATCCTTCTCAGAAACTGCCCTCTTACCTCTGACTTGATGAAGTTCTGCCCTGGGAAGTGTTGCCTTGGCTCACTACTTAGACACAAGCCTGCTGAGTAGCACAGAATGTTACAGGGAACACAGCTGAAGGATCCTTAGGTGGCATCTGAAGTTGTTTCTGAATCAAGGCACAGGCCTAGAACTGGAAGTACTGTTCTTCTTTCTTCCCTTTTTATTTAAACTATTATGTGTAAAAATCGCCCAGAGTGATGAAAGTTCTCATGTGGCTTTTTAGCTGAAAGTTGCTGTCTACAATCTATCTTAGATATTTTTTACCCCCAGAATTACTCCTTCAGTTTCTGTTACTTTTAATTGCTCCTTCACCGAGCACCTCAAAGCTCTGCACGGTGTTTGTTGCTGCTAAACAACATGAATGTTTCTCATTACATGTGGGAGACTTGATTTGAATTTCCAGCTCATGTGTTCACACTGGAGACGTGTGGAGATAATATGCACACACACCACTGCCACTACAGACCAGCTGAACACTGCCCCTTCTTTCTAGGACTCACTGCTGCTTCTTTTCAAACACCTTTTTTTAGCACCCACCAAATTTGATGAGGTCAGTTGTCTCATGTTTTCCTGAAATGCTAATTTAGCTCTTTGTCATAAAGAATGACCTCAAACCTGTGAATGATGTCACATCACTCATAGATCGAGTTTAAGCATAGCTCTGCTGGGACTTTTGGAACATACACTTTAAGCTCAGGCTAAATTTTCCCCTAGCTGTGCTGAAGGTTATAAAGACATCTGTTAGAAGTGAGACGTGTTTCATCCTCCTCCCTTTGATGGATGCTGCTTTTCTTTCCATCAGAACTGAGCTGTTCCTTGGCATGGTCCTGACACATATTTTACATTTAGGTCACCGTGTATTTGGCCCAGATTTTAAAGTTTCACTCTCTCAGGCTACATTTTGATGGATTTGGCCAATGGCTTGTATTTAGCTGGGGAGAGTTACGTGATGCTTTTACTACTGAAGTCATTTCATCAAAGGAAATTGTGTTACGGTGAAATGATTGGAACATCCCATGTAAAGAAATAAAAGCAGGTGCTGAATTGCTTTCATTATTATTTGAAAAGTGCAGATGCATTTCCAAAGCTGTTGTGATTAAAATTCTAAGGTTTTTGTTCTTTTCAAAGGGCAATTCTGATGATAATGTTTCAAAAAGACTTAGAGCTTAAAGCTCTCTGTATTGGCTAATCACATGGAATCCTTGCCGGGATGCTTCGTGAAGCTTGTCAGGAATCACAGGTTTTTGTAAGACTCTTGTCACCCACCGTTCACTGAGCACCTGCACATCAGACTCACTGTGTTGTCTCCGCCCTCAAAGCATCTGCCCAGGTGATCTTTACCCCCAGTCTTGTGAGTCTGGATCTGGTGAGATCACAAATGCTTCCGTGCTGGTTTGAACATGATCAGTCTTTACTGGGGAGAGGGAATTGATTTGAAAAGTCCTGCCAATGTGGCACCATTGCCTTTATGAAAATGGATTTTAATATCATGACAGCATATTAATTAGCATGGACAACTGAAATATTTGGGAATGCTTATGCAATACTCCCTGCTTTGAACAGGGACAGCACTGATGAGCTCCACTCCCAAAGGGAGCTGCTGTTTCCTCTGGCTGGTTATGCAGATGTTAAATTCTATTTGCACCGACTACACCAGGCTCTTAAAAAGTAACAAAGACATTTAAGTGAACATGATCTCACATCCCACCTTTAAATCCTCTGTGCAAGGGTTATGGAGCACTTGACCTGTACTGCTTCAGTGGATCTGCAGAGCTGCAAGGGCAGGGGCACAGTACTTGGACTTTTCTCTGAGCTACAACAAGCATTCTGTGTGAAAGCACCAGATTCTGCTGGTTTGAAAACTAGGAATCAGATCCTGAAGCAAGAGAGAGACCGTTGGTTCAGGAGCACAGCAGTTGCTTCAGGATTAATGAATTAAGGTAAAAATCAAAGGTTTGATTAACTGTTCAGCTCTCAGATTTAATTTGAAAAGTCTGTTAAGCACACAGGTAATGATTTTCTGCCTTAGCCTTGAAAACTGTACTTTTTGAATATTTTGTTTTAAATTATGGCTATGGTTTCAGAAGAATCTCAATGAAGTATCTGCAACTTAAGTGCAGTCAGCAAAATCTACCTGCACATGATGACTCCATCACACAGAGATTTCACTCTAAAGCTTTTGGTCGACGTTTGAGTAAAAGGCTTTATTTTCTCACACCTTTTTTATTCCGAGTAGCGTATTTTTGCCCAGAACTGGCGTGTGTTGGCGCGGAGCCGCGCCCCGCAGTTCCCGCGGCATGCCCGCGGTCCGGGACCCTCTCCCGCAGCTCCGCCGCTGGATTTTGGCACCGTGCCGGGCTCGTTCCCCGCGATCCGTGCGCTGTGAGCAGGGGCTCCCGGTGTCCCGCCGGGGCTGCCGGAGCGCTCGGCTCTTCCCCGCCCGCAGCGTCCGGGCCGAGCAGCGGGGACAGCCGACACGAGGTGGCGGTGCCGGCGCGCCCACGGCTGCGGGCAGCGCGGGGCGGGCGCTGAGCCACGGCCGCGGCTCCCCCCGTTACAGACCCGCAACTAAAGCGGGCGCGGGATACGCGCCGCCCGAGCCGCCTCTCGTCCCTCCTCCTCCTCCTCTCGTCCCTGCCGGCTCCTGCCAGCGCCAGTCGCTGCTGGGGAGATGGGGAGAAAACCCCGGTGCTGCCCGACAGCCGCCGGCGCCGCGAGCACCCCCGAGCCGGGCTCTGCCGCCCCGCCCGCCCGCATCGCCGGCTGAGACCCCCGGGGGGCTGCGCGGAGCCAGGAAAGGCACGTTGTGGAGGGGCAGGGACGGGCGCTGCCGGCCGAGGGGACGGAGCGGGGCGGGGACTTCACCCCAACTCGAGCGGAGCGGAGCGGGCGGCAGCGGCCGCGGACCGGGCGCTGTCCGCGGTGCTGCTGCTGCTGCTGCTGCCCGTGGTGCTGCCCGCGGTGCCCGGCCGTGCCCCTGCCCCGGCTCCGCCCGGCTCCGCCCGCTCCCGGCGCGGGACGCGGGCGCCCATCCCGGCCCGACTCCTTTAAGATGATGCAATCGGCATCGCCCCCCGCGCTGCCGGCCCCGCGGCGCTGAGCGGAGCCGCCGGAGCCGCGCGGCGGGGCG
>JAWWEU010000029.1:17837555-17897900 GCA_035583155.1 Acropternis orthonyx
AGCGGCGCGGGGCGGCCCCGGCGGTCCCGGCGGGCCATGGCGCTGCCGCCGGCCGCGCTGCCCGGCTCGCTGCCGCCGCCGCACCCGCCGGAGCGCGGCAGTCCCTAGAGCAGGCTGCGGGCTTTCTGCAAGTCATCGGCGCCGGCGGACGAGCCCCGCGCTGCCCTCCTCCTCCCCCCAGCCCGGCGCATCCACTCGGGAATTTTTGGTTTTGTGGTTTATTTATTTATTTATTTTATTTTCCTCCCCCGTGCTATATGTACCGGTTTCCTCGTCACCCGCCACCTTTAAGTTCCCTTTGACTCGGTTTAACTCTTGAGATCTACGTGGATGTTGCTAAGAGCACTTCTCTTGCCTTTGCTGTCCCTTGCTGGGATCGGATTGACACTACCCGGACCCTGTGTGCCTGCCTGTATGTGTGTTCTGAGTGTCTTGACATTTTGGTTCCCTTACAAGAGCTATGCATTAACTGTAACCAAGGTAAGACTCCCTGTTCTTGTTCCCTCACGTGCATGTCTAATTTGAACAGTTCTTTAAAGATAAAATATGCGTTTTCTTTTAAACAGTGGAGTCATATGTAGCCCTTCCATTGATGAATACTTGTGAAAAGGAAGCGTAGAACTTGCAAAAAAAAGAGACCTATTTAGCAGGAGATCTAGCTCGGCTCTACAAACTGCTCGGCTTTGCTCTGTTGCAGCTGCTGTGATGCTTAGAAGAGTAATTTGTGCCTTATTCTGTTTTCCCTTTTGACAGACCTGTGAATGGCCATAGGCTTGGCTTGACCTTGATTTTGATGGCTTTGTTGGAAGATCTAATGATGTGATTGCATTTCATGAGGTGATTGCTGTCCAGCCTCCGTGGCTCAGGGTATAAACCTCTTCTGCCACACTGTCACTCATGGACAATTCAGATTTTTTTTAAACAAATCTTTTGCCTATTATTAGTTTCTCACTTCTACTTTCTCCGCTGTTTCTCCTTAATGTTGGGAGCCTTATTCTACCCTCTGATGTGATTGATACTCCTGCTGCTTCGTGCTGCTGATTTCTGGTTTTAAGTACAATGGCTCTAAGTGGCAACTGCAGGACTTACCTTCCTTCTCGGGAGCAGGGGACTGGGCTGCACTCCTTCCCAGAGGTAGTGGAGCTTAACGTGGGTGGCCAGGTTTACTTCACTCGCCACTCCACCTTGGTTGGCACCCCTCACTCCCTGCTGTGGAAAATGTTCACCCCAAAGAGAGACACAGCCAATGATCTGGCCAAGGACTCCAAGGGAAGATTCTTCATTGACAGAGATGGTTTTCTTTTCCGCTATATTCTGGACTATCTCAGGGACAAGCAAGTGGTTCTGCCCGACCACTTCCCAGAGAAGGGAAGGCTCAAGAGGGAGGCTGAGTACTTCCAGCTCCCGGACTTGGTCAAACTCCTGACTCCTGATGACAACAAGCAGAGCCCCGATGATTATTGCCACAGTGACTACGAAGAGGTCTCCCAAGGCAGTGACACAAGAATATGCCCACCCTCATCACTCTTACCGTCAGATCGGAAGTGGGGATTCATTACCATCGGGTACCGGGGGTCGTGCACTATTGGCAGGGAGAGCCAAGCAGATGCCAAATTCAGAAGGGTCCCAAGGATTTTGGTTTGTGGAAGGATTTCTCTGGTCAAAGAGGTATTTGGAGAAAGTTTGAATGAAAGCAGAGACCCAGACAGGGCTCCAGAAAGATACACCTCCAGGTTTTATCTCAAGTTCAAGCACCTGGAGAGGGCTTTCGACATGTTGTCTGAGTGTGGATTCCACATGGTGGCCTGTAACTCCTCGGTGACGGCTTCCTTCATCAACCAGTACACAGATGACAAGGTCTGGTCCAGCTACACCGAATATGTCTTCTACCGTAAGTACAAGATGTTTCAGAGGGAAATGTGACTCCCTACTTTAAGCTGCTCTCTTCTGTTGACCGTAGAATTCCCAAAGCACAAAGAGTGCTAAGTTCCTTGTGTCTGCCGCAGACTAAGGCTTTATTTAGATCTGGGGGGATACATTTCAGTTTAAGCTTTGGAAATGCAAAGCAAGGCTGAACTCAGCGGGTTGGCCTTGGCTAGGTGGCAGCACAGACTGCCGAAAGCGCTCCGTCCCCGTGCCTGGCGGATGTGGTGCCTCTGGCTGTGTAAATCAGCCAGCTGAGTGCCTTACACACTTCCCGGGATGTGTGGGACACAAGGTGAGCCTTGCAAACACACGGTGGAATTAATTACAGAAAAATTTCATATGGAATTCACTTTACAAAGGTAATAGCAGATTGATAATTGTCAAGCGCAGTCAGCCAAGCCATCTGTCAGCAGACCTGACACACTTCCACGCAGGGAAGGGAAAACACAATCCCATCCCTCTGGCCGCATTTCAACGGGGCCTTCTCGGAGCCAGCTGCTGTGCTCTGAAATGGGGGCTCAGAGCAGAGAGGGGCAGGGTGCTGTGCCTTGTTATGCAACGTGCCTGTGGAAAACCAACTGTCCTCACCATGAGGAGTGTGTGCCCTCCTTCCCGCAATCACATCAGATCACACTCTGCTGTGCTGATTTGAGCTGGTAATGCTGCTGGGCTCATTAACTTCCTAAGCTGATACTCAGGTAGAGGCTGGTTACCATTGGTAACATGAGGGTAATTTTGATTCTATAAGTCTGTATCAGAAAATCATTCCACAACTACTGTGCTTAAACATTTGAGCAGTTCATGAGGCTGTTTTCCTCCATTTTCATTTGAGGAGGGTGACGGATGGAACAATTCCCCAGTCTGTCTGTAGAAATGGGCTTTATCCAGCTACTGCTTTGGCCAGTGGCCTTGGAGAGGGATAGAGGGATAATGCTTGGCTGGCAGAGCTGCCGTGCTGGGTGTGGTGCTCACAGTTAACAGGCTCGAGGCATGGGGAGCTGACAAAAGTTTTAGATGTAAGATGTATCAGGAAGTGAACAGTTTGGATGTAATTCCATGAATTCAGCACCATCTACTCTTGCGTGGGGCTCAACAGGCAGCCCTAATCTGCTTATGTAATGAAGCTTAAGTTAGCATCCTGAAAAGCCATCTGGATTTTCGACATCCATAGATTCACTTAAAATTAGTTTTCTAGCTGGATTTCTTAGCAAAATTGTTCTAAGGTCATGGATCTGCTTATATTCCGACAGGGACGGATGATTTGTGTTATTAGGCAGATTCTACTTGAAACTCATACAAGTTCTAGGAGGAGAATTAGTGTAGTTAAAGGAATGGATTATAATAAATTGTAGTTGCATTTATATTTAAAATCAGAGAAAAAATATAAGTTCCTTATGGGCATAATGGTTTTTGCTAATTGAAGAGAGGATGAACATGGGGTTTTGCCTGAATTAGCAAACAGAGACTTCTGATTTTCATGTTACTCAAATTTTTACCTTCAAGAGTTGCTCACTGCTTCCACATCACTACAGCCATGGTTAGGAACTTTGATGAGAGGTACCTCAGAAATTTTGACGAGTGAAAGTCTATAGCAGGAATAACAAAATCTTCTCTCACCAGTGCAGAAAAAGCCCAATCTAACTAAAGTTCCCGGAAAGACTCTTATCCAGTTCAACAGGCTTTGCATTTGGCTCCTATCAGTTTTGTGGATTTTTGACACTTACAGGTTTTCAGAGATGGATTTTTCAAAGGGTCCTTCCCTAGGTAAAATCTAAAGCTGTGCCTGTAATGCCAAATCAGTCTCTCTTATCTCGACCTGAATGGTTCTGTTACACTCTGCGCCATTTGCTGCCGTGATGGAGCCACGGGTGAGCCTGGTCTGGGGTCTGGCTGCAACTGGTCCCCCTGAGAGCAGGCACAGAATTCACCTGGAGCAAAAGAACCCCCTTTCCAAATTTCCTGAAATAATTTCATTCCAAATTTCCCAAAACCATTTAATTTGAAATTTCGAGGACCAATAAAATTGACATCTGGCTTTCCGGTGGAACATGACATTTCCTCTGCAGCTGTTTAGCCATAATTATTTATTCAGAAGCTGCCAACTGTGTCTATATGAGCATTAATTCATCAAGATGTTGTGATCAGGTTAATGGGCCTAAAGCTGGGAGGTATCTAACACAGGTGGTGAGGCAGAGGCAGGGATGGTCTTTGCAGAGCTGCTCAGTAGCTCCTGTGAAAGGCCCTTTGGAGGGACTCTTCCCAGCTGGGAAAGGATGGCTAGTTCCAAAGAAGGAAGAATAGAGGAAGAAATACTTTCCTGATACACCAAATATATTGTATGCTCCAAACACCACTCAGAAGGTAAATGCCTGTGGCTGGTGTGAAAATAAAGAACATTCTTTGTGCACAAATCCATCTGAAAGTAGCTTAGATGGACCAGACAGAGTGTGAGCTGAGCAGCCTCTCACACAGGTACAGTGTGTGCAGTTAAAGTACTGCACCATTAATATTGCATAATATTTTCTCCTTGTGTTCAAATTTAGGTGCTATTAAGGCTAACAGGAGATGCCTGTTCCCTGTGGAGGAGGTTTTCCCGAAATGCAGGGCCTGCAGAAAGTGTCCAGCACAGCTGACCTACAGCTGTTTGCTGAGGGGTGGCAGGATGGGCTCGGAGTGGTGCCGGGAATGACGGTGCAGTCCTCAGGGCACAGCTGGGCTCCACTCCAGCTCCAAATAGGCAGAGGCACAAGAGGGTTTGGAGACAGGCTGGGATGGTCCATTAGAGCTGTCACTGAACAGTTCTCTGACACTCAGCTCCTGTGGGTGGGCAGGCAGGAGGCACAGCCAGGCTTGTGCTTGCAGGGCATGTGAATGGAGGGACGGAGTTGAGGGTCTGCTTGTGCATTTTTTTCCCCATCCAGTTTCTTTAGTGGTAAAAATGTTTCTTAAATTTTATGCTTGCTGGTTTTCTGACCTGAGCCATTTTGTGGGTTCACCCCAGCTTTTGTTTTGATGACTTTAAAGTAAAACTTCATCTCCAACTGTCTCACTTTTGAAGAAGGTGAATAACTTGTTCTTGGATCTTCATTTTTTACCTGTTTTCAGCCTTTGGGATGAACCAAAATTGTGCACTTGAATATCTGGTGAATGTGATGGTGGGAACGGGGGATGTTACAGCATATGGGCTGGCTCAGTCCTTTGTAGCCTGGCCCGGTTCCTGTGGCAGCATCACTCTCCTTTCTACCATAAGCCACAAACCAACTCTTCTTGCCTCCTTCCAATCCTTCAGCACTGCCAGTAATGGGGATGACAGTGCTGCACGTGGGTGCTGGGATTGCCAGGAGACCAATGTTGGAAAGAGCGAAGGCTGGAGCTTCTGACAACAGCTCAGTGACACAACGGGCTATGTGTGTTTGTCTGCGGAGCAGCTGGGACCACGGATCACGGCAGAGGGGATGGGATGGGATGGGATGGGATGGGATGGCGAAAAACTGTGATAGTCGTGTCTGAACATGGCTGTTGCTTCAACGCCCTGATGACATGTCCCTTCTCTCCCTGAGACTGCTATAGGCTTTCTGAGCAGCTCACAGTACAGAGGGGAGATTTGGCTCCCTTATTTCACATCAACCCCCTTGCTTTGCTCTGGTGGCTCTGCGCACAGCTGTGGGTGGCATGGACATGGAACATGGGTGGCACCATGGGAGCAGCCTGGCCCCTGCTCAGTTGGGGTGACACAGTGAGGGAGGGGAGACTGCTAGGCACAGGAGCAGATATAAAAGGAGTACAGATGGAGGGAAAGGAAACAAAATTCACACACAATCTGGAGGGAAAGAACTAGGGACAAGGTGGGGGTACCGACAAGGACACCCAGACACGGTGAGCAGGAATTTGTTAGATATGTCAGCCCTCAGTATAACCCAAATGTTTTCCTGTAATGAGCAGGTGGAGAGGGGTTGTCAAAAGCTCCTTCAAGTTCCCAAGCAGCAAGAAATACAGGGATGTAGACAGCCTCCTAGGGCTGTACTTCAAAGTCTGAGCAGACACAAGAAAATCAGGACAGTTGGTCTGATTAGTGAAGCCCTGCCTTGCACCAGCCACTTCACACCTGCACATGGGGAGCAGCTCAAGCACCTGCAGACGTGCAAAGGAAACTGCGAGGTGTTCTGGCACTGTAGCTGAGAAAGTCAAAATTAATAATGCTCTTGCTCCTGAAGGACGTTTACTGGCTTCACTTGCTCCAGGGACAACTGTAAATGTTGGTGCCTCACCTTGCTCTGTGGAGAAGGTAGTGACTGGGTGTGCTTTGCAGCTGGTGGGAGACTGATGTGCAGAGATGCGTGTGAAATAGGTTTCAGATTATCCTGGGATAAACAGCTGAATCCTCTCAGGTGGGAATGTGCAGGAGGAAGGAGAAATGCCAAGCGATACCCTCTGTGAATGCCCTGTTAGACATGTATCTCTGGGGTGTTCCTGGTGTATCTTAGACAAGATGATACATTTGGGATTACTGCAGTGAGTTGGGACCTGTCACTGTGCATGTGTGAACAGAACTAACGGATCCCATACTGATGTGCCTACCACTGACTCATAAATTCATTGCGTGGCAGAAATTTGACTAACAAAATGGAACACTCTTGCACAGTGACACCCACAGCTGTGCTGTCAAATGGGTTAGATGTGGGAAAGGAACATCACTCATTTCCCCTCTCTTTAAACTGATACTGTCATATGATCTAGTAGTTGGTTCTGTCTGGTTTTAAATCAGTGAAGATCAAAATGACCCAAAAGCAAGCAAAATTAAGTCAAATCCAATGAATAATGCAAGCTTCTGCCCCGCTGACAGGAGGTGTTTCTGTTTCCAGGTAATTATTGTCATCATCAGTGCCTCTGGTCCCTCATGCCAAACCAAACTCTCACAAGGATGATCATCTGCAGGTGGGGGGGCTGTAGCCAGCCAAGTCTGTTAGTATATCCATGTCAGAGGGACCTTGCTCCGAGATTTTTTGGTCAGACTTGAGTAGATTTTTTTCCCAATTTGTCATGGCAGATTGAAAAGCCTGTGGAGTTTCTTATTACAGTTATTCCTTAGATGAAAAATTCTGTTACTTATTGGAAACCACTAGTGTCAAATCTGACTGTCAGATTAGGCCAAGAATCCCCAGGTCTATGGGAAACCGAAGCAAAACTTGGTAAAAGGGTTGATTGGATGTAGGACTTGGAATTCATTTTAACAGTATATGAAAAGTGATCTTGAGGACACAGCAAGAATGGCTTCTGGGTCCTGGTCTTTGTCTCTACCCAGCATTCATGCCACAACTGGTTATCTCCTGACCCTTTGGATATGACCTTCATTGACTGGAATGTTTGAGATAGATATTAGCAAGATTATACAGATCTGTTCCCTCCTGCTCCAAAGCACCTCTTGGGTGATAGGAATGCTCCCTCTGTCCCAACACCTGCACAGCAGCCGGGCAGGTTCCTTGCCAAGGACAATCCTTATCACTCTGTCCTATGTCCATGGAGGTCTCTGTGGTGGAAGGGGCTTTGTGAATGCAGGAGATAAATCAGTACAGCCCAAAGAGCTGTTGAGTGGGCTGTGACCTGGTGTTTGCATCTTCCTGCTCTTTCCAAGCTGTCAGGAGGGCTGTGTGCTGGGGAGCAGTGGAAATACTCCCCCAGGGTGTGGTGGAGCGAGGGCCTGGCCATAGGGACAGTCTGTGGGCTCCTCCTGGCTGCCCCCAGCCACCACCACTGCTCTGCAGGACCAATGGGTGGGACTGGAAACAGAGTCTCCCCTGTGGCACTTCACTGCTGTTGCTGCTCTGTGATCCAGAAAAAAACCTGTAATGGCTAAAGGATTAACCAAGGAGGGCTGGCATTTAGGGGGGGAAAAATAAATCAATGTATTTTAAACTGCAGTCTTGAGCTGGCTTTCAGCCAGGAACAGCACGCATGAGGTCCTGCAGCACCGTTTCAGGAGCCTGATCAGAGGAGGGGCTTGCTGAAATAAAAGTAGATGTGTGCCAGAGAGAGGTACAGAAATAGGGAATGCCTGGTTTGCTGCCCTGGGACAGCAGAATCCCGGGTGGAAGTGGCCCAGCATCCCTGGGCTGTGGCTGCTGACCAGCAAGGAATGGCTTCCTTCAGCCTGGTAAGGTCTGGCCTTTTCCAAAATTTACTGAAATGTAGATGTGTTTCTTAGGAAAACAGAATCAGAAAGAGCAAAGGAATGTAAATAAGAAAACACAACTCATTCGGTAATACCAGCAACATATTGTAGACACAGACAAACGCTTCCTTGCAGCAGGTTGGGGATTTTTTTCTGTCCAGCCATCCTGGATTTGTTTAAATTTGTAATCACAATATTTTCTCAGTTTTTCCTCCTTTTTTTTTTTTTCCAGCTTTTGAAGTTCAAGGCTAACATACCGTAAATATGGAGACAAAATCTAAATTATTTCTTTGCAAGCAGCAAAGTTTTTTCTTGAAACTTGCTCAAAATTGTATTTTTTGCAAAGGAAGAAAATAGACTGAAGTGAGTTAGACTTGGTGGAATTGTTTTACTTGTCACTAAGGTGTAATGCTGGCTGAGTTGACCAGGTCAAAGAATCCTGCAGGAGTGATTCCCCAGCTACTTTCAGATGTGCTCAAGTCAGTTCTGGAATACAGTCAGACATCGCTGCTGTTATTTGGCTTCCTAATGGTTAACCCAAGAGTTTAAAGAACAGTGGAGCTCAAGCTCCAAATCTGATGGTGCAAGGAAGTATGGTATTGGGATGGTTTGGGAAGTGCTGAACACCTGGAATACCTCTTGGGTTCTTAAAGGGTTGGGTCTGATGACCAATGTGCCATATGAAAGCTCAGTGCCTAAGGTGATGTTGTCCTTTCGTGGCTCAGTGCCAGAGCCTGGTGGTAGATAGTAGGAAAACTTCTTTCCTGTGAAGGTGGTGAGGCCCTGGCACAGGTTGCCCAGGAAAGTTGTGGCTGCCCCATCACTGGAAGTGTTCAAGACCAGGTTGGAGTGGGCTTGGAACAGTGTGGTTTGGTGGAAGGAGGATGGAATGAGCTTTAAGGCCTGTTCCAACCCAAACCATTCTGGGATTCTATGATTCTGTGACTTTTCTTCCAGAATGAATGTCTCTTGGCTTTATCTCTGCTAGTGGCATATGAGTGAATGAAATGGGGAATGACACCGGAGAACAGTAGGGTCTGTTTTGCTTAGTTATCTCACATTAGCTTGTTAAATTAATTGTCCAATAGTGTTTGAGGGAAAAGTCTGGAACTGTGAGAATAGTTTTTATATTTCAATAGCTGGTACAAGCTTTGTTGAAATGCCCATAAATATAAACCGGTCAATTGGAGTGTGATCCTGGTAACCCCTTTGTACCGACTCTCATTCATGTCCTTTCAGTCCATGAGCTGGCTCATACATCACTAGCGTTCAAAATTTTACAGCACTGCTTCTGGGTCTACTAACAAAGTGATTAACGATTTCTGGGAGCTCATTGATTAGCTGCTAAGGCAGCTAAATAATTCCTCTTCCAAAAATACAGTGTGGCTGTCTTGGTTTGCAATCCATCCTGAAAATCCTGCTGCTGTGATGCCACTTGGTGCTGGGGCTGCATCACAGCAGCAGCAGCAGGTTGGATTCAGCAGCTTTAACTTTCTTCCTTAAATCACTCATGTCTCTCAGTTTTCTTTCTCTGAGATGATCGGACACACATAATTCCTGCTCACAAATTTTGTGGGTTAGCCTGCCTGTCAGTGAAATGCCTTGGCTTTGATAAGGCACCACATTTAAAGGAAATTTCATCTTGGATGTTCTGATCAGTTCTATAGAAGGGACTCTCCTGATTCTGTGGGGGTTTTGGGGGTTTTCCTCTGCATGGCCAGGAGTTGGACTTCGATGATCTTTGTGGATCCCTTCCAACTCAAGGTATTCTATGATTCTATGAAAACCTTGAAAACAAACTACTTCAAGACTGCCTGTGAAAATCTCCAGCACAGGGCTCTGGAGCGTGTTGGAAAGTGACTATAACATCCCCAAACATTCAATTTCAAGCCAGAAAATGAACCTGAGCTTTAGTGTGCATTCCTAGAAGAGCAGAACTATTTTTTTGGGAAAAGCAGCCCAAAGAATGTTCTCATCCTCGCTCTGAGCTGGGACTGCAGCTGGGAACTGCTGGGTGCTGCTCTCTGAGCTTTAGGCTTTGGCCAGGGCCTGAGATCCAAATTTAAAGAAAAAACTCTCTCTCTATGCATATTTTGGAGGAGACTTATTTCAAGACTTCAGATTGAATTTCCATCAAACTGAATCTGAATGTATTTTTACAGCGGAATTAAATCAGCTGAAATAGAACCCAGTGGAACATGCTGATTTTGACTGAATTTTGCACTTTAAATATTCTCAAAGCCAAAAACTCTGAGCAAAGCTTGAGTGAGCAAAAAGCAGAAAAGAGCTTGGAAAAATGTTTGTGCTCCTAGGAAGGGAATTTCACTGAGTTTTTCCCAGCTCAGAGTTTTCACTGACGTTGTGGGTAAGGCCAGCATTGGTTCCATGAAGGACCAGAGATTGCAGAAGCTGATCCTGAGGCAGGGACATGAATATGGCTTCTTGAAAATTTGCTCTTTGCATGCTCCTATGAAAATGTGATTATTGACCACCAGCAGCACTAAATATATCACCTGCATCCGTAAAGTACAATTTGAACAGAATTTTCTCTTGCAGTGCCGTTGCCTTGGTGTGTTGTCACATGGCAAGTGAGCGTAGGCACCAGAGCAGAAGCCTGGGGCCTCTGAAAACATTGAGATGCTTCACTGAAGATCTCAAACCTCCTTGTTCTAACGTGCCAAAATCAATAAGTACTAATTTGAGGAGCTGCTGATTGCTTTAAAGTATGTTGGCTTTGGTTTTCTTTGGTTTACTCTCCTAGTAGATGATCACCAGTCAGTGCAGGGACCTGGTTCTCAAGAGGATGCATGATGTTTTTTCCTCTGGTTTGGTGTTGCAGCTTAATCAGGGAAAAAAATGACCACTGTCCTCCTGAGAAATTACAGAGCGAATTCTGTTTCTGAATAAATGGTCCAGTCATGGTCAGTGGTAATATATTTTTAATGCATAAATAATGCTATTTATTACATTATTTATGATCTTTATTGTTAATGTTATATTTATAGGCAGAAGAGTAGCCATGAAGAGCTCAGGTTAAGGACAGAAGCTGAGCCCAGCAGATCTGGCCAAGCATTTCTGCAGCTGTGCTGCTGCTTACCCTGGCAGTGTGTGCTCCTGTGGGGCCTGACTAATGAGGAAGGGTTGCTATGGAAGATATCCCATTGTGTGACATAGAGAATATGTTTAATGTACTTTATTTGAGTACAGCTGTGCTTCCTTGAGAGGTCACCGTTGGAAACATGTTGCTGACAACTTTTGGAAGTTGGGCTCCTTTTGGTTCAACAGATTCTTTAACCTGCATGCTCTTCTCTGACTGAGTTACCTCTCCGTCACTCCTGCCAGGACTGGATAGAGTTGCTTTCTCTAATCCTGCCATCACCTCTTGAACCACCGACTTGTAGTTAGAGAGGTTTTGTACCTATGGCTCAAATAATTTCCTCATTCCCTTGGTTGCTGTTTATAACCCAAACCACGTGCAGCCCAAGGGCATCTTCACATTCCCTGGTGAAGCCACAATTACGAGGACACAAAACTTCTGTTTTCTAGCCTGGAGAAGAGCAGTTTCCAGGCATTCTTGATTTCATTCATTTGTGAGCATTCAAGAGAACAAACCCTCTATTCTCTCAAGTCAATGCACTTAATATTAGGTGAGGATTAAATCATTCCCTTCCTTCTCTGCAGAGTCTGCAGATAGAAAACTGCTATGCCTTACCTTGCATAGACAAAGAATATTTAAATAGGGATGTTGATAAAAATGCTTTCACTGCTAATGACTTCATTAAAGAATCTGCTGTTTTAAAGTCCTCTAAGAGAACGCAGAAGTCAAGAGGTACCATTTCTTGCAGAGGGATTGAAAAGTTCATCTAAGTTTGGTCTGTGGGAAGAATTTCCAAAACTCTGTGGCATCTCCAGTCCTGGGGCGAGCCCAGGTCCCAGTGGAGGTCCTGATGGGGAAGATCAAACCCTGCTCTAACTTACTTCCATTTATAAATCTTCAAAATACCTGACTTGTAGCTAGGAAGCATCAGTGTTTTCTTTACACAAGTTTTCTGGGTTTAAGAAAACCTTTCTTGTGCTGAAACTCAAAGTACTGGAGATGATCCATTTGACACTTTCAATAATTGCATCCCTTCCTCTCTACCAGCAGCCCACGTGTCCCCAGTCAGGCTGGAACAAGGCAGGTGGTATGTTGGCAGCCAGGCCCTGCTCACGTGGGCAGGATGACAGATTTGCCAACCTCTCCCTGTGCCAACAGATAAACCAAGGGATTCAGACCTGGCTCAGACTGGGCTATTCCCTTCCATGGGATGGTTCCCATCCCTGTGACTGGCTGTTGCGTGTTGTGCTGTGTCCAAATAAATTCGCTGCAGTAGCACAGACGTTTGAGTTTGTGTAGACACAATCCGGCAACAACAAACTTGGGATCAAACCAAGGCTGGATGAGAACAGGCAAAAGCCCCAGCTCCCAAGGCATCCATGACTGCTGGCAGCAGAATGGCTTTTGGTTCACTTGAAAATTGCTTTTCCAGCTTTTGCTCAGGGCTTTGGTACAAACACCATCATAATTTCAGCCTGGAGAAGAGAAGGCTTTGGGGTGACCTAATATGGCCTTTCAGTAACTGAAGGGAGCCTAAAAGAAAGATAGAGGGAGACTCTTTACAAGGGCCTGGAGTGACAGGACAAGAGAGCAGGTTTAGATTAGATATTAGGAAAAAAAATCTTGGCTGTGAGGGTGGTGAAGCCCTGGCACAGGTTGCCCAGAAAAGTTGTGGCTGCCCCATCCCTGGAAGTGTCCAAGGCCAGGCCAGATGGGGCTTGGAGCAACCTGGACTAGTGGACGGTGTCCCTGCCCATGGCAGTGGGGTGGAATGAGATGAGCTTTAAGGTCCCTTCCAACCCAAACCATTTATGGTTCTATGATTGTGTGGTACTTAGGTACATCTGAAGACATTAATGGATATTTTTTTTGGAGGAGACAATCAACCTACAGACAGCGAGGGAAGAGAGCAAACCTTCCCCCAAACCCTTTGGAAGCAGTCTCTGCTGTGCTCCTACTAATGAAAATGCAGTGGAAACCCGTCATGCTCTGGAGGAAAGCTAAAAGTTACATGGCAGATAGTAAATAAATAATTGCAAAGAACCATTGCACATAGATTTCTGGAGGAACAGAACTTAATTAAATTTTGTGAACATGCCTACATAGTTCCATTGATCAGGAAAAAAAGGATATGTGCTACGTCTGTAAGATTTACTTGCTTGGCTGTGTTTTGCCTTCCTCCACTCCCTCGGCTTCATTCACTTTATATCCTGCAGTTGTAAGGGAACACATTTCTGAGTTTCTTCCTTGAAAAAATTGATTCTGAGCAGCACAGGACACGATGTATGGTTTGTAACTCTACAATATTGCTAAGCGAAAAAAAAAGTCACCGAAGAAGGCTGTGTGGATATTATATTAATTTCCATTTTAAAATGGATTTTTTTCCCACTAGGACCAATAAAAGTATGCAAAGATTTTCAACAGCCTCTCTAGTAATGATTAATTAAAGGATGGGACAAATCTTGCTAGGCTAATTTAGCAAGGCAGGTTTTTTTAGACACTTCACAAGGTATTTTTTTGCCATTGAATCCAAGCTTATCCCTGAATTCACGATACCAATCACGCTGGGTCTGGCTGGGATCTCAGCATGTTTGTCATCACAAACAGGAGTCAGGGAGGTGCCCATGGCTGGTGCCTGGCAGAGGTGCAGAAGGCCCAGACAGTCACAGCCACTTCCGTGACCAACACAGGGTACCAGGTGGTGCCAGGGGACTTGACCTTTGTCATGGCAGTGATGGAACTCTCCTCTGGAAGGGCTCCATGGGGCTGTTGGCTCTGCAGGATGGCAAAGGATGCTCTCGGTTGAGAACAAAGTATATTCCATGAGAACCCAGAGGATGTTTTTCTATTTATATTTTAGCCATCAGATGCCTCAGCCACCAGGCTGTGAGGTCTCCTGGGGTGGCACTGGTGGCCCAGGTTGGCTTCTCCCACCTTAGGAGCAGAAGCCCACAGTCCATTTGCCTCTGAGCTGACTTCAGTTCCTTTCCTTCTCCTTAGAGCCCAGCCCCAGCAGGTTGGTTGGGAAGTGAGGGGGCTGCTGTCCTTGCTGCAGGATTATGATTTGGCATATTGGTGCAGTATTAAAATTTCAATGGAACAGATGGTGTCAGGATTTTAACTTATGCTTATGAGATGCAGATGGTCTGAGGAGTGAACTTGTATATCAGTTATTTTTATTTTGAACAGGTTAAGAACAAATTACTCTCTGACTATTGCTACTGCTCTGCTTGTCATTTTTTCTTTCCCTGTGCATGTGTGCATTTCAGTGTGTCTGTGGACACATTCAGGTCTTCTCAGAAGTCTTCTTCATGGACTGTTTGATTGAAACAGCCCTGTTTCTGCCTAAAACTCATCTCTCTATATATTTAGTTTCCTTCCCAGTGTCCCTTTCATTTCCCCTTAGGCCTGTTGCTGTTCTCCATGAGAGTTGCAGGGTTGCAGACCAGAGCTTTGCCATGAGCTCAGTCCAGCCTCCTCTGGGAAAACTGTCCCTGTCCCCAGGGTGAGTAGGTCCTGCACCAGGTTTATGGGGAGGCAGCCACGTGCTCCCAAACCTTGTGTGACTTAATCCTGAGGCAGGGCTCGCACTCCTGGTGGGACTAAAGATGGCAAGGCAGGTTTCTCGTCTTGGTTGCACAGGAATAAACCCAGGTTGACCCCACTTTTATGCCAGTAAGCATCTGATTACCTTACCCTATAGTGAAACATGGGGTAATAGTTTTGTAATAATTCACAAGCTTAATTAATCTTTTATAGAAAGAAAATACATCTACTGCTACAAATTATTAATGTCCACCTGAATATTTTACACCCACTACACAGCACTAATTTTCATGCAGATACACCAGTGTTTCACACAAAGCACCTGTGCACATGTTCCATCCTGTTCCTTCTCCTCATGTCACACGCTCAGGGGAGGGACCTGTGAGCATCCCGCATGTGCCAACCTTAGTTCTGCTTTGGCTCCTTCTCTGCCAGGTCTGCAGTCAGTGGCATCTTCCCAGAGGGGTGAGGCTTGATGTGGCACATCAAGCTGCCTCTTGCCAGGATGCTTGCTGTGTGCAGCTGGTCAGGGGAAGCTTGTGCCAGCTTGTGTTGGTGTTTAATTTAGAGCCCAATCCAAAAAGCGGGAGAGTCCCAGTGCCCTCTTGCATTTGAAACAAGCTGTAGGTGTTTGAGATCTGTAGATTGGGGAAAACATTTCCCAAGGGTTAAACCATTGAGTAAGTGTCTGCCCAGCTTACTCCTAACAAGGGAATGTATCGCTGAGGCCTGACTGTGATCAAGTGGCTAGACCAGCAGAAATAAATCTTAGCCTGTTCCCTGTCCTTGATGCATTTCACATGTACATCCTGGAATACCAGCTGCAGGGAAGGGTTCCACGAAAGACAACGCAAACATATGGCACAAGGGCAAAGGCAGCAGTGCAGGTGTGGGTATAATCAGGTTCATTTATTCCTCCCTCGTGCCTGCTGCCATTACTCATTCCTCTCGCATGCAAATGTACAAATCACAAATCTCCCTGCTAAAGCCCACAGTGATTTAGAAGACTCTGTTCCCATCCTTCAAATGTAGTGGGTCTGGGAGGGTTGAGGGTACAGAGGCAGGGACCTGGCACCAAGGGAGCCCTGAGCCTCATGCTCCTGCCCAGGTCCCTCACCTGCAATTTTTTCCAATTCTTCAGAAACTGGTGGAGGGTGTGATGGTGCAGTGGGGCTTGCTGAGAGCAGCAGGGAGGCTCAGAGATGCTGGACCACATCTCCAAAGGCTGTGAGACAGGGTTAGCATATCCCCTCTTGCTGGGGTGGCCATGCTGATGCAGAAAGGGCTTTCAGGATCCCTAGGAACACAAAAAACCACCCTCCCACCTATTTCTGATAATTAGTATTTTCCATAATTATCCCAGATAAGATGACATTGACCGAGATGCCCGTGCCATAGCCAGAGGTGTTTGAGCTAATTTGGTTTCCCTCGGAGTACCCAGGAAGAGCAGGCACTGAGCTGCCGAGGGGATGCATCACCACTGCTCAAGTACTAATGGGGACGGGGTGAGTGGGGATGAGTAATGAATATTTCATGGGAAAACATTACAACACTGTATACGAGAGCAACTGACTCCATCACATCCTGGCAGCTGCCTCCTTGCTTTAGACAGTGTGTTTTGACTCTGTTTACCTGGTGGAGCACAGCGGTGACAGGAACACACGGTGCTCCCATCCCTGCTGCCACTTTCTCCCTCACAAGCATAAATATTTGAAAGTTTGTGTTTCTGCTTCTGAAGGAGGGGATTAGCGAGCTCTGAAATAGTAAATTATTGTGCTTTAACACTGTGTTTGAAACACTGTGATCAAACCCACAGCCCCTCTGATCTGTGGGATGCAAAGGGGTCACCCTCTGCCCCCGGAGTTCACAGCAGCAATGATCCTGTGTCTTCATCCCCAGTGGACATCCCCAAGCTGTCTGGCCTTGGTCTGCTCACTGCTGGCTGGATCCTGGCTACAGGGAACAGGTTACAGTTTTACACTCTTCCTTTTCCCTGCTGGCAATGCTGGGGATCGTCCCCACATGACACATCCCTGTAGGACTGAGCGTGGGTGGCCGCTGTGCCATGGGGGGATGCTGCTCCCCACTCTCCTCCCTGCGGGTGAGCTGTTCTGTAGCTGGCACAGCCTGGCACGGGCTGCTCCACCCTCGCTAACCATGTCCCACATCCCCTTTGCACACCCACCACCCTCCTGCCGGCTCCCTGCCAGTCATATCTGTGGGATTATCGACCCACGCAGCTCTTCCCACATGTCGCTGCCTCTAAATCTCGATGGCTTGAAATCAAACAAGTCCTGGAATCAGCTGTCTGCCAAAAAACCCAAACCTGAATTCCAGTGTCATGTTCCAAGTGTCCACCATGCTGTTTGGTGACATGAACGATCCCCTTGGGGATAGAGATTTTTCTACACTCAAATTTCCTGCACATGACCCTGCCAGGTTTCTCTACTCCCAGGAGTAATAATAAGTATGTTTTGGTCTGCCGAGTAAATGGAATAATAAGTAAAATATTAGCTAGAAAGTGTTTGCTGACTACCTCAGTTCCATGCTATTTTTTCTTTGCAGACGCAGCTTCTACAGACCATGGCTGTAGGACAGATTAAATATTGTTTGAAAAAGTGATCAGAGATTTTGTTTGCAACTGTGCTGTAGCTCTTCTCCAAATATTGGAAGGATTTTAAATTGGTTTGTATTGATAATGGCACTATAATGCCTTTCCTTGCTTGTACAGATCGTCAGTGGTTTAATGTGCTTATTCTCAAGGGACGCAGTGACTGAAGAGAACAGATTAAGTTAAACCTTAAAGAATATTTCATTGGGGAAAATCTCATTTTCTTTAAAAAGGCTTTGTGTAAGGTTATGAGGCATTGGATTGTATTTGTTCCTGCTGATGTGAGCAGAGCATGGTGATCCCTTTTCTGCCATGCTCTTGGCCCAAATGCAGAAATAAGACCCAAGTCAGGAATATTCCAAAAGCCTTTCAGGAAAGACTGTTCCCAGTCAGTCCTCTCCATGGGACCAGGGTGGGAGGTTAGTGCTGAAAAGGGGTTTCCTCACCTAAACATTGCTGTGCTAATCTCCCCTTTCCCTAGCAGGGCCATGTGGGACCCAGGGCTGCGGGAGGCAGGAGATGCTGCATTTTTAATCTGAATCTTCTACTCCCACTTGAAAATGCAAACCAGGGAGCTTTGTGTGTGCTGAAGTGCTTGCCTGTGTTTTTGCCTGTCACAGCCTGGTCCATCCTCCCCTGTGCTCAGCCGGCACTGTGACACGGCTGCTACAGAGAGACAGGTCAGGTTTGATAAATTCATAACGACACAGTTTGCCAAAAGCTGTTTGGTTGTACAGGAGTCACATCTTTACTCAGCTGTTCTGAACATGTCCACCTAGATATAAGCTTATACTAAACAGGCCCCTTCTGAAGGACAGGAACATGTCCATATGTCCCCAAAGGAGGCTGCATCCATGTGATGAGAGCCCTTACTCATCAGCCCTTGGAGCTGCCGTGTATTAACCACAAGGTCCTGAGTAAAAATGGATGAACCTGTCTGTGATGGCAGGATCAGGATTGCTGAGCCCATCCACCAGCATGGTTAAAATTATTTCAGTGACACCTTTACCTTGTTTTCAGCCTTCATAGCTGAAGTTTGATTTGGTGTGTATTGCACACCCTGACAACAATATGCCAAATAACATGTGTATTACTGTGACCCTCCCAAATCCACCAGAAACAGAGCCAGCTCTACAATAAGGGAAGGTCTCCTTGTGCTTGGAACTGTTGGTTAAATACAGGATAACACAAAACCTGCCTTGTCACTGTGTTATCTCCTCCACAACTCATTAATGGATGTTAAAGAACATCCAGCATGCTTTCCTAAGAATGCATTGCTGGTCCAAAACAAGAAATATATGGATTTAGCAGATCTTCAAAACAACACTCCCACCTGATACCTGTGTGGATTTTCTGTCAATAGTGAGCCATAGACCCCATAATAAGAGGGACAGCCCTTCCCTCCTTGCTGCTTGACCTGGACAAACCCAGAGAAGAGCAGGAGCCTGGGCTTGTAATCCTGGGGCCTTGGGAAGCAGCTGTGTTCTCTTTGCCATGATGGAAAAGCGCTCACTGGTAACATAGTCCACAGGTGTAACTGACAGGTGCTTCCTGTAACTCCTGCTACTGACATTAAAAGCCCCTCAGCCCCCCAGCCTGGTGGACGGGGTCAAACTTTGGCTCAGGAACATCTCAGAAGCTGGCAGTGCCCATGCAGACGTGATAACTCTGTTTATGTTTATTGCAATAAAGAATATGATAAAAATCCCACATAACCAATATTTCAGCTGATCAGAACAGGCTTATTTGTTCATTTTTATTGATGCTCTGATCTCTGGTGAGAAAATAATTGGCTTATGTAGCAGAAGTCTATTCCATCTAAACCAGTGACAGCTTTGTTCGGTGACAGCAGGAGGTGACCCTGCACCAAGAAAACAAACAAACACTCTCATTTATGTACCAATTACATGTTATGGAATGGAAACTCTGTTGTACCCGGTTTACTTTTCACTAATTGTTGTGCTGCCTCCTTGCATATGTCTCCACTTTGCTAATTGCAGTTTTTAAACTTTGGATTGCACTGTGGAATATCATCCAGTCTGCAAAGCTGCACAGTGAGAGCCCTGTGGGGAGGGCGGCCGTGGTTGAGAGCAATGTATAGATGTGGGTATACATTTATATCTATATCTATATACATTTATCAAACATTGAGCTTGACGATCTTGGAGGTCTTACTGATTCTATGACTTAAATTACAGTTGTCTCTACTGAGCACAGGATAGGACTGTTGTCAGTTTTACCCAAGCTCGGGCTGGGAGGGAGGGTGTGGAGGCTGGACCTGATCTCTGCAGTTCCTCTCCCAGCTCAGAAGTTCTCCCTTGCAGCATTGGTGGTGTCAGGGGTGGGAGGGTAGCAACCCGAGTGACTGGGTGCAGTGAAGCTATGTGAACTGAACAGAGCCTCGTCAGGGAAGGATTCATCTTCTAAAAATAAATATCTTTGTTTCCCCAAGTCATTTATTTTTGATGAATGGCTCAGCCATGCGTTTGTTGGCAGCAGGACAGAGCTCCTGGAGCCCACTGGCACTGTTGGAGCTGCAAGGAGCTTCTGGGGCCTAAAGGAGCTGATTTTAACCTTCTGATCATCTTTAAGTTCCCCCTCTTGTTGCTGGTGATAAGCCTGCCTTCATCTGTTTTTTGGAAACAGGTCCTACTACCCCTGTAGCCCAACTCTTTCTATTTAGCACAGCCATGGGCTGGAGTCAAGGCCCTTTATCTGAGTGGCGGGAGTGCTGGGAAAGGGGCAGAGCACTGGTGAGGCTGTGCTGGGGTGAAGGTAAGACTGGAACTCTACTTTTAGCTGGAACATGTGCTTCTCAGCTGCTTTGGGTATTTATGCATGAATTTTTGACATACTTTATTTTAAAGATAAACCTTCCTTGAGAATTTTTTTGCAGAGACTACATCAGGTGCCTATTTTAATAATCTGGAAACACATAAAACGCATTTTTGTGGTTGTCCTCTGCACAGCCAGGAGCTGGACTTTGGTGATCCTTTTGGATCCCTTCCAACTCAGAATGTTCTGTAATTCTGTTGAGTTTAAGTTTTATTACTTTACAATTTAACTATATGATCAGCTGTGTTATTCTGCAGATTGAATGCATTTGGTGCTTAGATGAGAACATAAAGAACTTGAGCAGCGTAGAAATTTAATTTTCTGTTAAGATAACCTGCAGGCACATAGAAATGCTCCATGAGAAAGCCCAAGCTAAAGAAGCCACTTTGCTGCTCTTACAGGTGGAAGAAAGAGCTTGTTTTCTTACCAGCTCAGAGTTTTGCTCCACTTAGGGATGACTATGGGATAAAGCTCATAATCAGAAACGTGGATTCTTTCCCCAGCACTAAAACCCCAGGCTGCTGGTAATGATTAACTTAATGAAGACCTGTGCTGGTGTTGTATTGATGGATGTCAGGACATCTGTGCAGCCACCAGCTGGGCCTTCAGACCTGCTGGGCACCTGCAGTTCTCTGCTGAAGGCTGTGGGACGTGGTCTGTGCTGTCCCTGTCCCTTCATTGTGGGGGGACACTTCTGGGCTGTGCCTCTGTGGGGTGTTCCTGTTTGGCTGGGCAGGACTGGGGTTTGGGAGAGTTTTATTCTTAGCTTTGATTTTAGCTTTTGAGTACACTTGTTCTATTTCTGGTTCTCAGAAACTACCCAGTCTCTCTACATCTTATCCTAACAATCTGGTGGATGTGACACTGGATTGAGGAGAGAAGGGTTGCCCTGTAACCTGGAGACATAAATGAGTGGTACAGCTCAGATACTGCAGCATGCTCTAAAGAAATTGGCAGAATCACGAGGTTAAAACATCCATTTTATCAAGGAGAACAGGATGGAAATCCCGCTTCTCTCTGGCTTCACTTTTGCTGTAGAAGACAAGTTGCTCCCTTACCTTGCAGGTACCCAGCTGACTTATTTATAAAGCTCCAGCCAACAGTCCTGCAGAGCTCATGGCCCTTCTGCAGGTCTCTGCCCCCAAGCTCAGGCTTTCCCTCTGTGCATTTGGTCCTGCTGAGGGCTCCCCCACCCCATGATCTCCTCCTCAACCATCCCCACCACCTTCCAGAGACTCCCAGCTGCCTTCCCAGCTCTGCCTTTAAACCACGTCATCCTTAAGACCTTTTTTTACCCCTAAACAAAGTCCAACAAGGCTGGGCTGTCTCAAAAAAGTAGTTTTGTTAGACTTGTACTTGCAGCTCTCATTCCCCCTCCAATGTGAATGTTACTCAGATAACACTGCTCACATGAAAAGACTTCTTCAAATTCTTTAAGTGCACATTAAAATGCAAATTGGCCTTCTTATTAAAGACTTCTGGAAGTTCTCTGACAACACATTTAAATGCAAATCAGTGAAAAGTAGACTCAATATTAAAATCCAAACAATTACTTGATCCACAAGCTGAAATTAAAATGGAACCACATTCTATGTCTCCATAAAATCAGTGGCCTTTTTAGTGATGCACTGGAGGCTGCTTTATATTGGGCTGCTTTGACTTTTTGGGGAGCAGGAGGGGCAAGACAGGGTTCCAGGGTCACTGAGCTCTCATGTCCCACCACAGGGATGTCACAGAGTCAGATGTGTCTTTGTGAGACAAAGCTCCTGGTATGGATCTGGACTGGTGGAATGACAAAGCCCAGCTGGCATTTATTATAAAACATCCCTGATGGCATCAGGTCCTCTCTGTGTCCAGTTTGGATGTCACCAATGTGAAAATCCATGAGGAGCCAAGGCAGAGCACTGGAGCTGTGCCCATGCAGGTTCAGACTCATCAATATCCCGGAGATGCAAATTGGAAGCATGTGAAGCAGCAGCACAGACTACTAAAATCTCCTTAATAAATAAGAAGCTGTAGCAAGATTTTGAATTTTCCCCCCAATTATGCAGTCTGAGGTTAAAGTTCTACCCCTAGCCAAATTGCTTGTAATTATTTGATGGAGATTTACTGGGCATGTGCTGAGGACAGCTCTAAAAACTCAGGGTGTCAGGGGAGGCAGCTCAGCTGAACACATCTGCTCTGGTTTATTTTAAAGTATGATAACCCATTAGGAACAACGGGCTTTAACTCTCTTTAAATCTGGATGAAGCCCTATTGCTTTTGCTCTGCTGTGCTTGTGAAGTTCCTGCAGAAAGACTCAAGAGGAGCAAAAGGTGCTTTTCCACTGCTCTTTCTTTTTTCCCTTTCTCTGAATTTATTCACCTGCTTTCCCTTAGGCTTGGCTCTCAGAAATCAGCAACTCAGAGGACTCAGTGTGACAGAGGTGGAGTCAGTGCTGTGACTGCAAAGTGCTGTCCACCATGCCAGGGGAGGGACGCTTGGGTTTCTTGGGGTTTGTTTTCCTTGTTTCTCTCAGTCCTTAGACTGTTGATTTAGAATATGGCTCTTTTGTTTGAAAATGTTGCATCTTAGAAAAAAAGACAATGTTGTTTGAAAGTCGCTGATGATATTGAGGTTTGTCAGGAATATAGGAGTGCTGTATCTGGGAAAAACACTGCCTGCAGTGTGGGCTTAGAGCTCTGGGTGTGTGGGCTGGGGACTGCTGTGGGACAGGGAGCAGTGGGCACTCAGGAAGAGTGCCATGTGTCTTCATTATAGGAGCCCTATGTTGACTCTTGAGCTGTGTATTCACAAACAGGCAGAATTATTTGCATTATCATCTCTAGACAGGCTGAAGGGAGAGGGGATGGTGCAGGGTCACTCCTCTCACAATAGGTTATATCAGTTTTTATTGCTGGCTGATGTATAGCCACATCTGAGACTTCTCCAAGAGAAATGGGGGATTCTTTTCTCTCATGGGTTGGAGATCCCACAAACAAACTTTGCCAACACCACCATTTTATTTATTTGGGGCATTTGAGGGATCTGAAGCTCTGCTCTTGTTTGGATCTTTTATGTCATTTCATGTGCTAATCAGGGCTTTTTAACTTGTCTCTGTCACTCAAATGCTTCTTGATGGTGATGAGTAAAATTAAGCTGTTTTACTGCTGTGTGTGTATCATCAGTGAATTTTAATTTTAAAGGAAAAAGTGAGGGTTTTTTTAATTTTTAAAGTATGATTATTTAAAAAAAAACAAAAAAACCCCCAAACAGCTCCCCCCCCCCAACCCATAGCATTGTTAGTTAATTTTCTAAGTAAAATTGAATCCAAAATTGAATCTGGTTGTTACACCTCCTCCATATACTGTTTGTTACATGAAAATATATGCCACACCCAAGTAAACGTGAGTGATACACAAGGACAGGCTGTCCTATAGCTGGTATCCATCAGTACTTGAAAAATGGAAAGAATGGAAAGCATTTCAGCTGGTGATGTTCATGTGTTACTTGTCTCTGCCCTACCTTGATTGTGAATATTTCTGTGTTGGGGAACACTGAAAATCAGATCATGAACTGTAAATGACAGAAAATATGTGAGTGGGTGGGGAAAAGGGAATGAATCTCAGAATCATTAAGGTTGGAAAATACCTCCAAGATCACAGAGTCCAACCTGTGACTGATCCCCACCTTGCCAAAGGACCAGAGCACTGAGTGCCACGTCCAGTCGTTCCTTGAACCCCTCCAGGGATGGGGACTGCACCACCTCCCTGGGCAGCCCCTTCCAATGCCTGAATGAAGTCACAGTGTGTGCAGAGTTTCTCATGTGTGAAACCAAAGTAACTCACCTGGTTGTGGGGATTGACCCCAGGGTAGCTGAACGAGGAGAAGCAGCAGGGAGGGCTGTGGGGGCTGATGTGAAGGAGCCAATACCAACTTCTGCAGCTTCTCACCCTCACAGGTAGGTGGTGCCTCTCCTCTGGCAGGAGGTTTGGGGGTCTGGGGACAGATCCCTCCCTTCCTCTACAGCTGGGCTGAGGAGGCTGACAGCACCAGCCTCCTATAACTTGATGGATCAAGCCATTCTCTCCGTGCTGCTGGGCTTGAGCTGATGAACTGCCCCGCAGGCTGTCGTTTACTGTGCAGATCTGTATTTCCCAGTGACATGTACTGCACAAGTGCAGAACTGTGGCTTTTACTGTATTAGCCAGCAAGGAAGAATAGCTCCTGCCACTGCCTGCGGGTGATGAAATCCCTGACATGTGCTCTTTATTATGGGCTTAAGAAGCCTGAAAAATCAGTGAATTGGCAATCCCTCAGCATAATGCACGTTAGCTGCAGTGTACAGTACAAATTATAGTGGAAAACCACATTATTCTTGAGCTATTTGTCCATGGGTTTTGTTGCTAAGTTGGTGCTTTCTTATTCAGAAGGAGACAGAAATGCAAAGTACCCTCTTCCGTGGGTGCTTGGATCTGTGTGGAGAACATCTGCTTCCCACTGCAAGTGCCTGGCTTAGCTCTGTTCTTCCTCCTCAGACCCCCGAATTTGGATCAACACTGGGAATGTTTTTTCATACTGGGAATGTGTACAAATTCCTGGAAGCAGTCACCTTTTGGGGTGCTGGCACTGAAACAGCTCAGCACCCTCCCTTGAGCATCACCAGCCACCTGCACCCACCCACACAGAGCAGCTGGGAACGGGCACGGCTCCGCGTGCTGTGGAGGCTCCGTCACGGATACGGCCGGGTGCTGCTTTATGGGCTTAAAATTCAATTTCTCATCCTCTCGGACTATGCTTCTAATGCTCCTTTTCAAGTGCTGCTGAAGCATTAGCCATTCCATGTGCTCAGTTGTGCTCACTCGCCGTGGAGCGATGCAGTGAGCACCAAGCGGTGCCCCAGCGCTCCCAGCACAGGGCTGTGGCAGCCCAAGGGTTTCCTATTGCCATCCAGGGTGCTGGAAAGCCAGGCAGTGCCTGGTCTCCTGGATACTGCTGCTGAATACCCTACTGGATTCTTTTTTTCCTTCGTCCCCTCTTCCTGTGACCTTTCTGGTCCCAAAGTCACCTCTCCCCGTTTCTGTTTCCATTCCCAATTGCTTTGCTCTTGGTTTCCCCTGTGGTGCAGTGAAAGGTATTTCCATTTTGCTATTGAATTTCCACTCTCTGCTTGGCCCAGCTTAGGAAACTGCTGCCCTTGGGCTGTATTGGAGAGTTCTGGGGGAGGAAAAATGCAACAAGCAAACAGTGACCAGTTCCCTGTGTCCCACTTCCCCCTCCTCTCTCCCAGGGTAAGGAAAGGCATTTCTCCTGATAGAAATTGCCCAGACCCCTTGGCGTGCCCTGGAAAACACTACCCAAACACATTTTCCATAATGATCCCAGAGCAGCAGTCAATATTTAACAGTAGCTCTTTCAAGCTGCTTTCTGGGCTCTGAGGAGAGTTCCTAAAGAAACAGTTTGTAGGAAATGTATCAGAAAATTAACTTTGTGTTCATCAACACATCATTAATGATTTTCTCACCCTAGCAATCAAATGTCCCTGATTGTTTCCATCTTGGAGAAAGGTGAAGGCTGGCACCAGGCAATCTGTTCTCCCATCATTTGTTCATGGCAGTGCTGGTCCCCCGGGGTTTCAGGCTCCTGCTGAGGCGGGGCAGTGCAAGAAAAGGCATCTGGTGTGTTCCTGAGCCTGTTTACAGCACCGAGTGTTGGAAGTGATGATTTTTTTTTTTTTTAATCATCTATTTTTACAAGAAACAGGCATCATTCATGAGTCTTTTTTGCCATTCTCAGTTTTCCTTCCTTTTCCTTTCTAGTCTGCTCAGCCAGCCAGTGCAGTTTATCATCTCCTCCTGTGTTTTCTGGCATCTCTTCTTTCCATACCAGGCTTCTTTGCTGCATCAAGAACATATTTTATTCTATTTGGTTTTGGATGCTGGTCCCTGAGTGCATGATTTGCTAAAGAAGCCAAAGCTTAGTTTTCCTTTGACTTGCATGGGATAAATGTGAATTCAAACAACCCCCACCACGCCCACATACAATTTTTTCAGTCGTAAGTGAGTTGCCTTGGAGCCTGAGACTTCTCTCTCTTGCTCCCTATGAATAGCGACAGCAAGAATTATCAGATAACTTGGCTGATGGTCCCCAGAGCCAGACTCCTGAAGGCTGGCAGGCTGGTACTCACAGGGATGAACATGGGCTTAGAGCTCCTTTCGCATTTGGGTCACTGCTTTAGGTGTCAGGATGAGAGGCTGTTCCCCAGAAGGCTTGGAGAGGTCACGCTTCCTGCAAGGGTTTCCAGGGAAACAACTGAGGATGCCCCATAGCTGGCAGTGTCCAAAGCCAGGTTGGGTAAGGCTTGGAGTAACCTAGTCTAGTGGAAGGTGTCCCTGTGCACTGCAGGGGGTTGGAATGAGACAAGCTTTAAGTTCTCTTCCAACCCAAACCAGTCTGGGATTCTGTGATAACCACAAACCCTGTTGCAGGAGAGAGGAGGGAGGTAAAGGACCAGCTTATGGTTGTGAGGAAGAGGAGACAGAGAAAGGGTTTGCAAGGAGACAATGAAGTAACACCTCGGGATGTGACCTTTCCTGGGATCTTCTGGCGTCGTGTGAATGGCAGGGAGGTGAAAGAGACAAAGAGAAGAATTTCAGAATTATGGAGGTGGGATTTTGTTTACGTGGAAATAAGAGAGAGGTGGCATCTTCAATCTGTGGGCCAAAGAACTGGCAAGGTGTGAATGTAGCCATGACATCTAAGCCGAGAATGACCCCAAACTATGAGACTGAGTTATTTGTATGATCAGGGTGTTGACCCCTGTGATGGAGAGAAGTGTGTGGTGCACCTGGATTTCTTTGGTGTCCCCAGACCTGCAGGACAGATCTCCCCGGGACTGGGAGGGTGGAATTTGGGATTTGAACCAAAGCAGATGTGTCTGGAGCAGAAAGGTGCATCTGTGAGTCATCAGCACAGAACTATTAATTAAAGATGTGTTGGGGAATGAAATTACGCAAAAACAAATCAGAAGCAAAGACAAACATGACAGTTTGAGAACTGTATAGAAAGCTAACAGAGAGGATTCTCCAAATAATTTGCTGCAGGAAGGATTTTATTTGGAGGACAGGAGCTGTCTGAACCCCTCTGTCGGAAGGGCTGACAGATGAGCCCTCTCCTCACCTTGGGGGTCAGGAGAGCCTCCAGCTGTGTGTGGTGGCCAGGACTCAGACTGATAGTTTGGGGTGGAAGTGAACAAAACAACATCTCACAGTTGAGACACCATCTGTAAGCTGAGCTTTTAATGACCTTAGGGGAAACAGGGACAATGGAGAAGCGGATGAGAGGTGTGTAGGGTGACAGGGTGACAAGGACATTGTTTCCTGGACAGTGGGCTTGTGGGTGGCCAGTCTGGGAGCAGTGGAGAAGTGAATTTGTATTGGGAAATGATAAAAACATAAGAGCTGGTACAGGAGTTTGAGTGGAGGACTTCAGCCTGGTCACTGAGGTGGTACGGGATGCCTTTCACTTGGCCAGGGTGGGTGCTGCCAGCCCAGAGCTCATTTCCATTTAAACTCCATTTTCCCTGGAGGGAGAACATCACCAAGTAATCTCCTGTTTTGCTTATTCTGATATTAAAAAGGGAATAACAATAGGGTAACAACAAAAAAAGAAAGATTAATTTTCAAACAGTAATTGCCTTTCTGCTGATAACACTGACAACTCCCTGGCACCTTCCAATTACGGTATTCGTGTCTTCCCTTTACCTCAGCTCCCACAGCTCTGTGCCTGGAACAGGACCTGCAGCGTCACTCACCAGATCTTAATTTCCCACCGTTCCCCCTTGGCTGTTGGGAGAAGGAGTGTGGCAGTGGGAGATGTCCTGATATGAAGAAATCTCCTGTTGCAACACTGTTGTCTCTGACTGTAAACAGGGAACACATAAAGGGATCATGCTGAGCTGGTGCAAGTGTGTTTTGTGTACTCTGGAGGTATTCAGCAGATTTGACATCAGGAAACCTTTTTTTCATGGAAAGGATGGTTAGGCATTAGAAGGGGTTGTCCAGGACGGTGGTGGAGTCCCCATCCGTGGTGGTGTTCAAGGAATGACAGCATGTGGCACTCAGTCTTCTGATCTGGTTGGCAAGGTGGGGATGGGTCACAGGTTGGACTCAAGGATATTGGAGATCTTTTCCAGCCTGAATGACTCTGATTTTTTTTTTTTTTCCAGTCCCTTTGCTTCCTGAGAGGCAGTGTGGGTCAGGATAGCAGGTTCCCACTGTGACAGGTCATGGACTCAGGGTCCCTGTTCTCCTCAGGGATTGTGCAGTGGGAACAGCAGGGTCTGTTCTTTCTCTCACGGAGTCTGGGGCAGCCCTGGGATATGGTCCCTGGTGCAGTGTCCCCAAGGAGTGACTGTGGGTGTTGTGTTACACCTCAACTCAGACTCAGTATCTCAGACAAGCTCAGGCCAATACAAGGAAGGTGAACATGTCCCCTGTTTAGCAGCCACGGAACTGTCTTCCTTTTCACTTCTGTTTTTATTTGCATTTATAACCCAAGCAAGTGTTCAGGGCAAATGGATCTAAACCCAGAAATCAATGCCTGTTAGATGGTATTCTGGAAAGGCCACAAGCAGCACAGGAGCTCTAATACTTAAAAAGACCTTGAGGACATCAACAGATTTGTAATAATGCCCCTTAAATTTGAGGCTTGCTCTTTGCATGAAGCCCCTCAGTCCCTCCTCATGTTTTTTGTTACCTTTAATCATGACCCCAACAGGGGCTGGGTGTGAGTCCTGCCACCCCTGTGCCCTGACCCAACATTTGCCCAGGGAATGCGATGCCAGGCAAGCACTGGAAGTCGGGTTCAGAAAACAGAGACTGGAACCATGGTGGTGTTGCAGAGTCACACCCAGAAACAGCAGCTCGTGTTTGCAACCAGCCCCAGTTCCACCTCGTGGGTGCTGCCTTTTCCCTCAGTCCCATTAATCAGGTGCTTCTGCAGTTTCCAATGGGCACCTTGCCCTGGTGTCAGAGAATGGAAGGGTGTGCTACCCTCTTTTCACCTCCCCCAACACCAACCCTCTTCTAGCCCTGGGTCATTTATAAGATTTAAAATGGAATAATAATTTGAATAACTATTATATTTATATGAATATATTCCTCTGAAACAGGATAGTAATGATAGTGAAAAATAAGCTATTTTAGCACTTTTTCACACAGTTCAGAACAAATGGTCCAGGGTGACTGATGTCACCAGTGAGGAGACCTGTGCAAGTGCAGGTGTAACATGGGGAAAAGAGTGGAACAGATGATCTGAGAAACAGGGGAGTGAAGAGTTTCTGAGCCCTGAGTCTGCATCTACACGTGCCAGTGCTTCTGTTTGCATGTAGTGCTGGACCCTGGGGAAGGCTGTTGGTGGGGCTGAGCTGGCCAGTGGCAGGAATGGCCCTTCCAGATCTAGAATCAGATTCTGGATAAATTCCACTAAAGCCTTTAAGGGGAATGATTTCAGATTCAGACCTAGGCCACTGAAAGACTGATCTGACCTGAACGGAGGGTTACACAGACACAGTGTGATGCTCACATACATGTCCCTGGCACATTCTCAAGGTCACTGTGGGTTCTGAGCCCACCACTGGTCCCCAGTGCCTGACTGTCCCACTGCTGTGCCCAGAGCTGCCCCTTTGGGCAGACGAGCTTGTTATGAGCTGAAGTTACTGCACTGATGTTTATGGCTGCCATAATTACACACATAAACTCTCTTCACAGAGCAGTGATGACCGAGCCCTAAAATGAGAATAGATTTTCTTAAACTTATTTTCAGCTTAAATGGGGTGATTTCCTTCTTGTTCCTGCTTGTGGCATCAGTGCGAAGCATGAATGATAAGAGCAATATGTTTCCCGTGGGAAGCATCATGGGTGACGGTAATGCTGGGAGCTGTGTGTGAGGGCTGAAAGGAGCCAGAGAGATGTAGAAATGCACTTTGTCAAGTGTAATCCATCCAAGGATAAAGCAGGTATGTGCACATAATGGGATTCTGGGCTGTGCTCAGCGTCCTTTGCTGTGGGATGAGGGATGTGTTTGTGATGCTGCTCTTCCCATACCCCTTAGATGCCCTGTGCCCTGAGCCTCATAGGCCATCTTCTCTGCCCTTGGTGTGCCATCTCCTCTGCCTTCCTTGCGTCCATAAAGTCATCTTTCAGCCTGTGATTTATCTGACTCCTGGACCAGGTGCTTTGGATGCTGCAGTTGTGCACGTGAAGACATTTCCAGCATCTCTGCAGTTGTATATCTCCCAATTTCCACCAGCCTTTTAGTGTTGCCATTTTATGGGTGCTGATACCTTCCTGCCTAGGGGGGGAAAAAAGCTCTTTTTAGGGAAAGAATAGAGGATTGAGGGTTGTTCTGCATCTATTGGCTCTACTTTATTTCTATTTTCACCACAAAGAAAAGACATGTGAGAGGGGCTGGAGTGACAAGGAATGACGAGCAGCACCTCAGGCTGCATCTGCTGCTGGGAGCATATTGTGAGCAGGGGAGTGGTTGGATCAGGAAGCTGGGGGAAAGAACGAGTTGCACAAGTGGCTCTACAGGCCAACAAAACCCAATAAAAGCTGCCTTTTAGAAGGAGCTGGTATTGTGTTTGTGATCTGCAGCCATTCATTGCAAGAGAGGGGTTTGCTTGTATCCACAGAAGTGTTGATATGGATTTACACTTGTGTAGATAAAATCACCAGTACTTTAAAAGCTGCATCAAGCTGTATTTGTGCGATCAGACTCCCCCACCAGCAGTGTGCTCTCTGCTGCTGGGGCTCTGAGTCACTTCCCATCAGCATTGCCCAGGGCCTCCAAAGTCCCAGTTTCCTTTGACTCCAAGTTCTTTTTGGAGTAAAACCAAGATGGTCCATTTACAAACATTTGAGCATTGAGAATCAGGATCTGAGGAACTAGGAGGGGGGAGCTGTGTGAGAGCGAAGTAGCCATGAGCTGCTTCAAACTCATCCATTCTCTGAAAGCCCTGGCTTGGTGAGGTGGCAGGACAACACGGTGCAACAAGCCATGTGAGATGGGGGAAAGGCAGATGCAAACCTGATAAAGGTGAATTACTCCCTCCTTTTTTTCTTTTTTCCCCTGATCCAAGGTGAGCCATCGTGACAGGGCTGTACTCCTGCTCTCCCTAGAGAGCTGCAACAGTGCGACTTCAGGTTTAGTATTTGTGTTTGAAGGCACATCACAAATATAATGCTTTTTGACGCTCCAAATCATTTGGTACAGTTTTAGGGTCTGAATTCTCCATTGACTCAAGTCAGCCTTGTATCCAAGGCAAGCTCTCTGAGCTGTCCATGGGCACACAGCAGTGCCTGCCTGCTCCCTGGGGGCTGCTCCCAGGTGGGTGCTGCCCTGCAAGGGATGCAGGGAATATCCATCCACCCGTCACTCCTGCACTCAGGAGTGATTTATCTTCTTGTTTGGTGAAGTTCCCTTTCTGAAGAGGCTCCAGTGAAGCATATCTTAAGATAGCAGCAATCCTTTCTGTCTGGCGCTGCTGATCCCAGCCCGGCTCCCGCTGGCTCCGCTTGACTGCTCCCTAATGAGCAAAACAAATGGGATGTGGGCACAGGCTGTGTGGAGGAGGGATGGTGTGGGAGGCGGCTGAGTGACCCTGGGGGGTGGCTGCAGTCAGGCCCATGTGGCTGCTGGTCTCTGCAGCGCTGGAGTTATCGTGCTGCCTGTCGTGCCCCGCACACGGTTTTTTCAGTGCCAATTACAGTATAAATAATTATTTGATTACACAATTTTTTGCTAAATGCTTTGTTCTCCATCTTGTCTTTGATTGCTCAGGAGTGTTTCGGGGTGAAATAATTGCATGTTAAGGGAATTTGCTCAGAAGCTGGTAATTATTAATGTCCTCATCAATTCATTTTGCACATGCTTTTGGAGCATGATGGGCTGGGAGAGCAACGGGTGATGCCAGAGAGTGGATAACAGGGATCAGGGGCTGCTCCTTCCCTGACAGAGTCCAATTACAGAGGGAGACTTTCGTGCTGCCACCAAGGAAGGACAGGGATGTTTGCTTTGTTTTACTGCAATTACATCATCGCAGTCCCAGTCAACCTAATCACTCCTTGGGCTTAACTGATTTCCCATGTATTCCCATGCCTTTCCAGCTGTGGGGTTATGTAATACAGTTATCTTGTATCTTTTATTTGATGACCCCATTTTATTAGTAATGATGTGCTAATTATTCTGGTACTGTGTGTTGATAATCACTTCATGTTATGCTAGAACAGAATCACAAAATCATTGAGGTTGGACAAGACCTCCAAGATCCAACCTTTGACCAAGCACCACCTTGGCAACTAAACCATGGCACTGAATGTCACATCCAGTAAAAACAAAGTTCATGAAATTATTTTAAATAGTTTAAAAATCACAAATAATACATAGCACCTTATGTAATAAGCTGTCATTAACCTGTACTGTAGCCCACCGAAGAATTTAAACTCAGTTTAAAGTTCCTGTTTCCATAGCAGAGGTGATGTCTAGGTGAGGGGAGTATGATAAATTCCTCATCTCCACCCCCCTCTAGACTCCTCTGCAAATGCCTAATTACTCTTTCCCCTAATTAGACCCATTCTGAACTTCCCAACTGTGAAATACAAAAATCCATCTTCTTTCGTCTCTTAAAATTATGGTGATGAACCTTTTGTGGATGCAGGACAGACGCAGCAGGGGAGACCCGAGGCTCCCTCCTGGCCCTGACACTGCATCACTAGAACTGGATAAATCAGTGTCACTGTGGTTTATATTTAATTTATTCTCAGATCTTCTAGTTAGCAAACATTGTGAATTTCCATAACTGCTGAGATCAATTTAAATTTTAAAGAAAATGCCATTGGGAGAAAAACATTTTGGAGGAAGAAAAACAATTTTGTTAATGATGGGGAAAGCGCAGGGAAAATGCCTCTGGGGCAGAAATGCTGATGGCACTGAGGCAAATGCAAGTCATTGTCTTCTCCATAAGTAACTCTGGAATTGGGTATTCACAGGGAACAGTTTCTGTTCAAAACTCTTCTATGTGCTGAAACATGGAATTTTATGTGCTCATTTTATACTTCTAAATCCCTTGTTTATCAAGTTTCCCAAATGCAGGAATGGCAAAATGTTGTTACATCCGCTCTTGGCTGTGGTGATCCCTGGCTGTGCCAACCCCATAAGAAGGGCAGATTCCCTGGAAAACTGCTTCAGTCTCTCACTGAACTTAAATTTTTGTACTTCTGTACTTTTTCTTTTTGACATTTACTCTTTTTCTTATAAGCCAAGGTCAGTATTTCAGCTTCTGAGAGAGACATATGGAAACACTTAAACTCTACTTTGCGAGAGTTTAGGAAGACTCAACCAAATACAACAGAGAACAGTCACGGAACAGGCTGTGTAATTGCTGGATCCAGAGCAGTGGGGGGACGTGCTTTGTGATGTGTTCTGTAACAAACACGAAACAAATAATGATTTGTAAAGGATTTAATTAACCTGAATGAATTTAGTTAAGCAGCACTGAGAGTTTTACTCAGAGTGTTTCCTGTCTTATTTTTTCATTTACATGTAAAAAAGTCCCTTGCTGTATTTGTGCATGTTACCTTGAGCTTTTGATTAACTTCAGTGTTTACATTAGCTACCTGTAATTAAATATTTATGGTACAGTACATCCCCACTTCTGTACAATATTGACAGCAGAAAGGAAATACATCTCAGGAGATGGAGAATTGGGTTGATACAGGAGTTGGGGTGGGTTTGTGCCCCACAAGGGTGTTGGTTCTGCTCCATCCAATATCTTTTGTCAAACTGGGGGCTCTGACCCAGAGTGAGCCTGGGACCAGCTGGGCCAGGAGAACATGAACAGCAGTGATTGCTCACCCAGCACTTCCTTGCCCAAGCCCTGTGATTCCTCTTCAATTAATGCCTTCTGTCAGGCTGTGCACTGCTCCTCAGGAGCAGGGAGTATTTACCACGTCCTCCTAAATCACGTTGTCAGTATTTGTAATTCGGGCTTGTAAAGTTGGCATGAAATACTTGTGTGGGAGACCTCAGGGGCCATAAAATTTGGGAGGTTTAGTTAGATTTAATTAGTGACAAGAAGTAGTTTTGTCAGACTCTTCTTGCAGAACCCTGGCTGGCAAACCCACCACAGGCCTATGGAAGAGACTCCTGTAGCTCAGGTTCCAGTCTCAGACTCCATGAATTACTTTAAAAAAGGGGACATCTTGAAAAAGTGACAGGATGTGAGGAAAGGGCCTCAAGTTGCACCAGGGGAAGTTTAGCTTGGTTATTAGGAAAAATTTCTGCATGGAAATTTCTGCCAGTCCTGGCACAGTCTTCCTGGGGCAGTGGAAGTCACCATCTCTGGAAATGTTCAAAAACCATGTGGGGGGTGGCACTTGAGGACATGGGTTAGTGGTTGAGCATGGTGGGGCTGAGTTGATGGCTGGACTTGGTGATCCTAGAGGTCTTTTCCAACCATGATGACTCTGTGAGTGCAGTTGATACTAAATAAGGCAAATAATTAAAAAAGCAGTTTTGGCTTGTTGGGTTAAAAAAGGGAAAGATCCCTTTCAGGCCAAAAGCTCAGTAGTTGTTTCAGCAAAGCTATTTCTTTTTAAACGAGTAATGTGTTTTTGCTAAAATAGAGGGAAGCACAGACTATTTATTGTTGTTCAGGAGTCAGGGTGGTGTTAGCAGCTGTGTAAATTAGTTTAACTTCATTGACTTTCCCAGAAATAAACCGATTCATCTCTGCTGTGAATCTGGTTCCATGGGACTTAATTGATTTTCAAGCTGACATTTTTATTAGGAATAACATTTAAGGTTCAGATAATGCTCATCAAATATTTGCTTACTGGTGCCCACACCACTCTGTCTGGATAAATAAGGTTGTTGTATGTACAGAAATCTGGATAAACGATAAAAATCTAGATGTTATGTTTATAATTAACCAACAGTAAGATGTGGAAGGTGAGGCTGCGTGTCCTGAGCTGTATGAGGAGCGCTGTGATTACACTGAGCTTCCAGCACATCCTCAGGACAGGTATCTGCTGTCATTGTCACCTGAAAAGAGGTGCATGCAGTTCCCAGGGTCCTGGTTGTGAAACACACCTCAAGAATGCAAAAGGTCAGGTTGATGTGGTGAACACAAGCACCAAACAGTCATCAGTCTTCAGCAATGCAGAATATCTGCAAGTTCTGCAGGTTTATGTGTCTATATAAAATATGTATATAATACATGTTATAACGTGTAAGTGGTTTCAAAGTACCTTGTGGTGCTGCTGCTGTGCTGTGCACTGCTCTGTTCTGTCTCACCCTGAAACATTTAAGATGCTCGAGAGGTTTAGGGTGTTCATGAAACAACTGGACACAGCACTCAGTGTTTCGGTTTAGTTGACAACGTGGTAATCAGTCAAAAGTTGGACTCGATGATCTTGTGAGTCTTTTTCAACCTAAATGATTCTGTGATTTATGGGAGAGATGGTGAAATCCAGTGTTTGGACCACACTGCACTGGCTCCTGCCTGTAGTGGGAAGCAGGAGCTGGTTTTTATGGGCTGGTGTGGCTATGACTGCTGCCAAGGCTCCTGTCTATCTCTGAAGGAGTTGTGAGCCTGTCTTAAACTCCAGCCACACACTAGTCTGTGGCTTGGGCTGAAAAAAGAAGGAGAGAGGAAGAAAAAGCCCCAAGGAGGGACATGTATCAGATCAGTGCTCACTGACAATGTTCAGTCTTCAACCGTAAATTCAGTGGTGGATGTAAAATACTGGCTCTGCCACCAGAAAACTGTTCTTTGAGTAATTGTGTTATGTACTTCAATGCCTCTTTGATAAGATGCAATTTGTGTGAGGAGTTGGCAAGTCAGTAATCCCTCATGTTCCAATGGCATTTTACAGGGAATGTGGCTGCGGGTTGAGGCTGTTGATGAAACCTGTGAGGAGAAATGAATGAAGGATGAAACTTGTTTCAAGTGAGGAAATGTTACAGTTTAATGTGACCCTTGCATTTAGAACCTTATCCACTCAACTGGTTGGAAATTTAGGAGCATTTGCCCTCAGCTCCCTGGAGGCAGGAGTTTCTGCTTTGGAAAGGTGTTTTCACCCTCCTGAACCTGCTGGTTCACTGCAGGGGGTGCAGTAGGGTTTGGGCTGCTCCAGGCAGGTTTCTGGGCACTCCCCACCCTCGTGGGGGCATGGAGAGCCACATCAGCAAAACCAAGTGGGAACACAGAGAAAATGTCAGGAAAAATGACACCCTTCCTTTTTATTGAGGGGCACAGTATTGACCCCCACTTAAATTCCTTGTTTTCACGTGTGTTCTGGTTCTTGTTAAAGTCGTTCTGGCAAAGAGAAGATTACGGTGGGTTTTTTTTCTCCTAATTCTCTTTGCTTGGCGGCAGTAGAAGTTCCTGGTCTGTATAAAGCCATGTGGGAGGGCTCTCTGCCACTGTCCTGGGTCCCCCGGGTGGCTCTAGGCACGGGGCTGTGACCCAGCTGGTGCAGCCAACGCTGATCCAAAACCCATATTTGTAATATATGTCAGAACTGAATCCTAGAGAATGGGTCTTGTGTTGCTAAAGCAGATTAATTGTCTTTCTCTTGATCCTGAGCCAAATATTTTGAAGTGAAAGAGACTGAATCCTTGCCTCTGATAACATTTCTTTTAATTTAACCATTCTACCTCCCAGCCAAGCTGCAAGAGCCAAGCAGGGCTTGTGTTGGGTGACCCCATCCTACAAAGTGGCCCCTAGTATGACAATAGTGCTGAAGGCTTGGGCATCATGGAAGTACTTGTTACATTTCCTCCCTGATCATTATTGACGACAGGCAGCTCAAGAGCTCTCCAGGGCTGATGTTTGCCGTCAATTTAGGATTTTTACCGTGTCATATGCAGAAATACTAAACCCAGGCAAATGCAGGTGATGTCAGGTATTATTTTCCCCTTTAATGCTGCTGTATTAAACGCTGCTCCTCTAGAAACAAATGTGTTGTGCAATAATTTGGTTAAGTGCCAAGAACAGCATCTGCATTTGCATTCTGTGAATTAGAAAGCAATCTGTTGCTGGAGGGGAGCTGGTGTAGTCATTTCTAGCTCAAAGTGCTCCTGAGATACTTCACCAAAAATACTGTGTGTCTGATGCCTCTTCTTCCTCATGTCTCAGATAAAAATGGCCATAAAGGTGCTGTCAGAAAAGAATAATTTATAGCTGTCTTTGTCACTTGCCTCATCTTGCTCTGGAGAAACAACCAAGATGGTTCCAAGGAAATCAGATTTTTTTTTTTTGATCTGTCTGAACCTTTTCTTAGTTAAACTAAATGCTTGAGTTGTTTTACCTTTCTGTTCAAAAAAAAAATGGCAGAATTCCACCTGCAAGGACGGTGAATTGGGAGCGATGGAATGTTCTCTAGACTTGATGTTGTTCAGCAATGTAAAATTGATGAAGTTGTCCTGAGTGTGAGGGGTTTGCAAGGAAAGCAAGGAAAGCTTTACATCCATCTTTTCAAGGCCAGGTTGGATGGGACTTGAAGCAACCTTGGTCTAGTGGAAGGTTCCCATGGCAGTGTTGTAGAGAGATGAACTTTAATGTCCCCTCCAACCCAATTCTTTGATCTGCAATGGTCTGGAGGGGAAATCCTGCTGTGACACCTCCTTGTATCCCCAGGTGGTGAGGGCCAGCAGCCCGGTGAGCCAGACCAGCCTGGTGCTGCCAGCCAGGCACTGGGGCCAGTCAGATCCCAGTGGCAAACTCGCTATTTCCCTGTGGGTTCTTGGAGATGCTGTGGTGATGACACTCTGCGAAGGACTCAGGCTTTGCTGCCAAGAGATCAGAAACTGCTGAGTTTAAATGTGCTTTGTAAAATGACAATAAGAGCCTGACCCTGCCAATACCAGCTGGGACCCGAGTGCTGCTGCAGTGGGTTACTGCGATGCTCCGTGCTGGAGGAAAACCATCTGTGCCCTAGATATCCAGGTGGTGAATGGAGACTCTTAGCACGATGCCTGTTGCTATTTTGTCCTGGAATAAAACCTGTGGGGATGACTTTTCCCCTGACTATGGCTGTCACTTGCAGCCCGGCTGGCCAGGCTGCCCCAAATGACAATTTTTAGCATCCTTGATTGAAAAAAGCAGGAGAGAGCCTGGGAGCTACTCCAGCTGCTTTACCCTGACTGCAGGCGTGTTCCTGGGAGTAGTTTTTTCTCCCACTCTTTCAAATGCAATAAGCAATCCATTGTGACTGACTGAATTCACCAGACCAAAAGGACTGAGCAACAAAGGGAGCGGTGCCCAGTGAAAGCCAGCCCGGGGCAATGGGCACCTTTTAGACCGTTCGCTGCTCCTCTGTCCTCTTTGCTGTATCAAAAGATGAAAGCTTCTATCTCGGCTCAGTCTTACTAATTAAACTGGTCTGTTAGGCTCCCGCAGTGCCTGGATCAGCCCCACCTCTGCTTTCAGCCTCTCCGACTGCTGCACTTTCAGATAAAGTGGGCTCCGGGAAGGGTTTGAAAGCGCTGCAATTTACGGCCCCTGCCTCCCTGGGAGCCGGGGATTGGAGCCAGCCGAGTCCTCCCCGCGCCTGAAACCTCTCCCTCGGAGCCAGGGTGACCTTCGCACAAAGGCAGGGTTAAAACAAAGAGTAAAAACCTCAGCCTGGGGAAATCGCCCCGGCTGGAAGCAGCGGAGCTTCAGTGGTTGAGACGGGGAGAGGGTTTGGCCCGGAATGCAGACACAGCAAGGGGAACAGCCCTCTTGAAAATCATAAAAGCTAATTGTTATGCAAAACTGATACGTGTTTTCCAGCTCTCCAAGATCAGTGCTCGTAACTTCGCCGTAAAAAGTGCAGCTGGCCAATATTCCTCACTTTTTTTCCGGAGTGAATTGAAAATGAAGGCTTTTGGATGCTCTCAGGTGGAACTTTGAAAGAGCCACTCAGAATAAACCCGGGAGGCTCGGGGGGGCTTGGCTCCTCCCGGACCCCTCCAGTGGTGCCTGCCCTCTGCTCTGCCTGGAACTGTGGTGGGAGTGGGGATGGCAGAGGGCCGTCCGAGGGTTTGTGCTCACCTCCTCTGCCATGGAGAGGCTGGCCTCGCGTCTCCAGATGAATTTAGTCCCAACGGGTTCAGCCACAGGGGCTGCAGTCGATCACTGGGTCTTTGGGAGCTATCCAGAGCCCGTGGAGCCGATGGACGGAGTGCAGTAAACTTCAGATCCTGCTTCTTCAAGTGCTGGGTTCCTCTCCCCCATGGAAGAGCAGGTCCTGATTTTAATGCCTGTTTTTGTCAGCGTCCCTGGAGGTTTTATTTCCTTGAGCTGCTCTCACTGCAAACTGCGCCGATACATTTGGCTGAATCCTTGTCGAGAAGCTTGAGCTAAAAATGAGATGCAAATGCACAGCAGCTATTCCTGTTTTTCAGTTGTAGAAAGCAGGCATTGGAAAGATAAATTACCATAGTTCCCTTTAAGCACATATTGCTGTGAAGCAAACACTAAAACATCAAAATAAAGCCTTTTTTTCTTCTTCACTCTTTTTAAAGCAAGAATATAATTATGCTCCGTGGATCTCACCAGAGCACAGATCAAAGCAGTTAAGTAATTGCTCTTGGCTTTTTCACTATGGTTTTGGGTTGCGCATCCAATGCGTTATCGGGATGCCACTGGCTGTAACTGGCACTGAGGGGAGCAGCCCTGGCATGCAGGGAGGGCTCGGGTGGGTGAATGGGCACCTCTGTCTCAGCCACCTTGGGCTGCTGAGGGGAAGAAGAGCAGCAGCAGCCCCCAGAGAGGGGTGGGGGTGGTCCTGCCCTCAGCTCCTGACAGTTTTCCAAGGCAAAGGCACATGGATAAGGGAAATACCTGCAGGCTGGTGGTAAAGTGGATCCTTATATCAAGTCACTTGTAGCTTCAGTTGCTGCCTGACTTCTTCCTTGTTTAGGATAAAAATCTCTCTCCAAATCTCAGGAACGCCTAAAACACAACTTCCATGATCCATACTTTCTAGCAGGACAAATTTGATCCAAAGCACTGACAAACTTCAGTTTGGAACTTGGCAATGGGTACCAGGTCATTTTCACCTGTACAGCCAGGAGACTGCACAGAGATAGGGCTGTCCATCATTTTTCATTAGGAAGACTTGGCCCAAAAAAAAGACATTTCAAGACTGAAATAATTTCATATTTCCCCACAGAAATGTTCTCCTATTTTAAAAATAAAATAGTTCCCATCTTGCCTTGTTTCTACCTACATGACCCTCTTCCAAAGCACGTTTCAACACTACTTTTTTACAAATTGCAAGAAAATTCCTGTTTGTGATTTGTGCTCCAGTGCACGATGGGCTTTGTGAGATTGTTCCTTTCATGGCATCTGGGTGCGATCAGAGTACTGAGCAAGTGGCAGAACAGCTGAGCTGTATGGTGTGTCTCAGAGGAAGATCCTGTGCTCAGTGACGGCTGCAGGCACCCCCTGACAGCCCTGGGAGCAACCCGAGTGTGAGGCCGGCTGCGGGCAGAGCTCCTGGCCATGACTCTCCTTTTCCTTTGGAAAAAGAACAGGCTAAAGAGAAAAGTCAACTACTGAAAGTAGAGATGAACAGAAAACATGAGGAAAAAGAGGGAATGGTCCAAGTAGGGGAAAGATGGTGGTTCTCGCAGCTGTGAGAGCTGTGGCACCACCCAGATCCTGGCTGGGCTCAGCTTTCAAACCCGCATTGAGAGAAACTCATGTGCAGCCAGGTTAACACCACACCACATTTTGTCAAGGCCCAGACAAATTCCCAGGTCCACACAGATCCACACAGATCCACTTTTTGGTGGAGTCCCCATCCCTGGAGGTGTTCAGGGAATGACTGGACATGGCACTCAGTGCTCTGGTCTGCTTGACAAGGTGGGGATCAGTCACAGGTTGGAGTCCATGATCTGGAACGTATTTTCCAACCTCTGTGGTTCTGTGACCCATATGCCACATAACTGAAAACCAGGTTAAAACATGCTCAGTGGTGTGGGGTCACGGTGGTGATGGTAGAGCTGTGGTTTACTCAAGATGTCTTAGAAGAATGACTTTGGAGAGATGTCATGGTGAATGCCCCAAAAACTGCACATAGAGGTTCGTTATGCTGCAGAAAATGAGCCTTCTGCAATGAGGGTGTGAGAAATAGATCACTACTTGGCCTAGGTTAAATTCAGAATTTTTGTTTGGAAAAGAAAATTTTTCCTGAGTGATGGTCTTTCTCATTTGCCCTTTCCCCAGGCTGCAGGAGGAAAGCTCTCAATGCAAGCAATGGCTGCTATTTGGTCATCTAAAAAGTAGACTTAAACTCAGAGTTTCCCTGGAATGAACAAGGGTGTTAATTAAAATCCGTAATTGCAGAGCTCCCTGAACCAGTAATGATAGGACGTGTGAGTGTTTCTCTGTGATTCCTGTTAATCAAGAGGAGAGCCAAAGAAACAATATGTTAATCACAAAAGTGAAGATTTCTGAGTGCATAATGATTGATGAGGACCCAACTGTCATTTATTATCACCGGGAGTTTCACACACAATGGGCTTTTGTGGCTTTCAAAATTTTCCTGCAATGGAAAACCCACAAATCCTCTCTGTCTGAGCACTGAGGGAGGGATAGGGATTTGTCTGCCATAATTGCAGGAAGGTTTGGTATCAGAAGGGTTTGAGCTTCCATCTGGGCACCTGCAAGTCTTGAATTCCTGCCATTGCTACTGGTTGGCCGAAACAAAACCTACCTGCCAGAGAGCCTGGCTGGGAACAGCTTCACCTTAACTAGTGTAGGTGATCTCTGTCTGGTTTCATCAAAAGCCTCCCTGATGGAGCTGATTGTTGTTCAGCAGAGTCCCTGGAAAAGAAGTACAGTCCTTGATGCTCCTGAAGGGACACACAATCCAATGCTTCCTACGAAACTGAAAGATTGCACCTAATTTTTGAGGTTTAAATAACTACCTGAGCATTCATGAAGGTGTAGCTGCAGGGGCTGTATGGGGTTGGGGTCTGGCCCGTGTATGACTGAGAGACAAGGACAGGTGCTCAGCACCATGTGCTTGATTACAGCCTCGTCCCCAGGCTAAGAGTAAGGAGTACCAACAAAAAGGAAACCAGTAAGTAATTGATTTGCCAGTGTTTTTAGGAAAACCATCTCCATGAGAGCAGCTGGAGATGAACCTTTAACCTGATAGAACAAACCTTGGCTAAAATCCCACTGTGGTGGATCTCCAGCCTGCTCAGGGCTGTGGAGGTTCACTGGGGATTGCCCAGCTGAGCAGGGGTTGTGTAGCTGTGTCACCTCCTCAGGGCTATTCCTCCTTCCCAGGGACAGAGCTGAGAACAAATCGTCTGACCTGACTCTCTAGGAGCTCCTGGTGCCTGTGCAGGGTGGTGATTTCTGTCTTGGGTTATCTGAGGCTCTCCTGATCTCTCTGTTAATTCTCTCATTCTGTTTCTGGTTTGAGATGTATTTGTTGAGCAAGCAGTAAATCTGTCACTCCAGCAAGCGCTTAATTGAGCTATTCAGTCCCGGGAAGTCTTTGTTTCCTTTCAGAAGGTAAATAAACACCATACACCAACATATTTCTTCTTCCTTCTTTCCTCCATTCATCCCTTTTTCAAACTGAACGTTTCCGGGCAGTGGTATGCTTTGTCTGTTTAGCATTCCTTGCTGAACCTGAATGCCTGAGGCAGAGTACAGAGTGGGAGTGTTGGGGGTGGGGTCCAGCAGACCCCCTTGCTGCTGCTCTCTTTCTGCTCTTTGCTCTAGGGAGTGGGAGGGCTGGGGGAAGTGTGTTGTTTGAGCATAAGGGGAGGAAACACAGAGTGTAAATCCTTGGATCTCCTCTGGCTCTATCCAGCTTAGTCACAGCCTGAAACTGGAGCTGGTCTGTAAAGCAGTTTCTGCAGGAGGAACCCGTTCCCATGCTCCTCACTCAGGACTGCTCTGTTTGGGCAGATCCCTTGTGCTCTGCCCAGCCCGGGGCTGTGTGTGGTGCTGAGCTCTGCCCAGGGCACCTGCCTGTGATAGAGCTGGATGTCAGGCTCTGGGGCCAGCTTGTGCTGCTGCCCATGTGCCAGCACGGTTTTACCAGAGCTCCAGCTGGGACCTGGAACAGGCCAACAGCCCTTTAAAAACAGAAACAAAAATCCCCAACACAATGAAAAAGCAGAATTTTCTTCTCTTGATGCTAATTAGATCAATAAGGATCTTAAGTCACCCATTAGTGCAAGAGACAGTTGGACACTAATTAGGCACGTGCTGGCTGGGCACTGGCACTTCTCCTGCCCTGGATTCCCTGGAGGCCAGGGCTTGCCCAGGGCTGCAGCTGGGCCAGCAGCACAGAGCGGCTCCTGCAGCACAGTGGGTTCTTTTCCCGACCTGAATCCCAGCACAGTCCTCCTGCCGCCTGCGGTGCCGCAGAGGGGAGTGCGGAGGGGAGAGGCTGCAGGTGTTGGATCGCTATATTTAGCTCTTTGCTCTGAGGAGAAGGAGAAGGTTGTGGAGAGGTGAGGGCTGGCTGGGATGGAACAGGATGGAGCTGGTACACATGAGACCCTCTGACTGAGCCTGTATCACTCCTCTCACTGCACTTAAGGGCTGTTTGTGATGACCTGAGCATGCCCATCCCAGAGCGTCGTCCGCGTTGCTCACCCTTACCAAGATTTACCACATCAGGCTAATTGAAGACTGACCCTATTTGCTGTTACAATAATTTTCAGTGTCAAATATTGTACTGTTAAGCTCACGAGACTGGCTGTAATGCTGGTTGGGGCTTTGAAGTAAATTGCAGTTTCATCAGTTACAGGATAAATCGCTTAATGGAATTTCCCAGATGTTTTAAAATTAAGTTTATGTTCTCCTAAAAGAATGTCAGGCTTGTTGCTGTGATAGAGGAGCACTCTCAGTTTACTAGAAATTTAAGCTTCTTTCTCTGTAGCTGGAAGTCCAGCTGCTGCTCTCTGGGCTTTTTGAAGAGTGGCTGAGCAGGGTCTCACCTGAGCTGCATGTGGTGGCTGTGGAAGGATGAGGAGGTATCAAATTCTCATAGCACAAATCCCAACTGATCTAAATTCCAAAGCAGCTCAGGCTGCTAGTGGGGAGTTGGGACCCACTTTCAGGGTATGTTTTGCTCTGATGAGGGACCTCTCTGACTCCTCTGTTTTGAGCATGGCTGAAATCTTCCATTCCTGCAGAATGATATCAATACTGTTTGAAGGATCACTGGGGGATTTTAGAGACAGGGCTGATGAGTGTAGGGTGTACCTGAGAGTGAAAAATCTTGCTCCAAGTGAAAATCTCAGTGTTGCCAACCAACTCATAATGAAGAAATGATAATAAGTTAACCAACTGTTACTATGGGGGTTTTAGGGCCATGGGAGGGAGGGGAAGCTGTTTGTGCTGGGTTTTGTCCAGTTTGAGTGTGGATAAAGTGCTTGTGCTGGGCAGTGCTACCAACGGCTGCAAAATGGGGTGTGGTGGGGGACAGGCATTGAGGGGAGACCTGTAGGTGTGAGGGGCAGTGCCCGTCAGCAGCGTGGAGGGAAGGGGAACATCCTGCTGTGGGCTGTCATTGGGGAGAGCAGGACAGCTGAGCCACCAGGGCCTGGGGGCTTTGATTCAATAATCAGTTGCTCTGATTTAAAAATCAAAGGCAACTTTTAAAACTCTGTAAAAGTTGCCCTTGGCTATGGATCCGATCCCGTCTGGAGGCCCACAGAGGAGATGTCAGGATTCAGACAGGGGTTTTCAGGCAATCGATCCGGAGTGGCAGGGCTGGCTGGCTCAGAGCAGGCAGGGAGCTCAGATATGCTGATGCATTCAGATGGCTGCTGGATTTGTCCTTGGCTTTTGAGCTGGAATCAGGGTCTGAACAGGATGCAGGCATCACAGTGGCAGTCCTGGTGAAGGTGTCAGTCCTAGCTGAGGTGTTAGTCCTGGTTAAGGCCTCAGCCCTGCTTTTCCTGTTTGATGTATTTGATAGAGTTTTTGTCTTCCGCACAGCCCGTAGCTGGGCAGGAGCTGCAGCTGTGACGCAGTGAGCTGACAAGAGAGGTGCTAGAAATACCTCCCCTCAGCTGCTCGAGTGGTATAATCGCAGTGCACACGGTGGATGTGCCATTTTAGGGTCATTAAGTGACTGCTCTACACCCAATGCACGCGGCGTGAATCAGGGTATTTCTGGCCATGCCGGTGCCTCTCCGTGGGGGAGAAGAGGTGAAATAACTGACCTGCCCATCCTGCTGGCCAAGATCCTCAGCCATTCTTTTGCTGTGTGAGCTGACCTGTGGCCACAGTGCCCGCCCTGGAGTCTCTAGTGAAAGCCTTCGAGCAATGGGCCTCAGGAGGGCTCAGAAACACGTGTCCATTAGTGAGGAACTTCTGACAGTCTCAATTCAACACCTGGCTAAGGTTAATCAGGCAACGTCGGTCATGTTGCCTTCTTTAATCCTCTTTAGTGCGCACTCTACAGGTAATGATTTTAAGGCAGTGGGGCAGTGTGGGATTCAGGGAGCAGGAAGCCCAGCCTGAGCTCAGGACCTGCTTCCCATATGAATTTTCTGTCCCTAAAAGGACCCCAGGTTTGTGCTTTCAGACTCCCATGGCAGCATGCATCTCACAGTGCAGGCATTATCTGCTTTTGGCTGTCTGCACAAGCTGTTTCCAGGAAAAGCCTGAGCACTGGTCCCTTTGGGCTCGTCTGTGTGACATTTCAGATGTGCTACAGAATCCTTTAGACTCACTCTCCAGTACAGACTCTGAGCTGACTCTGCTCTTCCCAGGGTTTTAGTGAGTGCCAAAATCTCACAGCTTTTCCTTCAGTTTACCATCAAAATGTTTTAAGTGGGGCTTCCCAAGTGAGGACATGGGAAGGGAGCAGCGCATTTCTGGTGTGAATGTTTCTCCCCTAAAAACCTGGGCAGTCATCAGCTTGTGTGGTGGGAGCATGTTGCCTGGATGTCTTTGGATGAGACCTGCCCTGGCCTCCATGGAGCTGTGAGCCCTGGCCAGGCTGAGAGGCTCCCCAGGGCTGGGGCTGGATGTGCCTTGTGCCATCAGATCGCCGTCCTCCTGAGAGGCTGGAAGATGCTGGGAGACAAATATGTTTAGCTGCCTCTGTGGGTACCTCTTCCCTGTTCTAACTTTCACATCACTGCTTTGTGTACTCCGGAGCAGAGCTGAAGGGCATGGGGGCTCTTTTGGGACACAAGGGCTGGTTTGGGGTGCAGGGGCTCCTTCTGGGTACGTTCATTTGTGGTGCCAGTGGCTCATTTAGGGTGGTGAGCAGTGAGTGCTGAGGGCAACACATACCAACCAGCCCTGCCGGGATTCCTGTGTGCTCTACTCCACGTGTTGGGGCTTTTCCATCAGCCCCAGTGCTCTCCCCAGTGCTTTCATAACAGTTCCAGCCAAGCCATCAATATTTAAAAAGGCTGCAAGTGCTCATTTCCAGAGCTCCCTGGTGCAGGCAACGCCATTCAGCCGAGCGTAGCCCTGCATAGAAAGCATCTTCTGGGCTCTCCGCCCTTCCTTTTCCTAGGGATGGATTTGACTTCTATTATGTATATCCTGAAATGAGGATGCCAGAAAACATACATTAGACCAATAACCGTATCATAAATATGTATTTGCACTGGAGCGGGCAAATTTATCTGTTGAATGATTTTTTTAAAACAAAATAAATTCACAGGATAAATTATTCAATGATTAATATTTGACCAGGCACAGTGTATGCAGAGTTACCTTAATCTGTTTGTGGGCCAGAGCTGCCTCGGGAATGTGCAACGTTCGTGCAGGATTTTTACAGCTGTTAAATATTAAGGGCCTCTTGGTCATGTGCATGAGGGCCCCATAAATCATTTTGGCGCTGTAAAGGGGCCTTGAAATGCACGTAAATCACTTTGCTGCTTGTTTTATGGCCCTCATATGCAGCAAGAGAGATATAAAAAGGCTTAATGTGTAAATGAGGATCTGACTTCACTGGTTTGGGATTTGTGATACTTTTCCAATGACAAACTCCCTGCAATAAGTGGGAGCATGGCCGGAGGCAGCACAGGCTGTGGTGAAGCAGCTGCCTGCCCTGTCCCATAGGCTGTCAGGGTCCTGGGGTCCCCTCTGCCACTGTCCCTGTCTGTGTCCCTGCCCCAGCCCTCCCAGGCACCCATTACCCACCATGGGGTGACCCCAGCCCAGCAGCTCTGCTGGGAGGATGGGGTAGCCCAGGGCTGCTCTCACAGTGATGAGGTGTCTCAGTTCAGCTCATCCTTTGGTCATTGAACCATGACTGAACCATAATCAAACATGAGCTTCTGTCCCAGATACTGGTAATGCTTCTTTTAATTTTATTTTTTGCTTAATATGTAAGAGAATTCCATTAAACTCAGTGAAATCCATAGGCTGGCAGAGTGGAAACTATCTGAGCCAAGCTGTCACTGTGATATCATAACTAGAGCAAATGGCTTTTGATTTGGTGATGGCAATGAGACAGACCTTTAGCTGTAAATTATTCATGTACAGGACTAATACAGCAAACATTACTGACCATGCCAAAATACTACGTGGATATTTGCTATGCTTGACTGTGATGTAGATGAACGATTCCTTTGTCGCCGGCAGTAGTTGGTGAATCACTGATCTTCAGCTACTGCTTATCACAGCACAAATGCAAGTACCCATGAAATGAAATTTCGCTGGATTAATTAAATATTTTGTGTTACAGATTAATCTCCCACGTTGAATAAGAGTTTGTTTTATTTTTTGAAGGCAATAGGTTGAACTTTGAGAGTGAAATATAATATTAAGCCCCAGAGAGTGAATAAATCCTGCTAAGCTGACCACTCAGCTGTGAGAATCCCAGACCCCGTGAGCCTGTGCCTTCCTGGGTGGAAAAAGGGCTTCCTCCTGGCACAAAGGTGCTGCTCTGCTCCCTCCTTCCTGCAAAGGGTCCAGCTGTACCCACTGCACCTCAGCGGGTCAGTCCTGTCTCCCCTCAGGGGTCTGCTGCTGCTCCTGTTCTCCCATTCCTGGCTCCACCCTGTGTCCCTCCTGCTGCATTGGGACCCTCCTGCCCCTCCTGGGCCCAAGCCCTGCCTGGCCATGGGCTGGGATGAGCCAAGAGTGTGGCACTGTGATGTGTGTGCAGTATATTCCACATTAATTCAGGTCCAACAGCTCCTGTTAGGAATTACTCACTGGATTTGCAGCTTCTTCTAATGGCTGGGCAGCAAAACTGTCAGGAACATTAGCTCCCATGGGAAGCAGGAGGTGCCTCTGGCTGGATTCAGGCTGCTTGGCAGCAGCTTTATAAGGGTACAAAGCTACCAGGGACGGTCAGGATGGAGTCCTGTGGTGACTCAGCCCTGAGCAGCTCTCAGGAAACTGAAAATGGTGTAAGCTGAAGCTCTTCCCACACCATCAGGTATTGAGCTGAAACTGAAACATTTTGACTCTTTAAATTATAGTTTTGGCCTTTTCCCTCAATTTATCTATCATATTTCTGTTTGTCTGCACCATGTGGAACCTGGATTCACTGCTTGGTGAATGGTTTTGACTGAGGAGTGATGCTGAAATGGGGCTGGTGCAGTTCGGGGGGGGCAGACCCTGCACCCCTACAGCTTGCAGCGTGTCCATGTCCGAGCCCGGGGCTCCCGTGAGCTCCAGCCCAGCTCAGAGAGCTCCGAGGACCTGATTTGGATCTCACAGCTGGTCAATAAATAATGACCATAAAACACTAAAACAAGCCTCTTGACCAGCAGGTCACGCATGCATTTAGACTGTAATTTATCTTTTCTGAGCAACAGAACTGGCCTGCAGCGTTTGGTTTCCATCAGATAAAGCCAAAATAAAGCAATAGGTCTCTGTGTCACCATCAGTGCTCGATGCAGAAAGAAATGACTCCCAGAAATGAGCTCCCGACTGTTTCCTTATGGCTGAAAAGGAGAGGACTGAGGGAGGTCTTTTCAACCATGGGCTGCTGAGGTTTCCTCCCTCTCCCCACCAGAAAAAAAAATCTCCTCTGCCATACTGGGGGTGCTTGGTCTATCATGACATGGGGTGGAAGGATCTCGTTGGGTTCTGTTTTCTTGTGCTGCTGAGCCGCCTCATGTGTTAATAAGCCTCTTCCTTTATCAAATTACTTTGTTTCTGTAGCTGATTTGAAGGCAAAAGGGCCCAGGAGGGTGCAAGGAGGGAAGGGAGAAAGGAAACGTCTGAAGTAATTAGAGTGATTAGAGCAGTTGAACACTCTGCTTCCCTAAAACTGCGCTGTTTCCTCAGAAGGCTTTTGTTGTGTAAGGGCTGCAGCAGCAGAGAGGTACATGGACAGGGGGCTACGAGTCCTTCCTGGAGAAGCCAGGACTGGGTATGACCTGACCCCGGTACGATGACTTCACTGTGAGTAACAAGAAAGGCCTTTGGAAGGCCTTCTTGTTCCTTGGATGTTATGAGATGCCACCCATGCATACACCTTTTATGATTACTTTTAATTTTATGTGAGCAAATCACGGAGTTCTTTCGGTTGGAAAAGACCTCCAGGATCATCGAGTTCAACCTGTGACCGACCCCCACCTTGTCACCCAGACCAGAGCACTGAGTGCCATGTCCAGTCATTCCTTAAACACCTCCAGGGATGGGGATTCCGCCACCTCCCTGAGCAGCCCCTTCCAATGCCTGACAAACATTTCAGGGAAGAAATTCTTCCTGAAAGGCTTTGCAGGTGGCACCTCATGGGGTTGGTGAGGCTAGAGCCAGAGTGTGCGGAGTGCCACAGGAAGGGGTCCCACATCTGCCACTGCTGCCCCTTGGCTACATGCCTCATCTGTCTAGAAAGTGCTGGAAGCTCTGCATTCAGTCACTCCAGAAATACGTAACAAGAACTTGTGATGGAACAGAAAAAGAGCAGCAGAAATCAGGAAAACACAGACTGGATGTTCAGTTACTCCTCGGCTCCATTGCTTTCAGGCAGATGAAGGCAACTCTGACTGCTCTTGCAGGCTGCTCTGGAACCTCCATCCCATCGCCTCAGTGTCATGGGGGTGAGCTGACCATTGTGTATTCCTGTGAGTGTCCTGTGTCCCTGTTCATTCTGTTTCCTGCAGATGGATCTTTCCTCTGCAACACGTACAAGTCTGTTGTGCCAACAGAGCAGTTGCCCAAGGGGCCAGAACCAGGTCGCAGCTCCCCGTGACCTGCTCCTGCTCCATCACTACTCGGGGCTGTATTGAGGAGGAATTGCTACACCAACTGAGGAAGCCTGACATTCCAACCCTCAAATTAACTCTGTATATATTTTTTTTCCCTCTGAAATTTTCTTTAGATTCAGCCAGCCTTCACAGTCTGCCTCATTAGCTCTGGGGTAGCTGTGAGACGCAGTGATTTCTGAAGCAATGAAGTGTGTGTGAGGTGAGGAGCATGAGGCTGCAGCTGCAGCTGGTGGGCTCTTTTGAAGTCTTTTCCAGTCAGCAGAAATGCTCACATTATTTCCAGAGGGATTGGGATCACGTCTGTACATAGCTGAGAGCTTACTTAAATTTTCAACATTTCTTCTAGGTCAAAGGACAGTTAGTCCAATTTTTCCATGTTTGATGCGTTCCCACATTACAGCATGTAGAAAACTCCTTCCATTATTATACCTTTGAATACATTTGTAATGCTCTGAGACTTCCTGTGAATACCACAGAGGTGCTGGACTCATAATCATTGAGATTTTCTGCATTTCTCTGGAGAAGTTTAATAGGAACCTCTAATATCTCTACAGAATTTTTGCATCCTCCTTTACAAAAATATGGAAGAAAATATCAAATAATCTGTTAGATTTGACGGGGGAAAAAAGTGTTTTCTTCTTCTGTAAGTGCAGGGCAGAGCTGTAGATTAGTTAACCCAAACCAGTTTAGTTTATCCAACTCAGTCCTGGATAGAGCCAAATGGGCAACCCAGTGTGGCCACCTAAAAAAACCCAGTTTATCCTCTAGACTCATTAGGGAAAAGTCTTTTATAGGACCTGGTAGAAAACTCTCCCCACAGGACATGTGTGTAGCTGCTGGTGTTTGGTACTGTTGCAGGGCTGATTGGGTGGTCCCAAGGCTGAGGACAGCCCAGGATCCCACATCCCTGACAGCCTCTCTGTGCCCACCTCCCTCTCACTTCACAGAGAGATATTTATCTGGTCTGGTGCGCTTCACACATCCCCTCTGTCCACTGAGCGTGGATATTGTGTTGTGTTTTCCATCTCTAAATGTCACTCATTACAGACTTCGCTTGGATTTAACTCCTGCAGAGCCACTTCACCAATGTTCTGATTCATTTTCTGGAATTGCTGGTCCCTTTTCCCACAGCGCCTTCTGTGAAGTTGGAAGTGATGGGGCATGTTAGGCTTTCGCTGGTTTCTACTTTTATTCTTTTTATCCATTGCAAAAATAGAATGAGACAGGTGTTTCATTGATGCTACATGAGATAAGAGTGCTCAGAGCTGGGTGCCCTCCAGAGCCTTGCGTGTGACAGAGGACCAGCCCAGCCGTGGTGGTGCTGTCCCTGCCACAACTCAGCACTCTCCTCACCTCTTTAAAACCCTCCATGGAAGGGAAAAAGCTTGTGACCTTTGAGCATTTAGGATTGGCCAGGCATGAGTAACTTAATTAGTCTTGAAACTGATGCTGAAAATGTTTGGAATAAAATAGTGTCTGGAGGGTCTCCCACTTCCTGCATTTATTTGATGCAAAAGTGCTTTGCTCTAGATGCTAAATCAGATAAACCAAACCATTCATTTCTGAAAGTTCAATTCACCACTTAGAGGATAGAAAATAAACCAAGCTAAGCCACAGCAACACTGAACAACGAGATACAGGGTTTAAGGCAAAACCCACTGTGCCTGGGAATGTTTCTCACATAAATCAAATTTATCTCTGTAGAGCAGAAACCCAGTTTATGAGGTTCAGACAGGGAAAAAATAAGAAAACTTCCAGAGAGAGTGTCTTAAATAGCTCATAAAAAACAAACATCTGCCCCTATGGAAAGAGATATCTGATAGTCCCAGAAAAGTGACAGCCCTGATGCAAAACTCCAGTGCCATTTGTGCTCCTGCTGTGGGGTCAGGCCACCCTTCCTTTCTTCTGGCAGCAGCTGCCCTGGTCATGCTTCAAATAGTTAATAACCAAAATTCCCTCACTTTCTGGTTTTCCATGTAGCTGCAGTGTTCTCTTGCACTGGTGGGAGCAGGAGCTGGTGAGGGTCATGGTGGGTCATGGGCCACCACGCCACACACACTGCTCTGTGTCATGACTCTGGGCTGGCACTGTGGCCCCACACCACGATCTATTGCTGGGTCTGCCAGCACCGCACGAGGGTCTTCCTCAGAAGGTGTTTGTGAAGGATGCAGCTGGTTCAGGACTGGTGCAAATGCATGGCTGCGACAAAGCACCTGAGTTGTTGGTTAGTGCCTGTTGTTGGGGTGAAATGCTGCTGTCCCCCCAAGTGATAAAAAAACAGGGAATGCCCTGCAGCATCCCTGGGCAGCTTCTGTGGAGAACTGTGCTTATATAACCATAGAATCCCAGGATGGTTTGGTTTGGAAGAGACCTTAAACCTCATCTTGTTCCACCTCCTGCCATGGGCAGGAACACCTTCCACTAGGCCAGGTTGTTCCAAGCCCCATCCAACCTGGCCTTGAACACTTCCAGGGATGGGCCAGCTAATTCCTGGTAACTAGGGAAGTGTTGTGCATCTTCATTTGGGGAACAATCCTTTAGTATGGAGGAAAGGTGCCTTGGGTTTACTGGGAAAGCCTCTCACCATGCAGCCCATATGGGTAGGGATGCCTCAGCCACCAGCAGCTCCTGGCAGTGCCACTGGTGTCCCTGCTTGGGCCACAAGTGACCATTTTGTACACCAGTAAAGTGTAAATTAAGGTCCTTAGATTGCTTAAAACCATGTAATGGCAGTTAGAATCACATTCAATCATTAATGTTGGAAAAGATCTCCAAGATCATCAAGTGCAACATTTGACTGAACACCACCGTGTTCACTAAACCATATCAGGAAGTGCCACATTTACTTGGTTTTTGAATGCTTCCAGGGATGGTGACTCTACCACTTCCCTGGACAACCTCTTCCAATGCTTAACCTCTCCTTCAGTACAGAACTTTTCCCTAATATGTGATCTGAACCTCGCCTGGTGCAACTTGAGGCTGTTTCCCCTTGTTCTCTCTCTCGCTGCCTGTAAGAAGAGGCTAACCCTCACCTTGCTACAACCTCCTAATTAGTAATGGCTTTGAGCAGGAAGGAAGAAAATTATTTCCAAAGCAATTGTTTTCATAAGAAACTTTTTCAGCCGGATCTCTCAGCAGAACTATCTCTGACTGCTTTGCTGCCCTCACCCCTCTCTCTGTGCCTGGTCCAGGTGCACCAGCCATGGTCCATCTCCCTCCATAATAACTACATTCATCATGTCACTGTTCCCCATCCAGAAAGCAGCTGTTCCTCACAGCTCTGCCGGTGCCAGCAAGGCCTGGGGGACAACGCTGGCACGTAGGGCTAAACGAGGCAGAGAAGAAATGCCACTAATAAACTCATTGTGGGCTGATGACTCCAGGCTGCTCCTACGGTGTCACCATTACCTGTGCAGGTGTTCTCATTGTTGCTTCACAAGTGGCTACAACTGGTCCAAATGGGAGTGACTCCCCTCCAGGTCCTTGGCTACTGTTGGCAGAGCTGCAGAAGCCACCATGGAAGAGCTCGTTTCCTCCATCTCCCACCCTTTACATGGCACGCAACGTGGCCATTGAGCTTTGCCAGCACACTGCGTGGGTGCATCAGGAATGGGGAGAGGCTGGAGACCCCTCCTTGGCGGGTTCCTCTGCCAGGAGACAGCAGGAGCTGGCAGCTGATCCCCTCCTCTCTGGGAGGTTGTTCAGCCATCCTGTGAGCTGTAAGGGTGAGCAGCAGGACTGTATTAGCTCACCTTTAGTACTCTTGGGTTTAAATTCAAAGAATCTCCTCCCATCACCACCCCTTTTCAATAGCGTCACTTCAGTTGTGCATTATAACAGCTCCCTTCCTGTTAGACAGCTTAATTATTGGTTGGTAGCATTATAACCCCCTCTGCTGTGAGTGTGGGAAATGAAGGGAAAGGACTGGTAAAGTAAAGAGACAGGAACCAAGGAGAAGGACAACTGGACTGCGGAGCCCAGAGGAGAGCTGAGTGAGGAGCTCCCATAAACACCTCCTGGGAAGGGTGACTTTTGGGAACAGTGCTGGAGCAGAGACAAAGAGACGAGGGGAGGATACTCCAAGAATAGCAAATCACTTGATACAGAGAGTAAAAGATGAGAGGGAAGAAACTGGAGCGACTGCAAGAACGGAACAAATGAGAGGTGAAAGAGGTGAATTTGTCCATGTGATCATGGCTAGGGTAATTGCACACAGAGGCCACTGAGAGGATCCAAGGAGAGACAGATTTATATATAGTATATATTTATGTATGAGGACCAGGTGGGAAATACATGGGAAAAGAGTATGTGATTAAATAACCAGGAGAAAAAAAGTCAAACCTGAGTCTTCTAAAAGGAGAGTTGGGCTTGCTCCAACTGTAATTATAATAAAAAGCCATGAAAAGACAGCAGAACTGTAGATGGATTTAAAAGATATCTTAGTCCATGGGTGGAACCAGTGCTGTTAGCAGAAACTCCTCATTTAAGAATTAGTTATCTCTCTGCCTGGGGATTTTTCTACTTGACATCATGAAATAGCTTGTCAAGCTGGTGCACGTCTGAGCATCGACACTGAGTGACAGACTCACTGTCTTTGAGTGCTGGTCTCATCAGTGCCTTGTGCCTCTGAGAGTTCTATCCCTGCTGGATTTACCTGCTCCACCAGCTTTGCAGGAATCAGCCAGCCTGTTGCTGAACACTGTACAGTTATTTAGGTAATTTGATTTTTATGTCAAAGTAGCTCTGTCAGGATTTGGGCTGTTGCTGTAAAGCCAGTCAAGCTAAAGCCAAACCAACTACTGTGCCCAGTAAACCCATTGCAAACGGTGCTTCCTGTCCCCAGGGATATATCATAAAATCAGAAAGTCACAGAATCAGAGAATGGCTTGGGTTGGAGGGGATCGTAAGGATCACCTAGTTCCAATTTGTTAAAATATGAGTAATATTGGAGCTGCCATTTTGGCAAGTTTTAGAGGTTGAGTCCCAAGAAGTCCCTGAGGTTTCTTGTCTCAGTCCTTATCTCTTACATTTCTACATCTTCAGCTCCAGGTTTTATTGTGCCTACCAAAGAGGCAGAAGGAAATCAGGAATCAAGTTCCTGTTATTCTTTTTTACTCTGTTTCCTGAGATTTCTTTGCACTGATGTCATTTGTGGTGGGGGTAAAGGGGAACACGTAATTTATTCTACATTATGTTCAGAGTAATGACAAGTCTTAAAATAGATCTCAATTAGCCATTGATTGCAATTAATTGGAACAACACAGACTGACATGATAACTTTGGATCTCCAGAGCATTTTTGAGTTCATGAGCTCTAATTTTCAAAAATTCAAAAATTGTGGCTCCCACATTACCACAACCATCTGTCAGCAGTTTAAAATACAGATCTTTGAGAAGGAGAAGCAATCCACACTTTGGCTTTGCTAATTAAAACAGGTGTCCAAAAGAGGGCTCACGTTTAATGTAGACTTGGGGTTTACTTATAGGTATGAAAATACCTGTATATTGTCCAGAGAGGTTGTGGACTCCCCATCCTGGAAGTGTCCAAGGCCAGGTTGAAATGGGATTGGAGCAACCTGGTCTAGTGGAAAGTGTTCCTGCCCATGGCAGGGGAGCGGAAGAGAAGAGCTTTAAGGTCCCTTCAACACAAATGAGCCTGTGATTCTATGATTCTAGTATATATATGTATCAAGGTCTTTCCCACTAGCTCAGAGCTGTGTGCAGTCATGGACACAACACCTCGGGGTGACCAGGCTGTGGAAGCTGCCCTGGCTTTGTATTTGTGTGCTCAAGCTTTGCTGACACTCATCTCATGTTGTGCTGGTTTTCTTGGATCTCGCAGCCAAGGAGCCTTCAGCACTGCTCACTGGGCAATGCCAAAATTAGGGCCTTGCAGGGAGGTATGTTTTCTGATTATTCAGACTAATTTGGTTGTAACTGTGCTTTAGTTAATGTATGATTGGAATTTCTTACTTAATAAATATCGGGAATGCGTCAGTACAAAACAGCCATGGAGCTTCAATCCATGATATGTCTGCATCATTTCCTTGGATTCTGACTCAGTTTGCTGTCTAACCAGAGGGTTTCTTGCCTTTTGGTGCAGCTCTTAACCCATGCCATGGATCACTCCGGAGGATTGTCCAGAGAGAACAAGGAAAGCCCTTGCCCCTTAACCCAGGCCAGTTTAATTCTATCAAACTTCACTTTCAAGTTCTTGAGCATAAATTTTAAGTAAGAGAAGGTAAAAAGGAAAGGCTGTATTGAGATAAGGTACTGCATTAAGATAATACAATATTAATAAATCAAAAAAATATTCAGAAGAGTCTTAAATTTTCGGGGGCAAGGCTGGATTAAAAAAGGAAGGTGCAAATAGTGGTAGCTGTTAATTCCCTGCGCACCAAACTTACACGAGCAGGACAGAAAGAGCAAACACTTTGGGCAGAAGAAAACTTGGGTGTCAGGTTTTCATAGCAATGTCATTCTCCCAGAGGAAAATACACTTAAATGCCTCAGTCCTGATGGCCAGATATTGTTTCTAGTCACAGTACTGGGAAAAGGGAGCACAAAAAGCAAGAAAGCAGCAATGAATTACTCCTTGAATTACACTTCATATATTGGAATGCTGAATGTTCAGACCTCTTCAGCCTTTCCTATGAACCAAGTTGGTCATTTTACTGTTCTTCTTCAGTTAAAACCCCTTCTAAACCATCAAGTAAAAATACCAGGGAGAATTGGAAGAGCATTGCTCAGTTCTACCCGTGCTTCACCGTGGCTACAGATTTCCTTAGTGGAAGGGCAGGAAGGCAGATCTGGGTTGTGCAGATGGATCTGGGTTGTGCAGATGGATCTGGGTTGTGCAGGTAGATCTGGGTTGTGCAGGTAGATCTGGGCTGTGCAGGCCAGAGTGGTTTCAATGCTCACAGAGAAGGATTTGGTTAAGCAGACAGCTACGGTCAGGCTGATAAAGAGCTTTAAAAAAAGAATTGATTTGAAGAGACCGTAATCAGAAACAAAAGTTGACAGATGACCTGAATTTATGATGGAGACATTTGCTGAGGTATCACCACACATCTTCATAGTAAGAGGCAGCACAGAGTTTCCTGAACATGGCAGTGACTCACTCAGGGGTGAGATGTGCTGAGCCATGGGATCTCCTGCTGCCCCCTGACCCCAAAATCTGCACGTGCCCCATCAGACCTGCCGAGGAGACCTTCTGGAGCCCCTCTGGGCTCAGGCTGCTCCACGTGTTGTGCTGGTCAGAGGGTGCAGAGCAGACAGCCACAACATTCCCTGGGAAGGGTGCAGGTAAGGCCAGACTGTTTCTGCAGCCACTGTCACCACCTGCCTGCTCAGGTGGGAGATGCTCGAGGCTGGAGTGTCCTCTCAGGACACATTGGCTGCTTTAGACGAGTGCTGAGTAGCTCAGGTCCAGCCAGGCTGGGTCTCCTGGTGGGCCAGGACAGGGGACACCAGTGGAGTTAAAAATGTTTATTGCACAGAAAAGTGATTCCCAAAAGAATAAACTGGCCATGGAAAGAGCTCTCTCCTCTAAAAGTCTTTTGCTATGAAGCGCAAGGAGTCATCTGTGTGACTCGGGGTACACCACAGCTTTCAGAAACAGTCTGACAATGTCCATGACCACGTTGACCAATTTCTCCCAACACTTTCTGTTTCTCACTATATTGTTGCTCACATTTCGGGCTTCTCTTTCCGCACCGAATTTCAACTTCATCACATGTTACTTTGAGAAAGAGCCATATATAAATATTTTGGCTCATTTAATATGCCTTCTGGTAGTTTAACACGAGGTCTCCTATTTTTCTCCACCATTTGGGGAACTTATTTTTATTTCCAAACAAATTTGATACTCTTACAGAAGTTCATTTCCTGAGTTGAGGTTTTTTAGGAAAGACCACTGGAATGCCAGTAAAATGACAGTGTGCTGCAAGGCTCCTGATGGAAGTGCATGTGCTGCTGGGGACTGGCTGAAATTCTCTTTGCATAAAAAAGAGAGGCCATGGGCGAACAATTCTGGAGTTTACATTGGGTTGGCAAGTGCAGAACATTTAAATCGAAAAAGCTTTGAAATAGAAAATTGAAATTTGTAGACTGGGCTGGGAAGGAACTGGGAACCCACAAGAAGCAGCTCAAGACCATGGTGGCACCACAGCTGCCCCCAAGAAGGGTAAAAAATTGCTAAGGGGGCTGTAACAGCCACAGGTTCTGCCGGTTCCCTTCCTCCCCCCTGTCCCCTTCCTCCACATGTCCCTTTCTTCCCCTCTTCCTTTCCTTCCCCCTAGTCCTGGCTTTGAACATATGGAAAGGTTCAAACCAATGACATTACTGCCAAGTCCTTCCCTGGTTTTTTTTTCTCACTGAAATTTTACTGAAGATACTTGATCCTAAATGCAAATAAATCCACAGTGTGTCCATCCTACTGCCAGCATGGATCCCGGAGCCCGTTACTGCCTGGCATTTGTCATTGTTCCTCAGCTTTACCTTGGTAATTTTATTTAGACAGAGGCATTTTCTGTTGATAAATCTGGCTCGATTACCAAGTCAGAATGTATTTATTAAAACACCAATTAGAGCTTGGTCTCTCATCAATCACACCACCTTTAATTCCTGCATGGATGCAAACCCATTGGAGGCATTGGGCTCGCATGAGTGCATGATCTAAATCAAATTGTCACCTCACCAACATTCCCTTATCCTCAGCCCCAGAGGCAATCCAGTTTTGATTTACCATATGAATAATGGGTGACATTTTTACAAGCTTCCACACTTCATTTTTTGGCATTGAAAGGTGAACACTGGCTTCACAAGGCTGGAAACGAAGATGAGCACAGAGGTAAGGGCACCTTCCCCCTCATACACACAGGTGATGGGACCCAGGTGGGATAGAGGGCTGGCCAGAAGGTGCCCATGCAGGCTGGGGATTACCCTGTTCCCACCTGCTGATGGTCCTGCCTGGGCAGTGTGATTAATTACTGCCCAAATGGGGATCAGGTGCTGCAATAGCCCCTGCAGAAGAGATGAATTGTGACAGAGACAGCAAAGCCCCAGAACAGTGGAGATGTAAAAGTCATGGGACAGGGAAGGACAAAAGTAACGTGAAACAAATAAAAAATCAAAACCAACAAGAAAGCCCTAAAGAAGAAGAAGCAGGAAGAAGAATAAAAGGTAAAAGGACAGCATAAATGGATCAGATAGGATTGAGAACAGAAGGAAAATGGCTCAAATGGTGGTCACAGACTGGAAGGTTGGTACAGCCACACATATAGAAGTAATGAGGGTCTGGATGCTGAAAATATCCCTGCCTGCCTCGAAACCGAGCATCAGACAGTGCCTCAGCTCCATGTCCTGCCTGGGGACATTGGCCCTTCCCAGCCGTGACTCCTGCAGGACACTCCTGGGATGGTGTGACACCATTCCTGGAACAGGCCACAGACCTCAGGAGAAAGGGCTGTGAAAACTGCAGAAACTGGATAAAAGGAATATAACTCTGAGAATAAGCTCATCTGCCTGTGAGGTCAGAGTTGCGTGAGAGCACAGCCTTCACTCCATTGCATGCTCTCCCACACCAGGGACTTCCAGCCCAAATTCAGTAGGCAAAAAACCAAAAATTTTGAAATTTCCTGTAAAATGGTAATTTGTAATATTTGCTCTGAAATATCACAACATTGTATTTCTATAAGTCTGAAGTGTTATAACAGAAAATTATCTATATGTGGTGTGATATTAAAGTTGTAACACAGATGTCAAAATGCAAGGAGGTGTTGACGTGATCTGACTGAGCACATTCTCACTGCAAATGCCGTCAAAGTCTCTGTCCTCCTTTAGAATATTTCAGTTTCAAGACAGCAGCATTTACCAGTGAAAAAATGCCCAAGAAGTGTTGAACCCTTCCTCCCGGGCCTGTCATAGGTGTCACATACTTGGCTGTGCTCCC